>CM074721.1:21069445-21475544 GCA_037306005.1 Rhinophrynus dorsalis | reverse complement strand
ATACACACCACACAGTCTGATCTCCTAAACACAGGGACACCAGGGTGATACACTTATATACACACCACACAGTCTCATCTCCTAAACACTGGGACACCAGGGTGATATACTTATATACACACCACACAGTCTGATCTCCTAAACACAGGGACACCAAGGTGATACGCGTCTATACACACTACACAGTCTGATCTCCTAAACACAGGGACACCAGGGTGATACACTTATATACACACCACACAGTCTGATCTCCTAAACACGGATACCAGGGTGATACACTTCTATACACACCACACAGTCTCATCTCCTAAACACAGGGACACCAGGGTGATACACTTCTATACACACCACACGGTCTGATCTCCTCAACACAGGGACACCAGGGTAGGAAAGAGGGACAGAGGGATTTGGGCCTCAGCGAGGCACACGTGAGAGGTATTTATCCACATAGATTTGCCAATCATTGGACATAGCAAAACGACCACCATCGCCATTGTAAAAGATCTGCATGGCAGACTAGGCCACCATACACATCAGGAATGCTGCATCTTGTATGTGTTCTGTTCTTTATGCATCGAAGCTGTAGCATGTTGTGTTCTGGTGAATACCATCCTGCAATAATCACCTGTATGAACAGTTACCATAGGGTTCAATGGTAAAATACCCTGTGTTTGTTTTTTTTAACAAAGCAAAACTGTAGCCCCATCCTTAAAGGGATAGTAACGTTAACATATAAAGATATTTTCAATTGTTCACTGTAATTTTACAAGTGCATACGACAGTTTAAAATGTCCTTATCGGTTTATCTAGGAACTTTCATTTCCAGTACACCAGTCATAGTTCCCTCAGATCTGAAAGCTTGACTAGAAATTTTGCAATGAGGGACTTGTTGTATGTGACAAAGGGGAGCAGGGTTTTCCTTAAAGGGATAGTAATACTTCGTTTTAACTTTATTTTATTTTGTAGGCATTAAAAAAAACACGAAGAACGATATAAGTCTTATCTCTCAAACCTTTATGGTTTAAGAGATATTCACAAGCAAAGTTTCCCCTCCCGCCCCTTTTACCTAGTGTAAGCCATCTCTTCTCAGATGTGGAATCCAGTCCATAGACCAGATAGATAACAGAAGGGGACAATCTTCTTCCTATGAGAACAATGAAAGCCCTGCCCCCCTTGACAAGCTTTTCAGGTTTTTCCCTTATCTTAATTGAAGATTGTCCCTCTCTGCAGTCTACCTGGGCACCTCCCTTCTGCTCTGGCTGAACAGTGTTACATCAGTAAAAGGGGCGGGAGGGGGATACTTTGTCATTGAATTACTCTTGAACTACAAGTCTGACAGTATTGACATAACACTTTCCAAAGTCCAAATACTATGAAGATTAATGACAGCTGCTTTTATTATGAAACATTACTATCCCTTTAAGCTGACACAATATTGTCCCTCAACAAGATCCGTCCGGACCGGCTTTCAGATCTGCGGAAACTAGGACTCATAGTGAAAAGGGGCTGGAGGTGGACCTTTCAACTCTAATTGCAAGCACTATATAAAAGTAAGGACATTTTAAACAGGAGTAATATTCTTTTAATGCTTCGAGTGCCAGAGAGTTATCCTCTCTGGCACTCGAAGGTTTAACCATTAACCCTTTCAGTGCCAAGGGTCTATATAAAGCTTTGCTCTGCAATATTCTGCACACATACCCCTAGAACTCAAAAAGGTTGAGTTCTATCAATATAGCATTGCGCTCTGATATGCCTTGCACACACCCCTGGCACTCAAATGACTGAGTTATACCAACGTATGGAAACTCGTACCTATAAACACTACCGGTCAAAAGTTTTAGAACACCTCAATTTTTGCTACTTTTAGTTATTGCCATATAACATGACAAAAACATTAGAAAAACATGTCAACATTGGGTATTTCTAAACTAAAGACAAATATTATAATCTATTAAGCAGGTTTTTTAGTGTTTGTAGATGTGTAAAATATTTTTCATGTACAAGCTAAAAAAAGTGCTTTTTTTTTTTACTTTTTTTCGTCATATTTTACAATTTTTTTTTAGTAAATTATTTGATATGATGAAAATAATGGTATCTTTAGAAACGCATCTTATGGCAAGAAAAACAGTATATAATACATGTGGGTACATTAAATGAGTAAGAGGAAAATTACAGCTAAACACAAACACAGTAGAAGTTAGGGTTGCACTGATACTGGTATCGGTATCGGTGCCGATACCAGCATTTGCGTGAGTACTCGTACTCACGCAAATGCGACCGATGCCAGCACCGGTACCCTGTGTCAGGGTCGGTGCTGCAGAGAGGGAGCCCGTGGAGCTGCTCACAATGCTCCCTGGTCACCTCTCTCCCTCCTGCAGCGTTGGAGCGTTGCCGCGGGTTACCATGGCAGCACTCCAACGCTGACCTCTGCCGGGGCTCGCGACAGAACATCGAGCACCTGACAGAGGAGGGTAAGGCAGGCAAAGGGGGATCAACAGAGGCAAGATGGAGCGGGTGGTGAAAGAGGCAGAGAGGGGGGTCAAGAGGGAGAAAGAGGCAAAAGGGACTAAGGGAGAAAAAAAAAAAAGAGGCAAAAGGAGGAAAGATCAGGAGACAAAAGGAGGGGGGCCAAGAAGAGGCAAAAGGAGGGGGGATCAGGAGGAAGAGAGAGAGAGAGAGAGAGAGAGAGGCAAAAGGGTGGGATCAAGAGTCAAGGAGGGGGACAAAGGGGGATCAAAAGGGAGAGGAAAAAGCCAAGGCAAAAGGAGGGAGCTCAAGAGGGGGAGAATGAAGCAAAAGGTGGGAATCAAGAGGGGGAGGAAGAGGCAAAAGGGGAGAATCAAGAGTCATGAGGTGGTGTGTGTGTGTATGTGTGTGTGTGTATATATTTCAAGTACTCACCGATACTTCCAAGTACCTAAAGTGTGTGTGTATATATATATATATATATATATATATATATATATATATATATATATATATATATATATATATATATATATATATGCGCTTTAAGTACTTGGAAAGCTAGCAAAGGACCGCAAAAAAAGTATTGGTAATTGGTATCGGTGAGTACTTGAAAAAAGTATCGGTACTCGTACTCGGTCTTAGAAAATTGGTATCGGTGCATCTCTAGTAGAAGTGTAAAAGAAAGCATTGAATCATTTTGTTTAACCCCTTAAGGACCGGAGGTTTGAAACATTTTTTGTCTTATTTCTGGACAAATGGCTGTTTTAAAGTGGATCTGTCATATATAGATATCTAATGCTCATTAGTTAGAGCATTTAGAGAAAAAGTTTAATATGTTAGTCATTTTTTTAAAAAACCCGTTATCTACACAAAAGTCCAAGTTTAAAAGGTGCCCAGCAGCCTACTTCCGCTTGCTGCACAGAGGCTGCTCCTGTCACACTACCCAGCATCCTCCAATGACGGAGGATGTCTGTCTCTAAGCTGGAACAATCTCATTGGCTAGGTATCGATCTCTGCCAATGAGATCGCTCCAGCTTAGAGAAAGAAAGCCTCCGTCACTGGAGGATGCTGGGTAGTGAGGTGGTAGCAGAGGCAGTGCTGCAAGCAGGAAGTAGGCTGCTGGACATGTTTTAAACTTGAATTTTTGTGTAGATAACATTTTTTTTTCAAAAATGACTAACATATTAATTTTTTTCGCTAAATGCTCTATCTAATAAGCATTACATATCTATATGTGATAGATCCACTGTAACACTTCTGCTGTGTTTGTGTTTAGCTGTAATGTACCTTTAATGGGGTGCTACTTCCATATACAGTTTGTTCTAGCAGGAGGGAACCACCTTCACTGTATCTGCACTTGGCATTTGTAGTCTGTTTTCCATCACTGTACAGAATGTTACTGGGGGCTGCCAGCTTGAATTTGGCAGCGGTGCCACCATTGCCAGTCCTTGTGACACAGATGGCATCATGACTGTCCTGGAAAGAAATACTCAGTCCTGTAACTGATCCGCCGCATGCCCGGGGAAAATGAATGTTCCACAGTATCTGCACCTAGAACTCTCAATGTCACGGGGAGGGGGATAAAAGGCTTCAGTAGAAGACTATGAACCCTTTGAGTGCCAGAAGGGTACGCAACACCCCTCTGGCAAGCAAAGGGGTTAACCCTACTCCTTACAAAGAGATGTGATATGCAAGCAGATCTAGAGTCAAAATGGCGGTCTGGGGTCAACCATTTGCACTACAGGGGAGAGCTAAAAATTCCAATTGAGTAAAATAGGGGGTTTTAACCCTTTGAAAGCTACAGAGATCGTTAACATTATGGAATAAATTTTTTATTTTTTTCTATCTTGCCGTTTTATATCTATACTAGTTGAACAGCCCGTTACACGGGCCACAGTGCCACTGCCACCCGGTCGCGGGGCAGTCATGCACAGTAGAGACTGCCTGCGCCGTGGCTGATACAGAGCTGGACGCTCCTTCGGATGTGATATTCCACCTAAAAAATTCAACTTTGAAAATGAATAACTTTTGAATGAAACACCTTTCAGCAGTGTGAGTACTCTTGTTTTACTCAGGGGGATAAACCCTACAACATATTTTTTTTTTACATTTTAAGTATTACTATCCCTTTAAAAGGTCTTCTATGTGTGTCTGCAAACCAAGCACATGTAAAAGACCTTTTTGGTGAAGGATTTCTTTTTTATTAACACGATCTCGGCTCTGCTGCAGAGCTGCCAGCTGATCCCAGGAGAGGATTCCCCTACTGTCAGCTAGAACGCTGATGTCACGGGAAAAGCCAAAAAGCAGAACTTTGAAAGCGGATATCTCTCAATCTCTCTCATTTAACTCTGTTTTTTAACTGGCTACAACATGGGGGATAGTCATTTTAAAGTATTTCTATCCCTTTAAAGGACATAATAATATTATTCTGATTTGCATAGTCTTCAAGTACAAAGTCAAATTTCCTCTAATTTTTACATGTATACCTATTTTTTGTTATAAATCGAGCTCCCTGTGCTTGCAAACCAGGAACACTTTGTAGACCATTCTAATAAAATATTTCTTTTTAAAAATCGTTACTGCGGCTCTGCTGAAGAGTCTCCGCTGGTCCCGGGACCAGATTCTCCTGCTCTAAGATAGAGCACTGACGTCAGGGAAAGGGAATGGAGGGGAAACTTTACAACATTCTATCTCTCAAACCATAAAGGTTTGAGAGATAGGAATGGCATCAATTGGTTTCTTTTTTAATTCTCTACAATATTACTTTTTACATGTAGCTAGCATTACTATGCCTTTAAAAAAAAAATCAAGCAATCTGACACAAGGTATTATGTACTTGCAGAACATGTTATCAAAATAAGGGGTTGCTATCCCTTTAAAATACATGCCAGCCAGTAAATGTTGTACTGATGAGAGCAAAAACAAAAGTCTAAATGTAATATGTAAACTAAATAAAGGGTTACTATCCCTTTACAATAGAAGTAAAGCCAGTAAGCGTTGTACTGATTAGAGCAATACCGTGCTTCATTCCACAGGATAACCTTAAAGGGATAGTAATGTCAGAAAAAAAGTATTAACTATATCGTAGATACAATTAAAAGAGAGTACTTGCACTTATTCGTATCTCTCAAACCATTATGGTTTGAGAGATATAGGAAAATAAAATTATCTGGTCCCTCCCCTTTCTGCTTGACGAGCTGTAAAGTTGTCAGAAGCAGATTCTGGTCGCTTGACCAGATGCGGCTCTTCAGCAGCGCTGATATAACGATATCTAAAGACAAATACTTCATTTAGAACGGTCTACAAAGTGTGCCTGGTTTGCAAGCACACTTTGTAGATCGTTCCAATGAAGTATTTATTTCTAAACAGTGTGATTTCAGCTCTGCTGAAGAGCCTCTGTCTCATCAAATATCTGGAATCTGCAGCTGTCAGCTAGATGGCAGATTTGAGTGAAACAGCCAGGAAAAGGTAACTTTAGCAATTTATATCTCTCAAACCATAAATATTTGAGAGATAAGACTTACATCGATGTTAACGTTTTTTTAATGTCTACAATATTAAATCAACTTAAAATTAACCATTACTATCCCTTTAAGGTGTTTGTGGTAATGTACTAATATGATTCAACTCCAAAATAGGTACTGGAATTGATTATCTAGTGTTATGCCTATGCAACACCAATTTACTAAACTGAAAATGGCCTCTGTACTCTATTTGTACCAAGGGAAGAGCAGTGTAACAATATGAATGTAAGGCATTCAGGGTGAGATGTATAATAACCATCTTTAGTGTATGTTGAAATCTTTAAAGGTATAGTAATGTTTCAAAACAAAAGCAGCTCAAATTAATCTTCATAGTATTTGGGCCATAGAGAGTGTTATTTCAATACTGACAGAGTTGTAGCACAAGAGTAATTGAATGATAAAGTTTCCCCCTCCCACCCCTTTTACCTAGTGTAACCACCTCCCCTCAGATGTGGAATCTGGTCTCTTGACCGGACAGATCACAGAAAAGGACAATTTTCTTACTTAGGGTTGCCACCAGGCCGGTATTTTACCAGCACAGCTGGTAATTAGCTTCTTTTGCTTCTTTGAGCCGGTGTCAGTATAGCTAGTATACCGGCAATTGAGAAGCCAGTATTTGTGTGCGACGTGTCCACTGACCAGCCCTCTGCCAGCTGCTCAGTGATTGCTGCACCTGACCTCACTTTTCCCGGAGTCACGGAATGTTTCTCCAAATGTCCCCGGATCCATTCAGCTTCTCTTCATTGAGTCTATTGAGACTCAATGAAGTGAAGCTATCTGAAGACTGTGCGAATGAGTATGCGCAAGCAGCGCAATGATGTCACCACGAGCCCAGAGGCGCGTGATGATGAACCAGGGGGGAGGGCACAAATTACTTTGGAGACCAACGAAAGTGCTAGACTGCAGGTCTCACCTCACCATGCCACCAGCTCGACTCGACCACCACGTCATGATGCCAGAGGGGTCTGAACAAAGGTAGGACATAGTGGAACTGGGCAGTGTGTAGAAGAAGACAATGTGGAAGTTGGCAATGTATGGAGGGGGACAGGGTGGGCAGTGTGAAGTTGGACAGGGTGGGCAGTGTGGAATTGGGCAGTGTATGGAGGAGGACAGGGTAGGCAAAGTGGAGGTGCATTATGTGGACAGTGTGGAGCAGGACAGGGTGGGCACTGTGGAGATGGACAATGAGAACTTGGACAAGGTGGGCAGTGTGGAGGTGGACAATGAGAAGTTGGACAAGGTTGGCAGTGTGGAGGTGGACAATGAGAAGTTGGACAGGTTGGGCAGTGAGGTAGTGGACAGTATTGAGGTAGACAGGGTGGGCAGTGTGTGGAGGAGGATGGGGTAGACAGTTTGTGGAGGTGGGCAGTGTGGAGGGGGAGTGGGCAGTGTTGAGGTGGACAGTGTGTGGAGAAGGATGGGTGGACAGTTTGTGGATGTGAACAGTGTGGGTAATGTTGAGGTGGGCAGTGTGTGGAGGAGGAACGGGGTGGGCATTGTATGGAGAAGGAACGGGGTGGGCTTGTATGGAGGAGGAACGTCGTGGGCAGTGTATGGAGGAGGAACGGATGGCAGGGGGGCAGAAAATGTACCTGTTTTGCTGTTTCTCTTGTCTCACAATGAACCTGTGTTTGAAAAGAAAACCTTAATATCAATGGAAGATTTTTTTGGTTGGTAGTTGCTGGTCGGTGTGTCCCCATGTGGCTCCTTTATTGTCTTATTTTCCAATTCATCCCACTGGCAGTTTTCCCTGTTTAATTACAATACACATGACACAAGAATTATGCATGGGAGTCAGGTGAGTGGTGTTGTGTTGCTCTTTTCACTCTTTAACCCTTTGTGTGCCAGAGAGGTACACAACTCATTGCAAAGCAATGAGTTGTGTACCCCTCTGGCACTCAAAGGGTTAACCAGAAGGGTACACAACCCAACGCAATGCAACGTTGAGTGGTTCTGCCCCTTTTGTGGCGCCTCCCTTTTCTGGCCCCTCTCCTTTGTGGCTCCTCCCTCACCGACCTACAGCTATGGCCGGTATTTTTTTGAGGAAAAGGTGGCAACCCTATTCTTACTGTGATCATAAGGAAAACCCTGTCCCCCTTGACAGGTTTTTCCTTATGATCACTGAAGATTGTCCCTCTCTGCGATCCATCCGGACAGTCTTGCTGCTCTGAGGTGAGCAGTGTTACATCAGTAAAAGGGGCGGCAGGGGGATACTTTATCATCCAATTACTCTTGTACTACAACTCTGACAGTATAGAAATAACACTCTCCATGGCCCAAATACTATGAAGATTAATTGGAGCTGCTTTTATTTTGAAACATTGCTATCCCTTTAAGGACCAACGGTCCAGGGGTTGGTTTTCCTTTAAGGACCAGATTGACGACTTCAGTACGCCGGCACACGTGATGATCACGTGTCTTGGAGCGGTCAATTTCAGTCCCGGCTGCTACTCACAGCAGTCCCACAGGAGCTCTGTGAATTAAAAATGTGTGACCTGCCAAGACCGTCACCGGCACATCGCTCTGGCACTCAAAGGGTTTTATAATTCAGTCTTTTACCTCTGCTACTTCCTACTTTGACAACGACATCATTATAAAGCAATGCACCAAGTCCTCCCTAAAAATCAAGGGGTTAAAGTGTTAGTAATGTCTAAAAGAAACTTTTTTGCATTTAGAAGAGCTTAAAAAGCTGATCTAAATGCAAAAAAACGTATCTCTCAAACCGCTATGGTTTAAGAGATACGGGCATTTAAAGTTTGATTTCTCCTACTGATGGCTGTAAAGCTGTCAGCAGGAGATTCGTGTCGGTCGACACGGAGGCGCTTGAGAAGTGCCGCAATCTCGTTACTTACATGGAATCCCTTTATTGGAATGGTCTCAAACATGTGCCTGAACACTAGGCCTGAACACTAGGCACACGTTTTAGACCATTCCAATGACGGGATTCCTTGTAAGTAACGAGATCTCGGCACTTCTCAAGCGCCACCGTGTCGGCCGACACGGATCTCCTGCTGACAGCTTTACAGCTGTCAGTAGGGGAAATCAAACTTTAAATTCCCGTATCTCTTAAACCATAGCGGTTTGAGAGATACGTTTTTTTGCATTTAGATCAGCTTTTTAAGCTCTTCTAAATGCAAAAAAGTTTCTTTTAGACATTACTAACACTTTAACCCCTCTGGCACTCAAAGAGTTAAAAGACCCATTGAAGTCACTGGGAACTGGAAGTTTTGCAGACAGGGTGAATTAGGTTTACTCCCGAATCTCCCGTTTGGCCCTCTGCTCTACAGACAATAAAACAAGTAATCAGTAACGATTTTATCCTCATTTCTGCTGCCTCTAGGAAACAGGTCAGAAGTCATCACAGATCAGTGGGACTGAGGCAGCACAAAGCGAACCCAGACACAGGCAGCTTCTCCTAACCGCAGTGCGAGGGACACAGAGAGAGAACGGAAAACAGAACCAGACAGACGTGGGGGGAAAAATGTGCAACCACAGCAATATCTGCCCCAGAACTGAACTATGATTTCTATATTCCAGCAGCATCTGATTCAAGGACAATCTGTGCAGCCAACACCTGCTGTAAACCCTGCACATCACAGTTTTAAAGGGATAGTTATGTTTCACAAAAACAGCAGCTCCAAGTAAACTTCATAGTATTTGATCCATGGAGATTGTTATATCAATACTGTCAGAGTTCTAGTTCAAGAGTAATTGAATGATAAAGTATCCCCCTCCCTCCTCTTTTACCTAGTGTAACACTGCTCACCTCAGATGTGGAATCTGGTCTCCTGACTGGACAGATCACAGCAAGGGACAATCTTCTTACTGTGATCATAAGGAAAGCCCTGCCCCCTTGACAGGTATTTCAGGTTTTTCCTTATGATCACTGAGGTGAGCAGTGTTACATCAGAAAAAGGGACGGGAGGGGGATACTTTATCATTCAATTACTCTTGTACTACAACTCTGACAGTATTGAAATAACACTCTCCATGGCCCAAATACTACGAAGATTAATTAGAGCTGCTTTTATTGTGAAACATTACTATCCCTTTAACGCCCTAACATCCAACAGATTAACCCCTTGTCAACCAGCCGATGCGGCGAGAGGCCGGACGTTAAAACACAACTTTCACTCAAAGTAAAGTGCCCCCCAAATCATTACCCATGCAGCGATACACATATCAATATTAGTTTTATCCTGGAAAAGTCCAGCATTATTGAGAAATCCAACTCGATCCAAGACTCACAGGCATGCATCTTGCTGCAGCGGAGTCTGTGCGCCTGTGTTGTCAGTCCCTTCCTGTACCTTAAGGTACAATGCAACTTCCCAGTCACCAATCCTAGAGGAGACCAGGATGGACAGAGCAGGTACACAGATGTCTCTTCATCAAGATGTCTGCGCTGATGCCTGCCTGTGCGTCTCGGAACAAGTTGGATTTCTCAATAACGCCAGACTTGTTCAGGATAATACTAGTATTTATATGCGTATCGCTATGAGCCTAATAATTTGGCCGGCACTTTAATTTGAGTCGTAGTTCCGCTTTAACACTTTGAGTGCCAGAGGGGTACAGAAAGCAATGCATATTGCATGTCCCTGAAAAAGCTTCATTAGCATGTGACATGTCACTGACTTGCTTAATTAGCATATATGATATGTAACTGGTACCACAATTAGCATACATTAGCATATGGTAACAGGTATGAATATTTCCTTAACTGCACATTTTCTGTCTTTTGGCTAAAGTGACATATAGACAGTTTTTGATGCAGTTTTAAAAAAGCAAACTTGAATTAAAGGGATAGTAATACTTATTACTTATTACTATCCCCCTAATATCGGGCGCACATCCATAGAATGGAACAGGTCAGGTAGAAGCTCGCCATGTGTCATCGTATGCACAGGGAGCACGAAAGCCCATCCAACACGGGAGATGACTGCTGCTTACGGCTTCAGTAAGGTACCAGTGGTTGGCACCACTTGGCACAGAGAGCCATCCAGAACACTTAGGGTGAGATGTTCAGAAAGTGGTAATAACTGAAATTGTTGGTAATCAGAATTAAAAAAAAGTCCATGGTCCTCCAATTCTCAGGCGCGTTTCTGTCATTTTTTGCATCAAATTCTGCTATCTCCGTCAAAGGGAAAAAGTAGTCTTAAAAAGTGTTAGTAATGTCCACAAAAAAGTTTTTTGCATTTAGAAGAGCTTAAAAAGCTGAGCTACATGCAAAAAAAGTATCTCTCAAAACGCTATGGTTTAAGAGATACAGACGTTTAAAGTTTGATGTCTCCTACTGACAGCTGTAAAGTTGTCAGCAGGAGATCCGTGTCAGCCGACACGGAGGCGCTTGAGCAGAGCTGCGATCTCGTTATTTACCACAAATCCCTTCATTGGAATGGTCTAAAACGAGTGCTTGAAAACCAGGAACATGTTTTAGACCATTCCAATGAAGGGATTCGTGGTAAATAACGAGATTGCGGCACTTCTCAAGCGCCTCCGTGTCGACCGATACAGATCTCCTGCTGTCAGCTTTACTGCTGTCAGTAGGAGAGATCAAACTTTAAACTCCTGTATCTCTTAAACCATAGCGGTTTGAGAGATAAATTTTTTTTGCATTTAGCTCAGCTTTTTAAGCTCTTCTAAATGCAAAAAACTATTTTGTGGACATTACTAACTCTTTATAAGTGCGAGCGGTTTAATCTATGGTCATATTGTAAGGTATTTTCAGAAAAAGAATATTTCTTTCAACCTCACTTTTAGTTCTGATTAACGTCATTTTTTCGGACAAAATAAAAATGGTCTAAACTAGGAAAAGACAAATTAAAATACTGAAGCACTGTTAGCAGGAGTGAGAAGCAATTTGTGGTTTCAAAGACAAAAAAAAAAAAAAGACTTTTTTCCTCCTTCTATTGTCGTTTCAAAGACAATTTTTAACATCAAAATTTTTAAAGGCGATGTTCACCAAGATCTGGTTACCGTCATTTTTAATTCTTTAGACACATTTTCAAACGTGACAGGTTTACTTCTTAAAATATTGTCCTTCTTTTACCACCAATTCATGATCCGACAATTTTTTTTTTTTTTATTATGACAACTTTTCGAACATCTCACCACTAGTGGGCTCCAGGCTGTCTCTCTACTTGTATTAAACCCTTTGTCTGTCAGAGGAGTATCCAACGCATTGCTTCACAATGCGATAGATAGGACGGCTTTGTCCATAGTTGTCAGTGTCTATTTAGAATTATGATGGGCTGCGAGGAGTGTATGTAGTCGGGTGGTCCTTCAACCGACTGTCATGTCTGCTCATAAGGTGACCAAATATCCCTTTAAATCAGGAAAGCTTATAAAACACACACACTGCAGGGCTGCACTAATTCCTGTACAAGTCTACAGACTGTTGTATTCATAAAAATCCCTGATTTAAAGCAATATGAAGTTACCTTACCATAGACAGGAGGACATCCAGCAGTGTTTGAAGATCTTCTCTCTTGAATAAAACACAAAAAGGCAAGATTCGTAGAGGCCATTAGGATTCTCTGGCAATAGTAAAGTAAGTATGTGTGTGTGGGGGGGTTATTATGATATGTTAATTCTGCTTTAAAGGGATCTTCAACATAATATTACACTGTACATATCATGTTTTTAGATCATATGAACATAGCGCAGCCGTACTATTAAACATGCTCAACGTTCCGAGCTATGTGTAATTTGAAACATTACTATCCCTTTAAAGGAGCAGTAAACTTTTTTTTATGAAAAAATATATATTGTAGGGATTTTCCTATTGAGTAAAATAAGACTACTCCCACTGCCCAGAGATTTATATTTCCAGAGTTATTACAGTTTAAACCCATGTTTTTTCATTAGCAGTGCCCTCTAGTGGTCAAATTCTAATTAGATTTCCTGTTAGATTCTAATGGAGAGGAAAGTCAGAAAAGTCAGAGACATACAGTTCTCCACAGAATGTGATAGAAACTGCTGAGTCACTTCCTGTCAGTTAGAACTATCAGGAAGTAAACACAGTAAATTCACTTCCTGTCTGTTAGAACTATCAGGAAGTAAACACAGCAAATTCACTTCCTGGTTATTTAAACTGCTATAAAGTATGAATAAAACATCTGACAGCAGTGGGAGTGACCTTGTTTTACTCAGCAGGAAAAGTGCTATAAAATATGTGTTTTCATAAATAAATTTTTTCTGCTCCTTTAAGCTACCCCAATAGTGCAGAACATCCGCCGCTGAGCACAAGTGGTTCACTCACATTCACAGGTGAACTGTTCAAAACGAATCAGAATAATTCACTTCAGATCATGCAACAAATTGAAGAATACAAGCGCACTCGTTGAGAACAACTCTGAGCACCTATGTCAGAGGTTAGCAATTTGCAACCCTTTCCCTGTTATTATACTACAATTACCATCATCCTCAAACAACAGAAAATGGGAGTTTTAGTCCAACAATAGCTGGCGCACTGCATTTGTCCAGCACGGGCCAATGCAATAATATTGGCAATCTGTCAAAGACAAGATAACAGAATACAAAAGGGACAGGTACCTATCACAGTATACTAACTGCTTTGGATCATGTCACTCATTACAAGCTTCACAGACAAAAATATCCAATCAGTGATTACACAAAACAGGAGCAGAGCCTTTTGTGTGTACGTAAGAAATTCACGGTTAGGACTAGATTTTAGGGATTTAGGGGCTGTATTCAAAAAGAGGCAATTCTGGGGCACAAATAAATTCCACTTGATTTAAATAACCTTTTTATCCCCGTGAATGTGAAAGAGGTCTTCAACACATTGTGAAGCAATGCATTGGAGACCTCTTTAGTATGTAAGGGGTTAAAAGCACCATTTAAATCAGTGAGAACTTTGGAAATTTTAATTTGACCCCCTCTGATGCAGTTATCACTCGTCTTTCTGTACTGAATACAGCCCCTTAGATTATATATATACTAGTGTAAAAGCCTGTGTACACAGGCTCTGCAATACAGTGCATACCCCTCTGGCACTCAAAGGGTTAAGAGGCCACTACCTCACTGCTATACACAATGCAGTCTTGCATACCCTCACTCACGTGATGCAATCATACGCCGTCTCTACTGTGCATGACTGCATCGTGACAAACATCCTAGCGAATTATTATATAGGATATCAGTTGAACAGCCCGTTACACGGGCCACAGTGTCACAGCCACCCGGTCGCGGGGCAGTCACGCGCAGTAGAGACTGGCCGCGGCGCGGCTTATACAGAGCTGGACGCTCCTTAGGAGCGCCCAGCTCTGTATCAGCCGCAGCGCGGGCAGTCTCTACTGCCCATGACTGCAGCACGCGCAGCAGTGTCTACTGCGCATGTCGCGGCGTTACACACGATTTAGCGAATAATTATATAGGATATATTGGAGAAAATGACATAATTAACATTTGTAGATATAATTTCTTATTAAAACTGAGATACAAAATTAAGCTAACTGTGTACTGTTCGTCAGAAAAAGACACCAGCAGAAATATGCACACAGAGTCAAATTACAGGACAGTTTACCTTTGAACTTTGCCCACTGACCCAGCAGTCCACCCTTAACACATCAAACCCTATGACAGAAAATGCAGTGCAATTCTGGAGAAAACCAACTGAGCTGTGAGTTCCATTAATTTAAATGGGGAGTTTAACCCCTTCAATGACGGCGAGACCTCCAACACATACACCGAACTTGTATGCCTTCCGTATGGTTACACTGCAACATTCTAGATTGTGTTAATACAGACTGCACTTCCTACCCTTAGTCATAAAAGCCACCCCCTAGTTTAGGGAATTTTCCTGTTTATGACTGAGGGTTTAAGGGCAGAGAATGAGCATAATTCATTAGATCATTAACCCTGAACAGGGAATGCATTTTATTTCATGAGAGATATGTACAACTATGTAGGGATATTCAATAATCTGTAACAAAATACATGTGGACTGATTTGCAAGGTGTATATATATATCTATTTACAAATTTAAATCCAGTGATATTCTCAGTGCAAACACACTGCCACTAGTCTTTAACCCTGTGCATGCTTGGGGGGTTTAAAAAAAAACACTACAAAAACCTCTCTAGCATTCAAGAGAGTAAAGAAACACTAGAAATAACATAAAAGTTAATAGTATATGAAAATGGACACCAAAGTTTCTAGAACTCAGTGGCATTTATAATTTAAGATCTTGCATGCAAAGTTTTGCTTCAGGCTGAGGGAAGACATTTTCTTTTGCACTCCTCACTTCCTCTGCTGCCTTACACAGCACAATACAGCCACCTGAGCAGGAAGTAAGGAGTGCAACTGAAAATGACTTCCCCCAGCCAGAGGAAAATCTGCACATGTAGTATGACATGCCTTAAATCAGGAGTGCGAAATCTTTGGACCTTCAGCTGTTGGAGACTACAAATGCCATCAAGCCCAATTAGGGTGCCAAAGTTTGCACACCTGTGGTATTTAAATAATGAGGTAATGTAGTAAGTAAAACATAAAAAATGTAATTCCCAATTTGATTTAAAATAAATGTTTAACCTCTTGAATGCTAGAGGTCTCCAATGCATTGATTCACAATAGGAGGCCTCATTTAAATCAATAGGGATTTTCCAAATGAATAATTATTTATTATGGTGCAGATCGTTTACACCACAATTGTGTCATTTCTTAGTAGATCAGTTCTCAGTGACCTCTAGATCTGTGATTGAGTAAGGAAGACTTGTATTTTAGCCTTGCTGGCCTTGGCACCACTAGGTGGGTGTCCAGGGATTTTCAGCACCCTGCGGGCAGCAGTACCTGTATATTTACCTAGGGAGTTTGTATTACACTCTGCCAGAGTCAGATAGTAAAAGCTGAGGCATGTACCAGCAGATGGCAGAGCAGAGTACCCCCCCCCCCCCCCGCCAGAGCAGGAGTAAGTGACAGGTAGGTGTCAGGGCGCCCAAAGTTGACAGTTCTGTGGTAGGTGACAGGTTGTCCCTTGTATCAGTACAGGAGGAAGTTGGTGTCAGGTTGCCCCTATGTTAGTGAAGAGGTACAGGGCAAGTTGGTGGCAGGAGAGTCCCTATGTCAGTGCAGGGGGTAGAAGGGTGAAATGTGTCAGTACAGAGGAAGGTGGCTGAGTGACCCATATGTTAGTACACAGGTAGGTGGCAGTGTGCCCCATATGTCAGGACAGAGGTAGGTGCCAGAGTGCCTCACATGTCAGTACAGAGGTAGGTGGCAGTGTGCCCATATGTCAGTACAGAGGTAGGTGGCAGAGTGTCTCACATGTCAGTACAGAGGTAGGAGGCACAGTGCCCCATATGCCAGTACAGAGGTAGGTGGCAGAGTGCCCCATATGTCAGTACAGAGGTAGGTGGCAGAGTGCCTCACATATCAGTACAGAGGTAGGTAGCAGTGTGCCCCATATGTCAGTATAGAGGTAGGTGGCAGAGTGCTCCACATGTCAGTACAGAGGTAGGTGGCAGTGTGCCCCATACGTCAGTAAAGAGGTAGGTGGCAGAGTGCTTCACATGTCAGTACATAGGTAGGTGGCAGTGTGCCCCATATGTCAGTACAGAGGTAGGTGGCAGAGTGCCCCATATGTCAGTACAGCGGTAGGTGGCAGATTGCCCCACATGTCAGTACAGAGGTAGGTGGCAGAATGAACTCAATGGCAGGGCACGGATAGGTGACAGAGTGAAGGCAGAGCGCCCCCTAGATCAATGCGGCAGCAGTTGGCAGGGTAACAGGCTGTTGGCACTATGATCCCCTGTGGAAGTACAGAGGTAGATAACAGGGTGACTTAAGTCCATGCAGCATAGAAGACATGTAAAAAGTCGGGAAACCCATATGTCAGTACAGAGGTCGGTGGCAGGTTAGTACAAGGGTGCCCTCTAGTATAGGTGTTGGGGGTCAGTCTGACTCACTGTGTTAGTACATGGCAGATGATAAGTTGGTACAGGGAGTCCCCTATGTGAGTGTAATGGTAACAGGTAGGTGACCACATAGGCCTTTAATTCCGGGGCAGTTATGAAGATGCCATTGTGCAGGGCACACAGACATCAGTGGAACCCTGGGCAGTGTGTGGTTAATGTGTCTCCGATTTAAAGGGCTGTGTGCTCGCGTTGTAATGGAGTACTCCCCTGGTGGCAGTAGAGAGGTAGGTACCAGAGTGCCCCTTTATGATCGGGTTGGTGCCCCGGTGCCAGTCAGTTACCTGCTCCTCCCCGGGCTCAGGATACAGGTGCCCCGGCTCTGTCTCCCACTCCGGCACGTCCTTGTTTGTGTAGTCCAGTGACAGGCTCCGGATGTGACGCCCGGGGGAGGTGGCCCTGCCTTGTCCCCGCACACACCTCCCTGGGCGGCTTCTCCATTGGCTGCTGCCCGCACCCTCCCCGGGTGGAACATTAACTTCAGCCTGGGAACGTGCTGGGGCAGAGCTGGCACACATGGGACTCAGATGGTTAACTGGCACCGTGTAGCAATCAGCTGATAAACTGGCACACTGTGGCACTGAGCTGGTTAACTGGCACACTAGCATTCGACTGGTTAAGTGGAAGATTGTGGCACTCAACTTGTTGATTGGCGCACGGTGGTATCTGTAGTATTGTGTATCTGTTGTATTGTGTATCTGTTGTATCTGCTGTATTGTGTATGTATGGGATCTGCTGTATTGCGTATCTATTGTATTATGTATTTGTTATATTATAGATCATATCCACTGATCATCAGTTTTATTAGAACTGTATCCATGTACTTTCTATGTATTCAGTTGCTGTGTGTGTGCGTATATGTATAATTTGTGTGTTACGTTTTGTGTGTGTTACATGTATATGTCTACATGTATGTGTTTTGTTTGTTTTTGTATGAATGAATGTGTATGTCTGTATGAATCTGTTTGTGTATATGTGGGGTTTGTATGTGTGTGTGAATTAATGTGCGATTGTGCCTCAGTGTTTATAGGTGCGTGTTTGAATATATATGCATGTGTGTGTTTATGTATGTGTATATATGTTTGTGTGTGTTTGTACATATGTGTGAGTGTGTGTATATATGTTTGTGTGTGTTTGTACATATGTGTGAGTATATGCATATGTATGTGTGAGTGCGTGTGTACATGTATGAGCATATGTATGAGTGTGTTCATGTATGATTGTGTGCGTGTGTACATGTATGAGTGTGGCTGTACATGTTTGAGCATATGTGTCAGTGTATATATATATATGTAAATGCATATGTATGTTTCAGTGTGTTTGTATATAATAAATGTGTATATATGCATATGTGTGTAGGTATGTGTATATGCATATGTGTGTATATATATATATATATATCTATGCGTGTGTGTAGATATGTGTATGTCTGAGTGCGTGTGTACATGTATGAGCATATGTATGAGTGTGTGTGTGTGTACATGTTTGTGTGTCAGTGTGTATGTATATATGAGTATATGCATGTTTCAGTGTGTTTGTATATAATAAATGTGTATATATGCATATGTGTGTGTATATATAGCTATATATATCTATGCATGTGTGTAGATATGTGTATGTCTGAGTGTGTGTATATGTGTAGGTATGTGTGTGCCACTCTGTTGTGTTAGTATAAAGGCTATGCGATAGACAGGCATGATAAACACAACAGACACATCAAATTCAAAAGACACAATTTCAGCAACTTTCACTTCTTTCATGTACCTAATTACCAAATGATACATTGTAGCCTTTGCCAACTCTTCATATGTGATGAAACAAGCAAATTTGCATAAAAGTAATCCAGGTAATACAGCAGGACTGTGGATAAGATGGGTGTTGTGAAAGAGCGTACCTATAAGCTCCAAGACAATGGTGATGATATAGACTCACATACTACCACCAAATATTCTAAAACAGTCCGTGAGTAAAATCAACTATTTCTATTGGTATTCATAAAACCATATCTCCACAGATCTGTTGGTCTATACACACGCTAATGGAGAGACTTGTACCGGTAGGTACATACAGTCAGATGTAATTAGATGACATTTCAGACCGACGCGTTTCGCGTGCAAGACGCTAACTTATGATCTCGCATCTGGAGATGTGACTGTATGTACCTGCCGCTACAAGTCTCTCCATTAGCGTGTGTATAGACCAACAGATCTGTGGAGATATGGTTTTATGAGAATCAACAGAAATAGCTGATTTTACTCACGGACTGTTTTGGAATATATGGTGGTAGTATGTGAGTCCATCTCTATCACACACAGTGGAGGTGCAATTCTGGAACAAACTAACTGCACCAAATGGGAAAAAGAAACATTCTTCAAATTCACATTGATTGAAGTGGGGTCTCCAATGCATTGCATTCAAGGGGTTAATATCCCCATTTAGACCAATGGGAATTTGTATTTATTTCCTACAGTGCAGTTGGTTTGCCCCAGAATTCTGGATTCCATGGTTCCTTATATAATAATCACTGGATTCCATGGCACTTTATACATTAATCACTGGATTCCATGGCATTTTATACATTAATCACTGGATTCCATGGCTCCTTATATAATAATCACTGGATTCCATAGCACCTTATACATTAATCACTGGATTCCATGGCATTTTATACATTAATCACTGGATTCCATGGCTCCTTATATAATAATCACTGGATTCCATAGCACCTTATACATTAATCACTGGATTCCATGGCATTTTATACATTAATCACTGGATTCCATAGCACTTTATACATTAATCACTGGATTCCATGGCTCCTTATATAATAATCACTGGATTCCATAGCACCTTATACATTAATCACTGGATTTCGTGGCATTTTATACATTAATCACTGGATTCCATGGCACCTTATACATTAATCACTGGATTCCATAGCACGTTATACATTAATCACTGGATTCCATGGCATTTTATACATTAATCACTGGATTCCATGGCACCTTATACATTAATCACTGGATTCCATAGCACCTTATACATTAATCACTGGATTCCGTGGCACCTTATACATTAATCACTGGATTCCATGGCATTTTATACATTAATCACTGGATTCCATAGCACATTATACATTAATCACTGGATTCCATGGCTCCTTATATAATAATCACTGGATTCTATGGCTCCTTATACATTAATCACTGGATTCCGTGGCTCCTTATACATTAATCACTGGATTCCATGACACTTTATACATTAATCACTGGATTACATTTCCATGACACTTTATACATTAATCACTGGATTCTATGGCACCTTATACATTAATCACTGGATTCCATGGCATTTTATACATTAATCACTGGATTCCATGGCTCCTTATATAATAATCACTGGATTCCATAGCACCTTATACATTAATCACTGGATTCCATGGCATTTTATACATTAATCACTGGATTCCATAGCACTTTATACATTAATCACTGGATTCCATGGCACCTTATACATTAATCACTGGATTTCGTGGCATTTTATACATTAATCACTGGATTCCATGGCACCTTATACATTAATCACTGGATTCCGTGGCACCTTATACATTAATCACTGGATTCCATAGCACCTTATACATTAATCACTGGATTCCATGGCATTTTATACATTAATCACTGGATTCCATGGCACCTTATACATTAATCACTGGATTCCATAGCACCTTATACATTAATCACTGGATTCCGTGGCACCTTATACATTAATCACTGGATTCCATGGCATTTTATACATTAATCACTGGATTCCATAGCACATTATACATTAATCACTGGATTCCATGGCTCCTTATATAATAATCACTGGATTCTATGGCTCCTTATACATTAATCACTGGATTCCGTGGCTCCTTATACATTAATCACTGGATTCCATGACACTTTATACATTAATCACTGGATTACATTTCCATGACACTTTATACATGAATCACTGGATTCTATGGCACCTTATACATTAATCACTGGATTCCATGGCATTTTATACATTAATCACTGGATTCCATGGCTCCTTATATAATAATCACTGGATTCCATAGCACCTTATACATTAATCACTGGATTCCGTGGCACTTTATACAATAATCACTGGATTCTATGGCACTTTATACATTAAACACTGGATTCCATAGCACCTTATACATTAATCACTGGATTCCATGACACTTTATACATTAATCACTGGATTCCATAGCACATTATACATTAATCTCTGGATTCCATAGCACTTTATACATTAATCACTGGATTCCATGACACTTTATACATTAATCACTGGATTCCATAGCACATTATACATTAATCACTGGATTCCATAGCACTTTATACATTAATCACTGGATTCCGTGGCATTTTATACATTAATCACTGAATTCCATAGCACTTTATACATTAATCACTGGATTCCATGACACTTTATACATTAATCACTGGATTCCATAGCACATTATACATTAATCACTGGATTCCATAGCACTTTATACATTAATCACTGGGTTCTGTGGCATTTTATACATTAATCACTGGATTCCAGGTCACCTTATACATTAATCACTGGATTCCAGGTCACCTTATACATTAAACATTGGATTCCATGACCCAATCTGGGGGTGGGCAGCACAGTACTTTTTTATTTTTGCAATGAATTTTGTGATGGCAGAGTGGCCTCCAGCGGCGCTGCCATCCCAGAATTCCATGACGTGCCAGGACCATCACCATTCCTTAACGCACATCCTCTGATGGCACGTTATCGGTCGGTAAAGGGATAGTATGGTCAATTATTAACTAAACTGTATCTTGTAGCCATTACAAAAAATTAAACTAAATGCCCCCAGTCCCATCTCACAAACCTTTATTGTTTGAGAGATATTCAGGACCAAAGTGTCCTCCTTTCTCCCCTTTCCCTGACGTCAGTGCTCAAGCTGGCTGCAGGGGAATCCGGTCCCTGGACAAGCGGAGCCTCTTCAGCAGAGCCGAGATCGCGTTATTGAAAAAGAAATCCATCGCTGGAATGGTCTACAAAGTGTGACTGCAAACCAAGCACACTTTGTAGACCGTTCCAATGAAGGATTTCTGTCTCAATAACACGATCTCGGCTCTGCTGAAAAGCCTCCACCGGGACCGGATTCTCCTGCAGTGAGCTTGAGCGGTGACTTCAGGGAAAGGGGAGGGAGGGGTTAACTTTGGTCCTGAATATCTCTCAAACCATAAAGGTTTGAGAGATGGGACTGAGGTCATTTAGTTTAATTTTTTAGTGGCTACAAGATACAGTTGAGTTAATATTTGACCATACTATCTCTTTAAAGGGATAGTAATACTTCGTTTTAACTTTATTTTATTTTGTAGGCATTAAAAAAACATGAAGAATTATATAAGTCTTATCTCTCAAACCTTTATGGTTTAAGAGATATTCACAAGCAAAGTTTCCCCTCCCGCCCCTTTTACCTAGTGTAAGCCATCTCTTCTCAGATGTGGAATCCAGTCCATAGACCAGACAGATAACAGAAGGGGACAATCTTCTTCCTATGAGAACAATGAAAGCCCTGCCCCCCTTGACAAGTATTTCAGTTTTTTCCCTTATCTTAATTGAAGATTGTCCCTCTCTGCAGTCTACCTGGGCACCTCCCTTCTGATCTGGCTGAGCAGTGTTACATCAGTAAAAGGGGCGGGAGGGGGATACTTTGTCATTGAATTACTCCTGAAATACAACTCTGACAGAATTGAAATAACACTCTCCAAAGTCCAAATACTATGATTATTAATTAGAGCTGCTTTTATTATGAAACATTACTATCCCTTTAAGGGGTTACTGTCACTGCGTATCTATTCCCTATTGTACAACGCTGATGAATATGTTGAAACTGTATAAAGAAAGGATAATAATGGTATGCCCACTGCTGAGAGATGTTTTGTTCAAAACTTATTAGAGCTCAAACCTTTTAAATTTAGACTGCACTTTGCTGTTGTGGCCACCAAGTGGCGATATTCTTATTTATTATAGAGCCAGAGTCACTGACCCAAACGCTCCCATAGAGTGCATTTTGAAAAATACATTTCCTCTGTGTCCAATCCAACGGCAATGTACTGTGGGTGTTAACTCCGCCCCTCAGCTGGTAGGACCAAATTATAAAAACGTCAGTTCCTCCCTCCTCACTCAGTTATTTTGGTCCTACCAAGCTGGGGGACCGAGGTTTTCACCTCACAAAAAAAAAAAAAAAATATATATATAAGAAACAACTAGCGTGTAACAGAAGGCGCAAGAAAATGGGATATGTAACTTGCCTTAAACGCGGGTTACATCTATATATTTATTGCTTGACGGATCCATACCCTTTCTCAGCAAGGGTCGCATGCTTCCGTATCTATGGAGCGCTCCTTTTGATGAATGTCTGCTGTTTGGAGTGAACGGGAGTTCCTCTGGGCTTCCTTGCCGGTCTGATGTTGCTACCGTGCTAAGGCAGGAAGCTCGGTTTGAGCCGCATCTTTACAGAGTCGGCGGCAGGAAGTGCAGGCGCGTGCGTTCCACTGTTGGAACGCAGAAGCAGGAAGTGCCAGAGACTCGATCAGGACGCGGTCCTGGAGCGGTTCTGAAGCAGCAAAACGGCCTGGACAGAGGTAAGTATATATTCTGTGTATATTTCATTCCTTTTTGCTATTGGTATAGCTTTATGTGTATTTGGGTAGGCTTAGATTACAAAATGTCTAAGATAGAGAAGTCTGACAAGCAAAAGCAAACTGTTGATCCCCCTAAGGAAGATAAGCCTTCTACTAAACCTAGAAGTTGTGCTGGGTGTGAGACTAAGCTTACTCCTTCAGATCCTGCAAAACTGTGTACAGAATGTTTAAGAAAGATATCAGGCAGTGAAGTTCCATCCCAGTTTCAAGATTTCCTGGGATGGATGAAGTCATCTATGCAGGAGACCTTTAACTCCATTCAGGAAACTTCAAGAAAAAGACAGCGCACATCTGATCCAGATGAAGGTACCTCTCATCTAATGGAAGAAGAAGAGTTTGCAAGTGTCATAGAATCAGTCTCCTCCGCTGAAGAAGGGGAGATTACAGAAGAGGCTGGATCTTTCTGCTTGGACAAGATGGATGGCCTGGTACGCGCCATGAGGAAAACACTGGGATTAGAGGATACCCAGAAAGAAATGAACGTCATAGATACAGCATTTGTGGGATATAAGAAGGAGGCTCCCACTTTCCCTGTCCATAGTTCAATCCAGGAGATGATATCGTCAGAATGGAAGACAGGGGATAAACGTCCTCAGACTACTAGAAGAACTCAGAGAATGTATCCTTTTAAAGAGGAAGACACGAATAATTGGTTGACGGCACCTAAAGTTGATGCAGCCATCGCTCAGGTTTCTAGACGCACTACTATCTTGATGGAAGATGGTACCACTCTTAGAGATGCCATGGATAAGCGAGCTGATGCAGCATTAAAGAAGCAGTATGCGGTTATAGGGCAAAATCTAAAGACTGCCACTGCCATGGCCTGTATTTTCCGCACTTTAAGAATTTGGATGAGTGAATTTGAAGAAAAATTAGACTCTTCTGTATCAAGATCCAAACTGATTAAAGAGTTGGTGCCTATCAAGGATGCAATCAACTTTTCCTGCGACGCCTCGCTGGATAACATCCGCAGCTTAGCCAGATCATCGGCGCTCTCTGTCACTACCCGTAGAGCCATATGGATCAAGTCCTGGGATTCTGATTCTGTATCAAAGAATAAATTGGTGTCTCTTCCATATGGGAGCCAGTTAGAAGAAATTATTAAACAGTCATCGGGTGGAAAGAGTCCGTTTCTTCCACAACAAAAAAGAAACAGATCATCGCCAGCCCAGGCTTCAGGAACTAGAAAGCAGTCCTTTCGGGAGAGTAGAAGATACAGACCTGGAAAGCCATTTGAACAGCGGCAAAGAGGAACCACTCAGGGAAGTAGGAATGGTGGCCGCAGGGACTTCCAGAGGAAGCCCCGCTTCAATCAAAACACACAATGAAGTTCAGTTGACCCCTTTAATTTCTCCAGTAGGGGGCAGGCTGGAGGAATTCAGGGATGCTTGGATGAAGTTAAACCCAGACAGGTGGGTTTGCCAGATCCTGGAAAAGGGGTACAACTTGGAATTTTTAACTGTCCCAAACAAAAACAAATTCAGGACAACAAGAATCAGGAATCACAGATCAGCAGTTCTTATGAAGCAGGCCATCCAGCAGCTTCTTATCAACAAGGTAATAGAACCGGTCCCGAAGAAGCAAGAGTTCCATGGCTACTATTCAACGGTTTTCTCTGTTCCCAAGCCTTCCAGAGATATACGCATCATTCTGGACTTGAAGGAAATCAATACACACCTCAAGATACAGAAATTCAGGATGGAAACGGCAATGACTGCTCTGAAGATTGTGCAACCAGGATCATTCTTAACCAGAATAGATCTAAAGGATGCTTATTACCACATGCTGATACAAGCTTCCCACAGAAGGTTTCTGAGATTCCACGTGTTCCAGAGTCACTTTCAGTACAGGGTGTTGCCATTCGGTCTGGCATCAGCACCAAGGGTTTTCACGAAGATATTAGCTGTTGCCATGGCAAACCTAAGACAACAACGCATAAAGATTCTACCTTACCTGGACGATCTTCTCATAATAGAAGACTCAGAAGAAAAAGCAAGGGAAAGCACAGTAAGGTGTCTTCAGCTGCTTCAAAGATTAGGTTGGCTCATAAACAGGCACAAGAGTCAGCTCACTCCATCTCAGGATCTGGTGTTCCTGGGGATTCAATTCAATACGAGGTTGGGAATAGCAACCTTGTCACAAGAAAGACAACAACGCCTTCATCTTTGCATATCTCGATTCTTAAGACTACAAACCCAGACGGCACAAGAATTCTCAGTCCTTCTAGGGAATCTAGCATCAGCCCATCAGATAGTTCCTTGGGCCAGAGCACACAGCCGCTGGACACAAATCAACTACCTAACGTATTTCAAACGAGACCCATCCAACAGAGCTCTGAAGATTCCAATCTTACCATCCACGCGAAGAGAGCTGAAGTGGTGGATGCACCCACAGCACATAGATCAAGGAAGATCTCTACGCCACATTCAATGGGAGACAGTATACACAGACGCAAGCAAAACAGGCTGGGGAGGCATCTGGAAGCAAAAGTCAGTCCAGGGGATATGGACTACAAAGCAAGCAAAGCTTCACATAAATATTCTGGAGCTCCAAGCCGTATTAAACACTCTCAAGGGATTTCAAATAGAACTCAGAAACAAGCACGTCCTGGTGAGATCAGACAACACCACGGCAGTACAATACTTGAAGAATCAAGGCGGGACAAGGAGCAGAACTCTCAATCATCTAGCACTCAAGATAATCCTTTGGGCAGAAGAACATCTGGCTGCATTAACAGCTTCATATCTTTCAGGAAACCTGAATATTCAGGCAGACTATCTAAGCAGGAGTCAGATAGATCCTGGAGAATGGACGCTGGACAACCAGGTTTATCGTCAAATAGTCAGGACATTTGGCAATCCAGTGATAGACCTCATGGCTTCAGAAGTGAACACAAAATGCAGAAGGTTCTTCTCCAGGTGGAAAAGCCAGAAAGCTTTGGGGCAGGATGCTCTGCACCAACTTTGGAATTATCATCTGACATACATCTTTCCTCCTCTGCCTCTTCTTACGGAAGTTATACAGAAGATCAGGAGAGAGAAGGTAGAAGTGATCTTAATAGCTCCGGATTGGCCCCGCAAGATTTGGTATACAGATCTCAGGAGAATGCTCATCAGGCCTCCTTTTCCTCTACCGAGGATTCCGCACCTGCTATCCCAGGGACCAATCTTTCATCCAGATCCTGCATTCTTGAAGCTACAGGCCTGGAGGCTGAGCGGAGCTCATTACGTCTAAAGGGACTTTCAGAATCTGTCATTCAAACTATCTTGGCAGGAAGAAAGACTTCTTCTACCAAGATATATTACAGAATTTGGGTCATTTTTGTTAATTGGTGCAGCAGGAGAAAGATAGATAGAACTAGTTTGTCTCCAGGAAAGATACTGGACTTTCTTCAGGAAGGTTTTCAAAAAAGGTCTCAAACCCTCATCTCTCAAAGTCCAGCTTTCCGCTATATCGGCTATCTTAGCTACTCCATATGCTGAACAATATGTTTTCAGAAGATTTTTGTCTGCTATCACAAAAATCAAACCAACTATTAGAGACATTATTCCTCCGTGGGACCTCAATCTGGTGCTTCACCAGCTAAGTACCCATGAGTTTTTCGAACCTCTAGACTCTATATCCTTAAAGCATTTGACATTGAAAACTGCTTTACTCACGGCGATTACTTCCGCTCGTAGGGTGGGAGAACTACAGGCATTATTGTGTAAATCCCCTTATATGGTTTTTCACAAGGATAAGGTGGTGCTTCATCCTAGACCTTCCTTCAGATCTAAGGTGGTGTCCTCATTCCATCTTAGTCAAGAAATTGTTCTTCCTTCCTTCTGTGCCAATCCATCCAATAAGAAAGAGATGGAATTTCATAACCTAGATTTGGTCCGATGCTTGCAGATCTACCTACACAGAACTAAGTCATTTAGAAAATCAGACACTCTTTTTGTTCATTTTGCAGGAAGATTTAAGGGTACTGCTGCCTCTAAACCCTCAATAGCTAGATGGATTAAGGACTGTATCTTTTTAGCCTATTCATCTGCTAAACTAGACCCTCCGGTGGGGATTAAAGCCCACTCTACTAGGGCCATCTCTACCTCTTGGGCTCTAAAAGCGGTAGCCACTCCAGATGAGATCTGTAAGGCAGCTACATGGGCATCAGTATCTACATTTATAAAGCACTACAAATTAGACATTCTGGCTTCTACGGACGCTCGATTTGGCAGAAAGGTGCTTGAAGCAGCCATACCTGCCACTCCATAATCTCCCACCCGAATGAAAGGAGTACTGCTTTGGTAAGTCCCACAGTACATTGCCGTTGGATTGGACACAGAGGAAAAGGTGAAATTTACTCACCGATATTTTGTTTTCCTCTGTGTCCTTCCACGGCAACCCACCACTGGTTAATTCTGGCTAAGTTTGGGTTATTGGTATCGTTCCATGAATAATCATATACATAAAGCCTAAAGGAGATTTCTCCAGACTAACATTTCTCTCTATTCACAGCTTGGTTAAAAAAATAACTGAGTGAGGAGGGAGGAACTGACATTTTTATAATTTGGTCCTACCAGCTGAGGGGCGGAGTTAACACCCACAGTACATTGCCGTGGAAGGACACAGAGGAAAACAAAATATCGGTGAGTAAATTTCACCTTTTTGCCTTATTAGATATCAGTTGGCAATGTTGATTACATACAATACATTTGAACTGCAATAACATTTGACTGAATCATCTTCCAGCAGCGGAAACATCCATATTTTATTCCACACGAAAAGCATTCGAACATATTTTTCCTGAAAAAGGTTTACTGCTACTTTAAATGGACTTGTTACCTGCACAGCTTTTAGTCTAATTGACTATATGAATTCGGACTGCCTAGCCCTTGTGCTTTTTGTTTGCCAACCAGTTAACCCTTTGAGTGGATCAAATCCACCCGTCTGTAAATAATGCCTTGGTCGGGGAGTTGCTGGTTATGCCGCAGAATGTGGTGGCATTAGTTTGGCTGTCGGAGAGACCCCCCTGCATG
This sequence comes from Rhinophrynus dorsalis, assembly GCA_037306005.1. NCBI lineage: Eukaryota > Metazoa > Chordata > Amphibia > Anura > Rhinophrynidae > Rhinophrynus > Rhinophrynus dorsalis. Next base: position 21,446,871 of record CM074721.1, on the reverse strand, counting down.
CAGCAATTGGACTAAACTGGTTCAGGATAACCTTTCCCATTTTAACCCCATCCTGACAATGGATTTATCTGGTACGTCCCGCAAAAACTGTCACTTAGTGACAGAGGATGTACCTGGTAAGTCCCGGAAGTCCAGGTCTCCATGCGGCTGCACACCATTCGGGGACTCTGGAATCATTTAGAAAAAAAAAAAAAGTTAGCCGCGTGTTAAGGTGACAGCCGCGTACACACGCGGCTGTGACTCAGGGGATAAAGGCCTCTATCTGCACGGAGGCTCGCCACACAAGTTTTATCAGGTATGGGGTGCGTGGATTTCATTTGAAAGCTTTAGACCAGTGATTCTCAACCAGGGTGCAGTGGCACTTTGGTGTGCCACGGACATCATCTTAGGGTGCCCCACATTTTCTATGAAGACTAACAAAAATGGACTTTTAAATAAAGATTAATAGAAATTGTTCTGAACAAAATGTTTAGTTTTGTTACTATGATTGTAAGACCTAATAATAACTGTATATTTATGTATTGTACCCATCATTATGCCCTTGATAAAGTATATTAAATATGTTAGGGGTGCCCCGAATGTTCTAGATTATGTGTTAAGGGTGCCCCGAACAAAAAAAGATTGAGAACCACTGCTTTAGACCCTCTTGGAGAGTCGGGGTGAGGGAATGGGGGCTCGGTCCACCAAGGTAGGCAGCTTTATTTTGGGGGGTGCTACGACCTCTTCTATGGAGGCCGTTTGGGGTATGGTTGATTGAGGGACTTTTCTGGTTGACATCATTAAAATAAGACAAACCATTATGACACACAGTACCGATGCTTTCTAATATGTATGTACCATCTTATGATATTGTAATATATCATTTACGAAAGACTATGTACCGCCATTGTCTTTGTCCTTTCTAATAAAAAGATTTAATAAACAAGTGTTAAAATTACAGGAAAAATAGCTGTACCATTTCAATGTTTCATTTGAAGCTCGTAATACAGATTTGTAGCTGTGTTTTTGTTCTGTCGGAGGAAAGTTGCTGCATGCAAGTCGGTCTGAGGCAATACCAGCACGTTGCCTGTGTGGAATGCCCCATAGGTCACAATGATTCACAAGATGTTTTTTTTTCTCATGTTATAGCTGCTGTGACAACCACAGTATCTGCAAGTACAGCATCCAGAGGCAAAGAATTTCATAACATTATTGCCCTTACTTTAAAAAAAAGCCTTGCCTTTGTTTCAGTCAAATCACCTTTGCTCTAATGTTAATGGATGATCTCTTGTCCTTTGTGAGAATAGAGAAGAGAAACCAGCACCAAAAGAAGCACTAGAAGTGGAGCCTGAACCACATGCAACAGGACGCCGGCATCCACCTTCAATCACCGACAGCCAAGGCCAACAATTGTCCTTCGGTACTGGCGGATTTCCCACACATCCACACTGCCAGATTGGGTTGTATATGAATTTCCTTTTGGGCACTTTTGCTTCTGATCTCTAGTGAGCATCTACTACTTAACGCCGGCATTGCTTTAAAAAAAGTAATGGATACCTTTCTGGCACAGAATTTTGACAGTTGGTTTCAAAGCAGATAGGATGTTGATCCAGAAAAATATCCAAATGCCATTTTGAGTATGGATTCATTTTGGCAGATAGTGCTGATCAGCTGTTTCAGTAAGTACAGAATGGCAGAGAAGCTGTGATATGTAACAGCTTCTCTGCCAGTTCTCTCATTTTATAAATCAGCTTTGGTAAGGAATGTTAATGTTCTAAGCTTTTCAGTGCCGCAGGGGTGTGCAATGCAAATCCCTATGGCACAAAGTATGAAAGGAGAGATTGTGGTGTGTGTGGTGCAACATCTGAGCATATCTTTTTCCACTGCCCCACTTGCCCTCCACATCTCCAGCATCACAGCAACCTGCTAATGATTCAGTTATCTCCCCCTACCCTTGCCTAGCTAATTCTTATTAGGTTTGGTGAATGTGTCATATTCATCATGACAAAGTGATCACCACACATCACAAGACACTCTTCACCATAGCATTGCCTCTTGGTGCATCTCCCCATCGGGGTCTCTGGAAGCCGATCTGGAGATTTTCCAGCTATGATTGTGATTACACACATGGCAGAGTGCGCTGTTCATTTTATCAGACTTTCCCAAACTTCTAAACGTTGTCACTTTGTGACAATATGGTTAGTGTGATGTTGCACAGCAATGGGGATGACTGGTGTTTAAGTAAAGTTTTATCCCCTACGGAGACATGGCCCCCTAGTTTGGGAAACACTGCGCCAATGTGAGATAAACTCTGCACCGAGATAAACGTTCTGGTTCCTACATTAACCCCTTAAAGACCAGCGGTCCAGGGAAGTTATCTTCCCTTAAAGTGATAGTAATATATCTATTAAAGTTAATGTCCGAGTCTTCTTTACTTTTTTTTATAACACATAGAGCTATATTTCATTACCTACATATCTGTAGTTTAAACAGTATTGAAGCTGAAAAGATCCCCCTCCCTCCCCTTTCCCTGGATCACTGATTTTCTCTGGTCCGGATGGAACTCGGCGAGGGACAATCTTCAGTAAGCAAAAGGAAAATCCTGCCCTAATTCGTCAAGGGGATCAGGGTTTTCCTTATACTTACTGAGTGAAGACTGTACCTAGCTGCATCTAGGGTGACCACATTTCCCTTCTGCCATTCCGGGACGTGGTCACCCTAGCCGTCATACCTTAAGTCCCTGGTGGTCTAGCGGCGTAGAATGTGCTCTGTGCCTCCTCCGGCACAGAGCTGAAGCTCCCGCGCGGTATGGCCAGTAATGCAGAGCGCTGGGAGTGATGTCATCTCCCAGCGCTCTGTATTACTAGAGCGCTTGCCTCCAGGTAAGCTGCATTGCCGCCCTGGATGTCAGCCTGCAAGCGGTGTGTCATATCATGGACGCCGCGAGCGGCGTCCATGATGTGACACACCGCTTGCAGGCTGACATCCAGGGCGGCTTGCCTTCATTCCGGGACACTTCATTGTCCCGGATGAAGGGGACCCGGGACGCGGGACCTAGCCCTGAAATAAGGGACAGTCCCGGACGTTCCGGGACCCGTGGTCACCCTAGCTGCATCCGTCTGGTCCCAAGACTGGATTCCAAATGTGATTAGAGGCAGCCAAAAGGGGCAGGAGGGGGATCCTTTCAGCTTGAATAGCTCTTGAACTGTAAAGGAGCAGTAAACTTTTTTTATGAAAACATATATTTTACAGAGCATTTCCTGCTGAATAAAACAAGGTCACTCCCATCACTGTCAGATGTTTTATTCAAAAATTAGAGCAGTTTAAATAATCAGGAAATTAATTTACTGTGTTTACTTCCTGATAGTTCTAACTGACAGGAAGTGAATTTACTGTGTTTACTTCCTGATAGTTCTAACTGACAGGAAGTGAATTTACTGTGTTTACTTCCTGATAGTTCTAACTGACAGGAAGTGACTTAGCAGTTTCTATCACATTCTATGGAGAACTGTATGTCTCTGACTTTTCTGACTTTCCTCCCCATTAGAATATAAAAGGAAATCTAATTAGAATTTGACCACTAGAGGGCACTGCTAATGTAAAAAAAACATGGGTTTAAACTGTAATAACTCTGGAAATATAAATCTCTCAGCAGTGGGAGTACCCTTATCTTACTCAATAGGAAAATCCTTACAATATATATTGTTTCATTAAAAAAAAAGTTTACTGCTCCTATAAATATGTAAGTAATGAAATATAGAACTATGTGTTATAAAAAAGTAAAGAAGACTCGGACATTAACCCTTTGAGTGCCAGAAGGGTACGCAGCGCATTGCTCTGCAATGCATTGCGTACCCCTCTGGCACTCAAAGGGTTAAACTTTAATAGAGGTATTACTATCACTTCAAGTGACTTGTTACGTGTTCCAACGCGCCGAGCAGGGGTCTGAGAGAGACCGGTCTTGTAGCGGCCAATTACAGATACCATTTTTACTTACACAGGAGCGCTTTAAGTAAAATGTACGTGACTTGACAGGACCGTCACCGGTCCTTAAGGGTAAAAAGAAAAGGTGATGTCCTGGCACGTCACCAGTCCTTAAGGGGTTAATCTGTTAAAGCCTATTTTTCATGGTATGTATGTATGTATATCTTTATTTATATGGCGCCACACAGCGTACGCAGTGTCTTACAAGGGACATATGTTACAGTAAATAAACAGGGATAAAATAAGTGTCACATTCATAGAAACAATAGGAGAGAGGTCCCTGCCCCAAGGAGCTTACAGTCTAAAAGGTGGCGAGAACTTAGTGCCTAGGCTCCCCAAAATAACACGGAGTGTCTGACTTACTAAGAAAGTGTGATTCCGGAGCAAACCACTTGCATCACTGAGGACACTTAGAAATACATTTGAGAACTCTCCAGCATTCAAGGGGTTAAAGCCCCATTTAAATCAACCGGAAATTTTTGGTCACCATGGTGCAGCTGTCTCTAGGAGTAGGTAGGTGGCAGTGCTGAGCAGCTGTACCAGTGACCGTATGTTCAAAAGGAAAGTGAAGGCATTCTAGGGCAAACCATTTGCACTGCAGGGGATAACTAATACATTCCAAAAATTCCCATTTATTTCAATGGTGATTGTAATCCTTTGAACGCTAGAGAGGTCTCCAGTGCATTGTCAAGTGACGCTTTGGAGACCTCTGCTGCATTCGAGGGGTTAAAATCTCCATTTAAATCAATGAGAATTTTAGGTTCTCTCCTCTGCAAATGGTTCACCCCAGAACTCCTCCACTTCTCTTTTGAACATACGGCCATATTAGTTGTGATGAATGTGATAAACCCTCCAGTTTGTATGTTATTTTATGGAGCCTCTTAACGTTACAGAGATGAATCCATAAACTAATAATAGAGACTGACGAGTTTATCTCAATGGAGAATATATCACACTTTTATTACACATTAGTGCATAACCCCTCCAGGAGCTGGACAGCCTGGGGCTTTAAAGGGATAGTAATACTTAAAATGTAAAAAAAATATGTTGTAGGGTTTATTCCCCTGAGTAAAACAAGAGTACTCCCACTGCTGAAAGGTGTTTCATTCAAAAGTTATTAATTTTCAAAGTTGAATTTTTTAGGTGCAATATCACAGTGGCCTGAAATTGTACAGTGGCGCTGTTGCTACACGATCCTATGGAGATGTATGGTCCCGGGACCAGAGCTGTCCATAGGATGGTGTAACAACAGCGCCACTATACAATTTCAGGCCACTGTGATATTGCACCTAAAAAATTCAACTTTGAAAATTAACTTTTGAATGAAACACTTTTCAGCAGTGGGAGTACTCTTGTTTTACGCAGGGGGATAAACCCTACAACATATTCTTTTTTACATTTTAAGTATTACTATTCCTTTAACTACCGGTAACTGAGAACACTCTCTTTTCTGTTTAAAACAAATGACATAAAGATCAGCTTATTTCATGGTAGTTAACCCCCTGGCGTCCGCGGTCCTGGGAAGTAACCTTCCCTTAAGGACTGCTTTGAAGATTTCGACGTGCCGGCACAAGTGACCTGTGACGCGTACCGGCACGCCGCACTGGGGACTGAGAGAGACTGCTCCAGTCTTGGAGCAGTCAATCTCACCCCCAGTTTTTACTTACAGCGCTCCCGGAGGAGTGCTGTAAGTAAAATGTACGTGACGTGCTATGACCGTCACTGGTCCTTAACGCAAAAACCGTGTGAGGGTCATAGTACGGCACGCAGTCGTTAAGGGGTTAAAGCGGCGGGGGATGTGTAATTTGACATATCCTGTTCTTCCAGGTCACGTCTGTAAACATTAGAAGTTATGTGTGTGTCACGTCCTCCTGTTTGGTGCTGGTGTAGTCTTCTAGTTGAGGGTTAAAACGTTACTGCCAGGGGGTTCGTTCTCCTTCTTTAACTTCTGTAACACTGTGGTTCTCGTGCTGTCATGCAGTGCAAGATTCTCATGTTGCCATTTTTATTATGTAGACGTGGTTACTGTGTCATTTGGTCAAAAAGCTATTTTGAGTGTAACCTTTTAAATGGATACCCTTGGGAGGTACAGAGCCTTAATATCTCCTAAAAAGGGACATTTGGGAGGTATGGACCCCTAATATCCCCTAAGAGGGACACTTGAGAGGTATGGACCCCTAATATCTCCTAAAGAGGGACACTTGGGAGGTACGGACTCCTAATATCTCCTAAAAAGGGACACTTGGCAGGTGTGTACACCCACATATCCCCTAAAAAGGGACACTTGTGAGGTCTGGACTCCTAATATCTCCTAAACAGGGACACTTGGGAGGTATGTACCCATAATATCTACTAAAGAGGGACACTTGGGAGGTACGGACCCCTAATATCTCCTAAAGAGGGACACTTGGGAGGGCTGGACTCCTAATATCTCCTAAAAAGGGACACTTGGGAGGTATGGACCCCTAATATCTCCTAAAGAGGGACACTTGGGAGGTATGGAGTCCTAATATCTCCTAAAGAGGGACACTTGACAGGTGTGTACCCCCAAATATCCCCTAAAAAGGGACACTTGGCAGGTGTGTACCCCCACATATCCCCTAAAAAGGGACACTTGGTAGGTCTGGACTCCTAATATATCCTAAAGAGGGACACTTGGGAGGTATGTACCCCTAATATCTACTAAAGAGGGACACTTGGGTGGTACGGACCCCTAATATCTCCTAAAGAGGGACACGTGGGAGGTATTGACCCCTAATATCTCCTAAAGAGGGACACTTGGGAGGTATGGAGTCCTAATATCTCCTAAAAAGGGGCACTTGGGTGGTATGGACCCCTAATATCTTTTAAAGAGGGACACTTGGGAGGTCTGGACTTCTAATATCTCCTAAAGAGGGACACTTGGGAGGTACGGACCCCTAATATCTCCTAAAGAGGGACACTTGGGAGGTATGGAGTCCTAATATCTCCTAAAGAGGGACACTTGGCAGGTGTGTACTTTGCTACTAGCCAGACCTGAAAAGTTACTCACCACTGCAAGCCAAAACATACCCACCAGGGCTGAATTTCTACTTGCCAGGGCTAAATTTTCACTCGCCATTGGCTAGTGGCGAGTGGAAATTTTTAGCCCTGATCATACCATAATATATACATATAATATATCATTTATTCAAAATAAAAACCCAGGTGAATAAGGTATTGAGAGCAGCAAGGAATAAGGCTGTCCTCTAAGTCCACAAATTACTCAAGAAAGCTAAACCAGATAAACAAACCTGGGCTTCTCCTAGAGAGTTCCTAGCTGAGCGTGTCTGACTCCAACGTTACACATGCATATTATACTTAGGATTGGTCACCCCAAGGATAATCCAGAAGTGGACCTCTTGCTCACAGTGCTTAGAGAGATCAGCTGCACCTCACTGATGAGGCCCAACAAGGCCGAAACGTAGGTCTGGGGTTGGCTATTTCCCTTGCTCAAAAAGGAATTACCTAGCACTTCATGGATGGTCTGTGGTTTGGTAGGATCAGTATGATGTGATTTAGGATGTTTCCTCTCTGTGAAAGGCACTAGTGAGATAAAAGAGCCTGCACCCTGGGTAGGACACCATTCCTATAGAGCCTGCTAAATTGTATAGCAGGTTAATTCCTAGTCAGAGGCCTAACTAGAAACCACCAGGCCCTGGTGCAAAAATCACCATGCCCCCCCAACTACGTTGCCCCCCCCCATTGGCCACCTCCACATGGGCCCCCCCACTGGTCACCTTCACATTTCCCCCATTGGCCACCTCCACATTGCCCCGATTGGCCATCTCCACATTGCCCCCAATCATTTGTCCACCTCCATAATGCCCCTATTGACCCCCAGTGTCCATGTCCTATCTCCTTGGTGGTCCAGCGGCATGGCAGGAGAGGTCTGTACCTCCTTCTGCACAGACCTCTATTAGCAGATTGAGCTCCCACACGGTCCTCTCTCCAGTAATGCAGAGCACTGGGAGATGATGTCATCTCCGAGCGCTCTGCATTACTGGAGTGACGGAGACAGAGAGGGCGCTCAGCTGCTAATAGAGGTCTGTGCCGAAGAAGGCACAGACCTCAGCTTATTGTGGGTTCCGGGCTGGGGGGGTTGCAGGTGGCAGCCGGGCCCCTGGAGTGATGGGGCCCGGTCGCAGTTGCTACACCTGCAGCCCCTATTGTTACGCCGCTGTTTCTAGTTCAGTGTCTCTGACTCCTACCTTACTATCTGTAGTAAGTTACAGGTTTTTTAACTGGTAAAAGTAGGGATCTTATATGCAGACTTATTTGGTTGTTTTCTGTATATGTAGACGAGGCAAAGTCCCCTCCTCACTCCTGTCTAGTTAATGTAGAGAGTTTCCTGGGGGCGTTGATTTGGACAGGAGAAGTCAGGAGGGTTAAGTCTACCTGTCCAAATCAATGCACAGACTTTCCTGGAGGCGATGACTGTGACGGCAGAGTGCGGGGGGAAGTTCCCTTGTCCACACCTGTCCAAAGCAATGCAGGCAGTTCCTGGGGCGCTGATGCCATTCCGGATCTTCTTCTCCCACCCTCGCTTTCACCTCTCATTATCCTCTTCGAAACCTCACTTAAAACACTTTGCCTTATCACCTTCCCATTCCCCCTTCCTTTCACAGCTTTCTGTTCCTCTCCTTTTTGTCGCTTTGCCTAATTGCCTTCCTCTGTCACCTCCCTTTCGCTCTATCGGTACCTCTTCCATTTGCCATTTTGCCTTCCCCTCTTTTTCACAACTTCACATGTCCCTTACCACCCTCTTTTATGCCGCCTATTTTTCCCCTATCAGCCTCCAGTTTGCCTCTCCATCATTCCTCTCTCCCTTTCAAAGACTCATTACCTATCCTTCAGTCTCTGCACCGGAACAGCCATCACATGTTTGCCTCCCGGTGACTGCACTTGGGCGAACGCTGTCGGGACTTTAACCCATCTCTGCCAGAACTAAGTGCCGCATCACATGGCAAAGTTCCCATGGTCTTCGCTCACACACAGACAGTCCCCAGCAGACACAGACGTGGTGGCACTCAGGTATGGGAAGTGATGGGCTGTAGGGTCACACAGTGTGGGAAGAGAGGGGGCGATGCTCAGGTGAGGGAGGCCCAGGGGCAACTCCATTATTTCATCACATTGAAACATTGACACCACTACACTGAATTATTCTTCACAAGTCCTGTGAGTGCTGGCCTCGTCTCTTGGCAGGCACGTGCACACATAGACACCAAGGGGGGCTTGAGCACCTGCCCTTTTTGTCCAAAGTGCCCTCGTGCCCTTTTAACAAAAAAAAAAAAAAGTTGCCTCACCGCCTGCACTAACCCCCACCCCACCGCCCAGTCAGGTCTGTGCCTCCTTCAGGACAGACCTGTAGATGCGCGTTCCCTCGTCAGCTCTTTAGTATCACAGAGCGCTGGGAGATGACATCATCTCCCAGAGCTCTGCATGAAGAGAAGACCATGCAGGACAGGCACGTGCACACATAGACCCCAAGGGGGGCTTGAGCACCTGCCCTTTTTGTCCAAGTGCCCTCATGCCAAAAATAATATTAATAAAAAAATCAGTTAATTTTATTTAAGTATGATTTTTATTTATGTGAGAGTGAGACTGTGACTGGGGAAGTTGCCTGTCTGCCGCCTGCAGCTAGCGCTTAGCTTAGCTGACACTGACCTGTATGCATATGCACCCTTGCACCGCCGCAGCCGCCTATTAAATGGTGCCCACACTGCAGTGCTGCACTGCCGCCTGTGTCCCGTCTGACAGTGTGTGTCCACCACTCCAGACTCTCAGCTGTCACTCTCTCTCTGCGGCTGCGAGCAGTCTGACAGACTGCTCGCAGCAGCAGCGAGAGAGTGACAGCTGATGAGAGTCTGGAGTGGACACACACTGTCAGACGGGTCACGGGCGGCAGTGCGGCACTGTCTGTGAGTGTGAGAGCGAGGCACTTCATCACTGAGCCTGTGAGCCCTCAGCCAGCCAAGCCAACTCTTGCGTGCTTGCTGCCAGCCCACTCAGTCCGGAGAGACTCACTCGGGCTGGCCTGGCAGCAAGCGAAGACTGTCTGTCTGTCACCCATTGTGGCACTGTGTGTGCCTGTACCTCTTCCTCCTGATAAGCGCAGCAGCGCTGCGTATGTGTAGTGTGATGTCATCACGGCCCACAGGGGAGCGTGATGATCACACAGGGGGAATCTATGGGACAGCACCACCAGGTCAGGTGTCAGACCCCAGTCACCCTGCCGGCGCCAAGAGGAGTTGGACCAGGCCAGCAGAGGAGGAGTCAGGACTCAACTTCAACTCAAGTGACAGTGACAGACCCACCACAGTCCACTCCACACACAGCACAGGTAAGCCCGTAGTGGCTTGGGTGTACTGTATGGCTTGATTGAGGCTGGGGGAGGGTTGAGAGGGCTACTAGTGGCCTGGGAGGTACTGAATGACCTGAAGAGGGTTACTGGTCTGGATGGCCTGGGGTGGGAATGGATGGCTTTGGGGGCACTGGATGGCCTTGGGGGGGAATGGATAGACTAGGGGGTACTGGATAGCCTAGGGGGTACTGGATGGCCTTGGGGGGGAATGGATAGACTAGGGGGTACTGGATAGCCTAGGGGGTACTGGATGGCCTGGGGTGGGGATGGATGGCTTTGGGGGCACTGGATGGACTTGGGGGGGAATGGATGGCCTTGCGTGAGTGTGAGGGAATTAAAATATATTGGTAATAAATAATTATGAGAAGTGCCCTTTTTTCATTTGAGCCCCTGCCCCCCAAAATATCTGTGCACGTCCCTGGTGCAGGAGCTCCAGCAGCTACAGGTCTGTGCCAAAGGAGGCACATACAGACCTCTCCTGCCTCTGGACCACCAGGGAAGAGGTAGGAAATGGACACTTAGGGGCAATGTGGAAATGATGGGGCAATATGGATCTGATGGGGGGCAAGATGGAGATGATGGCAATGTGGAGATGATGGGGCAATGTATGTGAGGGTAAGTTGGAGCTGATGGCAATATGGAGCTGATGGGGGCAATATGGGGATGAAGGGGGCAATGTGAGAGTAAGCTGGAGCTGATGGGGCAATATGGAGCTGATGGGGGCAATGTGAGGGTAAGTTGGAGCTGATGGGGCAATTTGGAGCTGATGGGGCAATATGGAGATGATGGGGGCAATATGGAGATGATGGGGGCAATGTGAGGGTAAGTTGGAGCTGATGGGGCAATATGGAGCTGATAGGGGCAATATGGAGCTGATGGGGGCAATGTGAGGATAAGTTGGGGCTAATGGGGGCAATATAGAGATGATGGGGCAATGTGGAGCTGATGGGGGCAATATGGAGCTGACAGGGGACAATGTAAGGGCAATATGGAGCTGATGGGGGCAATATGAGGGTAAGTTGGAGCTGATGGGGAAATATGGAGCTGATGGGGGCAATATGGAGCTGATGGGGGCAATGTGAGGATAAGTTGGAGCTAATGGGGGCAATATAGAGATAATGGGACAGTGTGGAGCTGATGGGGCAATATGGAGATGATGGGGACAATGTGGAGATTAGGAACATTGTGGAGGTGTCCAGTGGAGATGGACAAGGGGGGAAGGGCGCTTTCTTTTTTTTAAAATATATATTTTGAATAAATAATTATGAGAAGTGCCCTCTTTTTCATTTCAGCCCCTGCCCCCCAAAATGTCTGTGCACGTCCCTGTCTCTTGGAACATCTTTACTTCCACCTGGTGGGTGCACCCAGGCATTATTCTCCCATAGGTGAAAGTGCTTTGCATCTACTATATACACTTGCTCAGTAAATCAGTGTTACTCCGAATGCCTTGAGATTTTTAATTACAAAGTTATTACAGCTCAAAAATGTTTACCTTTAAATGCAACTTGCTAATCTAATAACAAAGTGTTTTTTTTTTATAATTTAATATGGAGAGTCATAGTCTATGACTGAAGCTCACTCACAGAATACATTATAAACAAAAATTTGTTTTTGGACACTAGATGGCCCTGTTGATAACAGATCAATATACATAAAAAAATGAGTCTGAACTGTAATAACATTTGATTGAAAATCACCCAGTAGTAGGAGTGCCTTTGCTGTACTCTGCAGGGAAAATATTACAATACAAATTTATTTGTATAAAAAGTTTACTGCTCCTTTAACTCCTTAAAGACCCGCCGCGCACACACGAGGCCGGCACTTAAGGACCACGGACCATTTTATTTTTGGCAACCGGTTCCGCACTCCCCGAACGGCGTGCAGTCATGTGAGGAGCCTGGAATTCCATGACGGTCCAGGCACGTCATGGGTCCTTAACGCAAAACAACCCATGACGTGCCAGGACCATCAAGGGTCGTTAAAGGGACAGTAATACTTAAGTATTACTAATCCCTGTAGTAAAGTCCTATTAAAAATACATGTATTGCCCCCAGTTTCATCTCTCAGACCTGTATGGTTTGAGAGATAATCGCTCCTAAATTTGCCCTCTCCCTCCCCCTTCCCTGAAGTCAGAGTTGTAGCTGACTGAAGGGAAATCCGGTCATAGATCATCAGGCGGCTCTGCAGGAGAGCCGAGATCGCGTTAAAAAAAAAAAAATCTTTCAGTAAAACGATCTTCTACGTGTGCAAACCAAGCACAAACCAAGCACACGTAGAAGACCATTTCAGTGAAAGTTTTCTTTTTTATTAACATTATCGCGGCTGTGCTGGAGAGCCACCAGAAAGTCGTACGACTGGCTTTCCTGCAGTCAGATAGAGCGCTGACTACGGGGAAGGGGGAGGGAGAGGGCAACTTTAGGAGCGATTATCTCTCAAACCATAAAGGTTTGAGAGATGACACTGGGGGCAATACATGTATTTTTAATAGGACTTTAATATAGGGATTAGTAATAGTTAAGTATTACTATCCCTTTAAGGGGTTAAGATAACTGGGATGTTTATAATTAGTAGATGTTACTGTTATGGTGACCTGATATCCCTTTATATGCAGGACCGCACAGGAATAGCACAGCCCCTTAGTGTGGATTAAAAGAGATATGTGGTCAGGGATGGTCAACGTGAGACCCCCTCCCCCCCAGATAGTACCCACCCTTTTGCTTCAGGTTAGCAGGGGATTATGGGAACTGTAGTCTAGCAACAGCTGGATGGCCTCATTTTGACCACTCCTGCTTTAGATAGTGTTCCTTTTACCCTCTAGCTCTCAAAGGGTTAACTTCCCAACCTGTTAGTGATCCCAGAGGGCAGGTTTAAGAACCACAGAGCTGCGCTTCACGAATGGAACATGTGTCCCAGCACAGTCTTATTTTGGAATATGTCTAAACATAATCTAGTCTCATGTGGAGTGCATTAATCCCTGCTCAGGGGAGGTCAAACAAGGTCACCTGTCAGGAATGCACTATGCCAAGATACACGTGTTACCTGTCAACTGTATAGCAATACTTCAGTCTTTTGTTATACAGTTATTTTTAACCCATGGAGGTCCAGAGGGGTTAACCCTTTGAGTGCCAGAGGGGTACACAACGCATCGCAAAGCAATGCGTTGCGTACCCCTCTGGCACTCAAAGGGTTAAGGGGAAAAGTAACACCGATTTAAATCGTATCTCCATTAAATTTTGAGACATAAATAAATGCTATTTTGCCCCTCTTCCCCTTATGTGAAATGGGGGGGTGTATTATACACGAGGCAAAAAAAAAATAATTATAAAATAAAATTCCTATTCCCTCACTGTTTCCGTCCCTCCCCTCTTACCCATATCCTCCTCCTCTGTAGGCCGTTCAGTTTCCTAGGTCAGACAGGGTCCCATTGAATGGCATGCTTGCATCTGCCTCCCGTTTCCAGCCTAGCCCTGTCAGAACCTCTTCTTTGTAGCCAATGGTAATGTCCCTTGCATCTGCCTCCCGTTTCCAGCCTGGCCCTATCAGAACCTCTTCTTTGTAGCCAATGGTAATGTCCCTTGCATCTGCCTCCCGTTTCCAGCCTGGCCCTATCAGGACCTCTTCTTTGTAGCCAATGGTAATGTCTAGTGATGATCGAGCACCCCAATGCTCGGGTGTTCGGGTGCTCTGGCCGAGCACCCCCGGAGGCTCGAGTGCTCGGCCGAGCACCCGAGCCCCATTGAAGTCAATGGGAGGACTCGAGCATTACACCAGGCACCCCCTGCTCTGATGAGGGGAGGGTGCCTGGTCCATAGGAAAAGGGCAGAAAATGATGGAAACACCACAGAAATGGTTCAGGGACAGCATAGGGAGGATGTCTGGATGCATCTTGGACTCCAACGTCGCTGCTAGGAACGATGTTTCGCCCGTAGTACGCCATTTTTACAGACTGACCGTAAAACACACAAAAAGGAAGATAAAAACGACTTTAGGCGAAAAATTGTTACCAAACAGTATTTGCTGTATACTTACTTGTATATCATCTGCAAATTCTGCAAAAAATTTCATCGATTTTTCGGAACTGGGGCCATGATTAAGAGGGAAATGTGCGCAGAGGCAAATTCTGCAAAAAATTTCATCGATTTTTCGGAACTGGGGCCATGATTAAGAGGGAAACGTGCGCAGAGGCAAATTCTGCAAAAAATTTCATCGATTTTTCGGAACTGGGGCCATGATTAAGAGGGAAACGTGCGCAGAGTAAAGCAGGTGTTCAACGTGGTTATGGCCCGGGTAAGGTACAGCATTCAGGAACGGAGGCCGCAGCTACCACAGGTTTTACAACATGTCCGTTTGCCCTTGTTAAGTCCAAAATTTATAGTCGGAACAGTGGGGTCTGATCCATTCAGTAAAAGTGACGAAGTGACTTAGTGGATGAAGCCAAGAACTACCTTCTGCTCTGTCGAACACCCCAGCCCTATTTAATTCAATGGGAGGACCTGAGGCACTCCGATACAACCTGTATATCACAAAATGGAGGGCCTCATTCACATTGTGGTACAATAGTTCAGGTAGTGGTCCAACACTCATAAAGCCGATGCACTAAGTGAAAGGGCTGCCAAAAATTAGACTGAAATGTCACTCCAATACACCCTTTATTACACATAAAGGAGGGCATCATACACACCCTTGAAAAATTAGGATTAATAGCCTGCTGGTGACCCTCTAAAACATTAGGGGCGAGGGCATGCCGCTAAGCTGACCATCTAAAACATTAGGAATCAGGGTCTGCAGCTGAGCCGACCATCTAAAACATTATGGGTGAGGGTCTGCTGCGTAGCTGACCATCCTAAACATTATATGCGAAGGCCCGCTAGTGAGCTGACGCTATAAAACATTATATGAGAGGGCCCGCTAGAGAGCTGACCCAATAAAACATTATATAAGAAGGCCCGCTGGTGAGCTGACCTATACAAAAAGTTGTCAAACAGGGCCTGCTGGTGAGCTGGCCCTATATAAAAATTATATCACAGGGCCCGCTGGTGAGCTGGCCCTATATAAAAATTATATCACAGGGTATATGGAAGAGAGTCAACCATATACCCGTTTTTTGGGTGGAAAGGGGTGAATGGGAATACAAAGTATTCCCATCATTGTAAATAACATATATAAAGTCACTTTATGTTCACCCGGGGCTTTCCTCCAGTGGAGTGGAGAAGTCAGGGGAAATCCAGGCCTTGTTCATTTTTATAAGTGTCAACCTATCAGCATTTTCGGTGGAAAGGCGGATACGCTTATCTGTTATGATGCCACCAGCAGCACTAAATACCCGCTCAGACAGAACGCTGGCGGCAGGGCAGGCCAGCACCTCCAAGGCGTAGAGTGCCAGTTCATACCACGTGTCCAGCTTGGACACCCAGTAGTTGTAAGGCACAGAGGGATCAGTGAGGACGCTGACACGGTCTGCTACGTACTCCTTCACCATCTTCCAAAACGTTTCCCTCCTTGTGACACTAGGCTGCGCATCAGGGTGAGGGTGCTGGCGGGGTGTCATGAAGGTGTCCCACGCCTTGGAGAGTGTTGCCCTGCCTTTGTCGGAACTGCTGTGTGCTCCCCTTTTCTCCCCTTCTCGGTTGGCCAAGGTAGCACGTACTCTGCCGCCAGCGTTGTCAGATGGAAAATTTTGGAGCAATTTTTCAACAAGAACCTTCTGGTATTGCACCATTTTGCTTGTCCTCTCCACCGGAGGAATGAGAGATGAGAAATTCTCTTTGTAGCGGGGGTCCAGAAGGGTGAACACCCAGTAATCCGTGTTGTCTAAAATGCGTATAACGCGTGGGTCACGGGAAAGGCAGCCTAACATAAAGTCAGCCATGTGTGCCAGAGTACCAACAGGCAAGATTTCGCTGTCCTCACCAGGAGGATGACTCTCAATCTCCTCATCCTCTTCCTCCTCTTCTGCCCACCCACGCTGAAGAGATGGAACTAAAGTTCCATGGCTACCCTCTGTAGCGGAGGCAACCGTGTCTTCCTCCTCCTCCTCCTCCTCCGCCTCCTCCAATTGTCGCTGAGAAGACGAAGTGAGGGTGCTCTGGCTATCACCTTGTGTAAGCTCTTCCTCCCCCATTTCCACCTCTTCCACATGAAAAGCGTCGGTTTTAATTGTGAGCAGCGAGCGTTTCAGTAGACACAGAAGTGGGATGGTTACACTGATAATAGCGTTATCGCCGCTCACCATCTGTGTCGATTCCTCAAAATTGCGTAAAACCTCACAGAGGTCTGACATCCATTCCCACTCCTCACTTCTGATTAGAGGAAGTTGAACGGAGAGGCGACGACCGTGTAACAGCTGGTACTCCACTACTGCCCTCTGCTGCTCACAAAGCCAGGCCAACATGTGGAAGGTGGAGTTCCAGCGCGTGCTCACGTCACACAGCAGCCGGTGAGCTGGCAATTGTAAGCGCTGCTGCAGCTTCAACAGGCCGGCTGAAGCTGTTGATGACTTACGGAAATGTGCACACACGCGGCGCACCTTGGTCAAGAGATCATGCAAATTGGGGTAGGTTTTTAGAAATCGCTGAACCACTAAATTAAATACATGCGCTAGGCATGGTACGTGTGTGAGCTTGCCGAGCTCCAAAGCCGCCACCAAGTTACGCCCATTATCACACACAACCATGCCTGGTTGCAGGTTGAGTGGCGAGAGCCACTGCTCGGTCTGGTGACTAATCCCCTGCAACAGCTCTGAGGCCGTGTGCTGTTTGTCCCCAAGGCAGATCAGCTTCAGCACGGCCTGTTGACGCTTCCCCACTGCAGTGCTAAACTGCTTCCAGCTACCGGCTGATGGGTGAGTGGCGCTGCGCGCAGAGAATTCGGAGGTGGAAACGGAGGAGGAGGAGGAGGAGCCAATAACGTAGGTGCTGGCGGAAACCCTGATGGAGGTAGGGCCCACAATCCTCGGCGTGGGTAGCACCTGTGCCATCCCAGGGTCCGAGTCGCTCCCAGCCTCCACGACATTCACCCAGTGTGCCGTCAGGGAAATGTAGCGTCCCTGGCCACAAGCACTTGTCCATGTGTCAGTCGTTAAGTGGACCTTCCCAGTAACTGCGTTGGTCAGGGCACGGGTGATGTTATGGGACACATGGTGGTGTAAGGCGGGGACGGCACACCGGGAAAAGTAGTGGCGGCTGGGGACTGCGTACCGAGGGACAGCTGCTGCCATCAGGCTGCGGAAGGACTCAGTCTCCACAAGCCTAAATGGCAGCATTTCGATGGCCAGTAATTTGGAAAGGTGTGAGGTTAGTGCTATGGCCTGTGGGTGGGTGGCTGGGTATTTTCGCTTGCGCTCAAATGCCTGGGGTAACGACATTTGGACGCTGCGCTGGGACAGGGAAGTGGATGTGGTCGCTGATGGTGCTTCAGATGGTACAGGTGCAGGGCGGGAGGTATGCGGGCCTGCGCCTTCGACAGGCGATTGGCCGGCACCGAAAACAGGGGAAGAGGAAGCAGTGGTGTGGCCTGCAGACACAGATTGGCGATCCGGGCGTTCCTCCCACTTATTACGGTGCTTGGATGCCATGTGTCGGATCATGCTGGTGGTGGTGAGGTTGCTAGTGTTCATGCCTCGGCTCATTCTGGTGTGGCACAGGTTGCAAACTACAATTCTTTTGTCGTACGCACTTTCCTTAAAAAAACGCCATACCGCGGAACACCTAGCCCTTGGCAAGGGAGATTTACGCAAGGGGGTGCTCCGTGGAACATTTGCAGGCCGGTTTGGTGCGGTCCGCCTTCTTTCTTTAGCCACACCACTGCCTCTTCCAGCCTGTTGCGGTGCTGCAGATGGCTCACCCTCAGGACTGCTGTCATCGCTCGGCTCTCCACCTTCCTAGGTGGGGTCAGTCACCTCATCGTCCACCAAGTCCTCCTCCACTACCTCACTCTGATCATCCTCCTCATTTCTTGATCCCTCCACATACTCAGTCATTGACAACTGTGTATCATCCTCCTCATCAAGGTCTTGAGACAGTAATAGTGGTTGATTTGATGGCAACTGTGTCTCATCATCATCATCATCCACTTCCTTTGACCTTAAATGCCGTTCCCCTCTGTCATCTTCTTGTGATTGGGTACCCTCTAGAGGTTGTGAATCAGGGCACAAGATCTCATGTTCCTCTGCAAGCGTGCTTGGAGAGAGGTTCAAATGAAGGATTGGTGATGAGACGAGCTCCTCACTATATCCCAGTGTGGGATCACTTCTTTGGCCAGACCCTCTATGGTGGGAGGAAGGATGATCAGGGTGAGGATTATGTTGACCAGACTCTTGGCTACTGAGAGTGGACTTGGTGGAAGAGAGGGTGGTGCTTAACCGACTGGAAGCAGTATCAGCTGAAATCCAACCGACCACCTGTTCGCAGTGGTCTGACCTCGAGAGTGATGTCCTGCGACGCCCTGTAAACTGAGACATGAAGCTAGGTATGGTGGATGTCTTTCTTTCTTGTGCTCTGGCACCAGGCACAGTTTCTACGCGTCCTGACCCGCGCCCTGAACTATCAGGATCACGTCCACTTCCCCGTCCCTTTTTACCCGCCTTCTTCATATTACACGGAATATGTGCTGCTAATCTGCAACTTTGCACACTAAACAGAATGTGCTGCTAATCTGCAACTTTGCACACTAAACAGAATGTGCTGCTAATCTGCAACTTTGCACACTAAACAGAATGTGCTGCTAATCTGCGGCTAGGCACAGTGAAAGGAATATGTGACGTTTATTTTTTACACTTTCCACACTAAACAGAATGTGCTGCTAATCTGCAACTTTGCACACTAAACAGAATGTGCTGCTAATCTGCAACTTTGCACACTAAACAGAATGTGCTGCTAATCTGCAACTTTGCACACTAAACAGAATGTGCTGCTAATCTGCGGCTAGGCACAGTGAAAGGAATATGTGACGTTTATTTTTTACACTTTCCACACTAAACAGAATGTGCTGCTAATCTGCAACTTTGCACACTAAACAGAATGTGCTGCTAATCTGCAACTTTGCACACTAAACAGAATGTGCTGCTAATCTGCGGCTAGGCACAGTGAACGGAATATGTGACGTTTATTTTTTACACTTTGCACACTAAACAGAATGTGCTGCTAATCTGCAACTTTGCACACTAAACAGAATGTGCTGCTAATCTGCGGCTAGGCACAGTGAACGGAATATGTGACGTTTATTTTTTACACTTTCCACACTAAACAGAATGTGCTGCTAATCTGCAATTTTGCACACTAAACAGAATGTGCTGCTAATCTGCGGCTAGGCACAGTGAAAGGAATATGTGACGTTTATTTTTTACACTTTCCACACTAAACAGAATGTGCTGCTAATCTGCAACTTTGCACACTAAACAGAATGTGCTGCTTATCTGCGGCTAGGCACAGTGAACGGAATATGTGACGTTTATTTTTTACACTTTGCACACTAAACAGAATGTGCTGCTAATCTGCAACTTTGCACACTAAACAGAATGTGCTGCTAATCTGCGGCTAGGCACAGTGAACGGAATATGTGACGTTTATTTTTTACACTTTCCACACTAAACAGAATGTGCTGCTAATCTGCGGCTAGGCACAGTGAAAGGAATATGTGACGTTTATTTTTTACACTTTCCACACTAAACAGAATGTCCTGCTAATCTGCGGCTAGGCACAGTGAAAGGAATATGTGACGTTTATTTTTTACACTTTTCACACTAAACAGAATGTGCTGCTAATCTGCAACTTTGCACACTAAACAGAATGTGCTGCTAATCTGCGGCTAGGCACAGTGAACGGAATATGTGACGTTTATTTTTTACACTTTGCACACTAAACAGAATGTGCTGCTAATCTGCAACTTTGCACACTAAACAGAATGTGCTGCTAATCTGCGGCTAGGCACAGTGAAAGGAATATGTGACGTTTATTTTTTACACTTTCCACACTAAACAGAATGTGCTGCTAATCTGCAACTTTGCACACTAAACAGAATGTGCTGCTAATCTGCGGCTAGGCACAGTGAACGGAATATGTGACGTTTATTTTTTACACTTTGCACACTAAACAGAATGTGCTGCTAATCTGCAACTTTGCACACTAAACAGAATGTGCTGCTAATCTGCGGCTAGGCACAGTGAACGGAATATGTGACGTTTATTTTTTACACTTTCCACACTAAACAGAATGTGCTGCTAATCTGCAACTTTGCACACTAAACAGAATGTGCTGCTAATCTGCAACTTTGCACACTAAACAGAATGTGCTGCTAATCTGCAACTTTGCACACTAAACAGAATGTGCTGCTAATCTGCGGCTAGGCACAGTGAAAGGAATATGTGACGTTTATTTTTTACACTTTCCACACTAAACAGAATGTGCTGCTAATCTGCAACTTTGCACACTAAACAGAATGTGCTGCTAATCTGCAACTTTGCACACTAAACAGAATGTGCTGCTAATCTGCGGCTAGGCACAGTGAACGGAATATGTGACGTTTATTTTTTACACTTTGCACACTAAACAGAATGTGCTGCTAATCTGCAACTTTGCACACTAAACAGAATGTGCTGCTAATCTGCGGCTAGGCACAGTGAACGGAATATGTGACGTTTATTTTTTACACTTTCCACACTAAACAGAATGTGCTGCTAATCTGCAATTTTGCACACTAAACAGAATGTGCTGCTAATCTGCGGCTAGGCACAGTGAAAGGAATATGTGACGTTTATTTTTTACACTTTCCACACTAAACAGAATGTGCTGCTAATCTGCAACTTTGCACACTAAACAGAATGTGCTGCTTATCTGCGGCTAGGCACAGTGAACGGAATATGTGACGTTTATTTTTTACACTTTGCACACTAAACAGAATGTGCTGCTAATCTGCAACTTTGCACACTAAACAGAATGTGCTGCTAATCTGCGGCTAGGCACAGTGAACGGAATATGTGACGTTTATTTTTTACACTTTCCACACTAAACAGAATGTGCTGCTAATCTGCGGCTAGGCACAGTGAAAGGAATATGTGACGTTTATTTTTTACACTTTCCACACTAAACAGAATGTGCTGCTAATCTGAAACTTTGCACACTAAACAGAATGTGCTGCTAATCTGCAACTTTGCACACTAAACAGAATGTGCTGCTAATCTGCGGCTAGGCACAGTGAACGGAATATGTGACGTTTATTTTTTACACTTTGCACACTAAACAGAATGTCCTGCTAATCTGCAACTTTGCACACTAAACAGAATGTGCTGCTAATCTGCGGCTAGGCACAGTGAACGGAATATGTGACGTTTATTTTTTACACTTTCCACACTAAACAGAATGTGCTGCTAATCTGCAACTTTGCACACTAAACAGAATGTGCTGCTAATCTGCGGCTAGGCACAGTGAAAGGAATATGTGACATTTATTTTTTACACTTTCCACACTAAACAGAATGTGCTGCTAATCTGCAACTTTGCACACTAAACAGAATGTGCTGCTAATCTGCGGCTAGGCACAGTGAACGGAATATGTGACGTTTATTTTTTACACTTTTCACACTAAACAGAATGTGCTGCTAATCTGCAACTTTGCACACTAAACAGAATGTGCTGCTAATCTGCGGCTAGGCACAGTGAACGGAATATGTGACGTTTATTTTTTACACTTTGCACACTAAACAGAATGTGCTGCTAATCTGCAACTTTGCACACTAAACAGAATGTGCTGCTAATCTGCGGCTAGGCACAGTGAAAGGAATATGTGACGTTTATTTTTTACACTTTCCACACTAAACAGAATGTGCTGCTAATCTGCAACTTTGCACACTAAACAGAATGTGCTGCTAATCTGCGGCTAGGCACAGTGAACGGAATATGTGACGTTTATTTTTTACACTTTGCACACTAAACAGAATGTGCTGCTAATCTGCAACTTTGCACACTAAACAGAATGTGCTGCTAATCTGCGGCTAGGCACAGTGAACGGAATATGTGACGTTTATTTTTTACACTTTCCACACTAAACAGAATGTGCTGCTAATCTGCAACTTTTCACACTAAACAGAATGTGCTGCTAATCTGCGGCTAGGCACAGTGAAAGGAATATGTGACGTTTATTTTTTACACTTTCCACACTAAACAGAATGTGCTGCTAATCTGCAACTTTGCACACTAAACAGAATGTGCTGCTAATCTGCGGCTAGGCACAGTGAAAGGAATATGTGACGTTTATTTTTTACACTTTCCACACTAAACAGAATGTGCTGCTAATCTGCAACTTTGCACACTAAACAGAATGTGCTGCTAATCTGCAACTTTGCACACTAAACAGAATGTGCTGCTAATCTGCGGCTAGGCACAGTGAACGGAATATGTGACGTTTATTTTTTACACTTTCCACACTAAACAGAATGTGCTGCTAATCTGCAACTTTGCACACTAAACAGAATGTGCTGCTAATCTGCGGCTAGGCACAGTGAACGGAATATGTGACGTTTATTTTTTACACTTTCCACACTAAACAGAATGTGCTGCTAATCTGCAACTTTTCACACTAAACAGAATGTGCTGCTAATCTGCGGCTAGGCACAGTGAAAGGAATATGTGACGTTTATTTTTTACACTTTCCACACTAAACAGAATGTGCTGCTAATCTGCAACTTTGCACACTAAACAGAATGTGCTGCTAATCTGCGGTTAGGCACAGTGAAAGGAATATGTGACGTTTATTTTTTACACTTTCCACACTAAACAGAATGTGCTGCTAATCTGCAACTTTGCACACTAAACAGAATGTGCTGCTAATCTGCAACTTTGCACACTAAACAGAATGTGCTGCTAATCTGCAACTTTGCACACTAAACAGAATGTGCTGCTAATCTGCGGCTAGGCACAGTGAACGGAATATGTGACGTTTATTTTTTACACTTTCCACACTAAACAGAATGTGCTGCTAATCTGCAACTTTTCACACTAAACAGAATGTGCTGCTAATCTGCGGCTAGGCACAGTGAAAGGAATATGTGACATTTATTTTTTACACTTTCCACACTAAACAGAATGTGCTGCTAATCTGCAACTTTGCACACTAAACAGAATGTGCTGCTAATCTGCGGTTAGGCACAGTGAAAGGAATATGTGACGTTTATTTTTTACACTTTCCACACTAAACAGAATGTGCTGCTAATCTGCAACTTTGCACACTAAACAGAATGTGCTGCTAATCTGCAACTTTGCACACTAAACAGAATGTGCTGCTAATCTGCGGCTAGGCACAGTGAACGGAATATGTGACGTTTATTTTTTACACTTTCCACACTAAACAGAATGTGCTGCTAATCTGCAACTTTGCACACTAAACAGAATGTGCTGCTAATCTGCAACTTTGCACACTAAACAGAATGTGCTGCTAATCTGCAACTTTGCACACTAAACAGAATGTGCTGCTAATCTGCGGCTAGGCACAGTGAACGGAATATGTGACGTTTTTTTTTTAAATTTGTGCCCCCCCAAACAAAATATAACTGCTGCCCCCACACACAACAGTCCTAAGAAGGACTTTTGGGTCTTTATATGTTGTTCCAACACTTTTCTTCTCCCTACACTGACTTTCCCTTCCTATCCTCATCTCTCCCTGGCTAAGACTGAGCCGAACTCGCTGGTCAGGTGCTATACAGCACCCGATCACGGGTTCTGGCCAGCCAATCAGTGTAATGCCAGCAGCCAACATGGCTGCTGGCATTACACTGATGTCAGAGCCTCCCCGCACGTTTATTGGCTGCGCAGCAGCCGCGAAACGTGCGGGGAGGAGACCCGAACATGGTGGGCGAGCACATGCGGTACTCGTACGAGTACCGCCATGTGCCGAGCAGAGCGATGCTCGAGCCGAACCGAGCTTCGGCCGAGCATGCTCGCTCATCACTAGTAATGTCCCTTGCATCTGCCTCCCGTTTCCAGCCTGGCCCTATCAGGACCTCTTCTTTGAAGCCAATGGTAATGTCCCTTGCATCTGCCTCCCGTTTCCAGCCTGGCCCTATCAGGACCTCTTCTTTGTAGCCAATGGTAATGTCCCTTGCATCTGCCTCCCGTTTCCAGCCTGGACCTATCAGGACCTCTTCTTTGTAGCCAATGGTAATGTCCCTTGCATCTGCCTCCCGTTTCCAGCCTGGCCCTATCAGGACCTCTTCTTTGTAGCCAATGGTAATGTCCCTTGCATCTGCCTCCCGTTTCCAGCCTGGCCCTATCAGAACCTCTTCAAGATTTTACGGTAGATGACGTCACCATTATTATGGAATGCTGGACCTCCTGACCTTAAGACACCCCCCCATGCAGAATAACCAGTCCCTGATATTTTTGCAGAATGTGGCAATGTCCAGTAGTCTAATACACAAGCGATTCTTTGCTCATGGGATATATACATTAGAGATTTCAGTCAGATTGTTTTCTTTTCTACCAGACATTGCACACGTTAAAAAAAAAAAAAAAAAAAAAAGGCTACCTGCATAGTTAGCTAATACAGCGGGGTTTACTCTGAAATGTCGTCACCTACATGGCGACCCTCGAATGGGCGATATCAGAATGTGTCCTGCTTAAGACACGTCAACATCAGAATGTTGCCTTTTTAAAGGTCTCCATGTTGGCTGGAAATTTTCAGTGGTGCTGTTGCTACGAAAGTGTATGGAGGGTTATTGGCGCTGATAACATTTGTATGTAGAGTGACGTAGCAACAGCGCCACCATAAAATCTCAGGACATGGAAGTATTGCACCAAAAAACTGCAAGATTGAGCTGCAATAACTGTTGAATTCGATATCTCTCAGTAGCAAGAATTCCCTTGTTTTACAATGCGTTGGAGGGCTCTCTATGGTTCAAGTGGTGAAACCCCATTTACCACAAAGGGGATTTGTTTTTATGTTACACACAGTAATTATATAGATATATGTGACTGTGTATGATGGACTCCTACCTAGGTAAGTGCTTCTGTTACACACAGTAATTGTATAGATACACCTGACTGCTGTGTGATGGACTGCTACCTAGGTAAGTGCTTCCGTTACACACAGTAATTATATAGATATACCTGACTGCTGTGTGATGGACTCCTACCTAGGTAAGTGCTTCTGTTACACACAGTAATTATATAGATATACCTGACTGCTGTATGATGGACTCCTACCTAGGTAAGATCTTCTGTTACACACAGTAATTATACAGATATAGCTGACTGCTGTATGATGGACTCCTACCTAGGTAAGTCCTTCTGTTACACACAGTAATTATATAGATACACCTGACTGCTGTATGATGGACTCCTACCTAGGTAAATACTTCTGTTACACACAGTAATTATATAGATACACCTGACTGCTGTATGATGGACTCTTACCTAGGTAAGTGCTTCTGTTACACACAGTAATTATATAGCTACACCAGACTGCTGTATGATGGACCTTCACATAGGCAAGTACTTCTGTTACACACAGTAATTTTATGTCAGAATGGAGGCTCAGCAGCAAAGATTAGATTTATTGTTTTACACAATTCAAAAAGTAAAACTTTAGAATGGAAACTCCCCCTTTTACTCCCACCCAATCACAGTCCATAAACTCCCCTAGAAACAGTGACATCATCCCAACATCTTCCTCTTCTTTGCTGCTCCCTCAAGGATACAGGTCATGTATTTTTTTCCTCAATATATTGACTGTTTTTCACTTTGCTTATTAATAAAATTGTATTCTCTGTCTATATTTTTATGTTCTTTGACACTGTTTGGTTCTTCTACCCTCTTATCTTTTATTTTGCTGATTTGGGAGTTTGGAGGCCGCTTAACAGTGGTTTTTATGGCACTGGTTGGACATTTTTATTTTCATCTCTTTTCTCCCTCTTATGCCTGCTTCTTACCTCCGCGTCTTGATGGTGACGCGGCGGTGTTTTTTTGCCCGGGCTGTGTGCTTCAAACTTGCGCTGTAAGCCGTTTGCCTTTTGATAACCTTTGTGTTTGACGCGGTCGGTTTTCTTTAATCAGAACCGCTACGGTTTTGCTCATGCACTGTGTGCCTCCCTTCCTCCCCCCCTCCCCCCTCCTTGTCTTACAACTTTCTCCTGATACGGCTGATCTCTGTTTGTTCAGCCGCGGTGCGCATGCGCTGCTTTGTCCATCTTCCGTGGCCATTTTAAAATCTCTTTTTCCTCCTCCAATTAAACGCAGCGGAATTGCGAGGTGGCATCCATCTTGTGGAGCTTCTCCTAGCGGATCTGCTGCGTTCGGTGTGTGGTGAGTCTGTGTCTCTGTTTTTTTGCCTTTTTGCAGGTACTTTAGTTAGTTTTTCCTCAGTGCATTATAGTAGGCTATAGTGTAGTGGTTAAGGCTCTAGCCCTTTGAATACCACTCTTGGGTTTGATTCCAGGCACTTTCAGTTAAGTTGAATAGTTAAAACCTTTTGTAAAAATTTTTATTTTTACCCAAAACATTTATTATTATTTATATTTTTGCACTTCTGCATTAATTTGCTTATTGGTATTTATTTTTTGTGCAATTGCAGCCTTGATCATATATATATATTAATTTGTTTAATTAAGATGCAGTTCTCCAGTGATGAAAGTGTTAACCCCTCATTGCCTGTTGCTTCTCAGCCTGGTTTTTCTGGTCCTATGTCTGCTGGGGTGGGGGGGGGATCCGGCTTGGGGGGTTCTGCGGATCACCCTGGGTTGGCGCTCTCCTCCATAGCCAGCGCTCAGACTGCTACTTTTCAGGCGGTGGTGGAACAGTCAATGCAGGCAATGATTGCCAAGATGTCTGCATCTTTTATGGAGTCTGTGACCTCAAAAATGACTCCTTTGACCCCGGCAGTGGGAAATACTGCACGTGATGCATCCATCACGTCCAAGCAGGCCATTTCTCAGACAGCCGACAATGTCACTGGAGGAAAGCGTTCTGCTAAACGCAGACACTTGAATACTTCGGAGTCTCTGGCTAATATCTCTGCCAAACGGCATTCAAGAGAAAGTTCAGGCTCAGTGCCTGCTATGCCACCGCAAAATACAGGTGGTATTTAATTGTGCGGCTCCGTCCCACTTCACAGACCCTCGCCTCAGGAAGAAGTGCAACTGAGGAAAAAGAAGGCTCGTAGAGCCAAGTCGGACTCTTATTGCTCCTCTTCTGATTCCTCTGATGAGGATTGGGTAATCCCCTCTCCTTGTCAGTCTTGCTTTGAGGAGGAGGTTGTCGAACATCCTGTTTCAGAGGAGATTTCCGGCTCGTCTGGGGGGGACCCCTCCACGGTTTTAAACGTGCAGGGGTGCCCTCTTTTTGACCCGGAGGCCATTCGGCTCCCTCGCTCCTCAGAGTGGTCCCCTATGGACCATATCTCAAAATATGTGGAGCAGCGGGTTCGTAAACCTTTATCTAAAGAAACCCACAATAAACTATGGGCCGAGTGTCCTCGCCCTTCTGTAGCTAACAAGGCTTGCGAAACCCCTGAATTATGCCAAATTGGTACAATTCCTTAACAAGTCAGGGAAAGACCCTAGAAAGGGCATTGATAGATCTCTTAAGTCCTGTCAGGACAAACTCTTAGATGTTTTTGGCCCCTTAACAAAAATCTTTCAGCTGGCAGAAAGTGCTCTTTCAACCGATACTCCTGTGGATGTCCACGTCCTTCGGGGTTGGACTCAACGTGCGATTTGTTTCCTTGGAAACGCTAATTCTGCCCTCTCGGCCGAGAGGCGTAGGGCCATTTTAATGAAGGTTGACCCTAAGTTAGCTGATTTGGATCATACCAAACCGGGTCCTGCCGCTTCGGGTTTGCTTTTTGGAGATTCCTTCATTAAGGAGCTCGGTAAATTCGTGTCTACATTTACTGCCCTAAATAAGGCCCAAACTTCTCTTTAAAAAGTTTTTCAGCCTAAGGTTTTTGCCAGGGCCGGGCCAGGCAGAGGTCGCTCCCCCGGCCGATACGCACCTCCACAACGCAGGTTTCAGACCTCCAATGCGCCAGTGTATCGGGGCCAACCTCCGCAGGACCAGAGATATGGGGGTCCTTTCTTTCCCGCTCGTGGCAGGCCCCGGCGGGCCAGGGATTCCATAGGATCCGCTAAGTCAAGACCTTATTCCGGTAAGTACTCCAGTTCATCACAGGGTTGCTTCAGGGGAAGTGGGGGACAGACTCTCCCATTTTTCCCTTCGATGGGCAGCCATCACTTCAGATCTGTAGGTCCTCCAGATGGTATCAGACTATCAGATAGAGTTTTATTCTCCTCCAGTACAGGATATACTTCCTACCCCTTTCCTTTTTTCCCGAGCAGACGATCTTCTGGTGGATCAGGAGATTTCAAAACTCATTCAAAAGCGGGCGATCACTTTGGCCCCTACGGGTCTAAGTGGCTTCATCAGCAACATCTTCCTAATTCGGAAGAAAGACTCTGGTCTTCGTCCCGTCATCAACCTCCAGCTTCTGAACAATTTTGTACTATATCGCCACTTCAAAATGGAGGGAATTCATTGTCTTCGTGACCTTCTTCTCCTCGGGGATTGGCTCGCAAGAATAGACCTGAAGGATGTGTACCTCACAGTCCCTATGGATCCTGCGTCTCAGGTTTTCCTCCAGTTTCTGTGGTGGGGCAAGAAATGGCAGTTTACTTGCCTTCCCTTTGGCCTCTCTTCGGCACCATGGTGCTTTACAAAGCTCTTAAAGCCGGTTGTGCAGTTTCTCAGATTCCGCAGGGTCAGGATTATCTTTTATCTGGACGACATGCTTCTCATGTCCCAGGACCGATCCATTCTTTTGGATCACATCGACTTGACCATTCGACTGTTGACGTCGCTCGGATTCCTCATCAACTGGGACAAGTCGTCCCTTGTTCCGACTCATCGACTGGAATTTCTGGGGTTTGTAGTCAATTCTGTGGAAGCTACGCTCAGCCTCCCTGGGTCAAAGGTGAAATCTATCTGCAAGGAACTGCGTTCAGTTCTGAGGAAGGACCGGATATCTCTGCAGATTCTAGCTTGAATTGTGGGTCTGCTCTCCGCCTCGATTCAGGCGATATTCACGGGACCTCTTCATTACCGGGCCTTGCAGAGGTTGAAAGCGAGACATCTGCGTCGCAGTCTAAGTTATTCAGACGTCGTCGCTCTGTCGTCAGATGCCCGCGAAGAATTAGTCTGGTGGCTCAAACATTTAGACGCCTGGAATGGCAGAGCCATTTTTGGTACGGCTCCGGATGTCGTTATAGAATCCGACGCCAGTCTCATCGGCTGATTTTTTGGCGTCATGGCCCCCAAATGCTATGTTATCTTTAAAACAATTATCTGCCAAATTGACGATGCTCCTTTGTCTTATTTCCTTCAAGAGGGTGTCTGACGTTCATGCTTTAGACCTTCATTCTAGGTCATTCACTCCGGAAGGGGTATGTTTCGTCATTCACAGGCGCACTAAAACTAGTGCAAGGGTGGTGACCTATCCTGCCTTTCCGGAGCAACAGCAGTTGTGTGTTGTCAACTGCCTACAGGAGTATGAACGACGGACAGCCCCTTTGAGGAGTCCACGTTGCACCCAATTGTTGGTTTCCTTCCGCAAACCTCATCTCCCGGTGTCTTCGACCACGTTGGCGAGATGGGTGCGTTGGGTAACGCACACGTAGAAGACTGTTTCAATTAATAATTTTTCCTTCCATAACGAGATATCGGCTCTGCTGAAGAACGTCCGCCTGTCCCGGGAACGGATTCTCCTGCCGGCAGCAGAACGCTGACAGCAGGGGAGAGGAAACTTTGCAAGCGGCTATCTCTTAAACCATAAAGGTTTGAGAGATGCCGCTGGTGTCATTTAACTCAGTTTATTAAGGGCTACAATATGAGGGATAGTAATTTTGAAGTAATACTATCCCTTTAAGAAAATGGTCATGAGTGAACAGAAGAAAAATCTAAATGAAGCCAATATTTGGTGTGACCACCCTTTGACTTCAAAACAACATTAATTCTTCTAGGTGCACTTGCACACAGGAACTCGGCAGGTAGGTTATTCCAAACATCTTGGAGAACTAATCACCGTTTTTCTGTGGATTTATTCAGAAGACAGACATATATATATAGATATCTGGCTTCTGTATAAATGACAAGAAAGGGAATGGTTCCTCTTTAAAATCCTGGCAGAGGTGTGCATCACATGGAAAAACAAGTCAGGAGACGTAACACATACTTGCAAAATCCTATAAAATATTATAGTGATGTCTAATATTTAATTACTATCAGGAAATCGTATTTACATTTATAAAAAACAGTGCATGTTAACTGCCTCAGTGCTGGAGAGGTGTCCTCTGCTTTGCGATGCATTGGAGATCTACCTATCAGTCAGGTGGTTAACTCCTTAAGGACCGGCCGCGTGCGCATGCATTTCGGGGCTTCCTGAATGGCATACAGCTGCACTGGGAGCCCTGAAATCCGTGGCGGTCCTGACACGTCACGGGTCTTTATGGCTCACCAACCCATGACATGCCAGGACCGTCATGGGCCCTTAAGGGGTTAAAATGATATTTTAAAGGATTACTAGGGACAAAAATATGAAATGTAGTTACTTAATTTTAAATTACATATACATCCAGCTAGAGTCTGTAAAAATGAGATCTCTGTATTATCACCCTAAACTTGTATTTTAACGTATGTGTAGGCTGTCTTACATAAATACATTTAGGTAAATTGTTTGTGCACATTTATTTCCGTTAACCCTTTGAGAGCCAGAGGGGTACCCCTCTGGCACTCGAAGGGTTAATGTACTGAGATTAGTACCCACTGCTCTTCTATTAGCAAAGACCTGAGCTAAGAACAAGAGGTCATCCATTAAGACTAGAGGAAAGGCGCTTTCCAATAAAACAAAGGCAGGGATTCTTTACAGTAAGGGCGGTAAGGCTATGGAATTCTTTGCCTCGGGATGTTGTGCTTGCAGATAATGCAGCTGCATTCAAAAAAGCAATGGATGCCTATCTAGCACAGGACAATATTGATAATTATGACAGATGGCTTCAAAGCAAATAGGATATTGATCCGGGGAACTATATGACTACCAATTGGAGTCAGGAAGGAATAATTCCCCCCCACACACACACATTTGGGACTAGATTGGAAATGGCTCCAGAGGGTTTTTTTTTTTTTTTTTGCCTTCCTCTGGATCAACAGGGGTGTTTTTGGCATGGGCTGGACTTGATGGACGCATGTCTTTTTTCAGCCTTATCTACTATGTTACTATTCAAAAAGGCTGATATCTTATTTCAGGACCAGTGACAGACAATAAAACACTATCACTTCTAAGATACCTATCAAGATTGCTGTTTTAATGGGAACCCTGGAAAAATCAGAAGTGGGACCCCCCCCCAGAGCATATGTAAGACTAGATTTTAGATCTCAAAAAATTAACAGGGAATGTTTACAATTGCTGCCTGGTGGAGCACAAGGTATTTCAGTGTGTACATAGCCTCAAATCCGTATTCGTTTTTAATGTTTCTTTAAAGAATGTCAGTGTTCATGTCAGGTTTGATCAACTGATTCCTTCTGCAGGGATGGGTGTGTGTTCAGGTGTAATAACAAATCCTACCTTGTGCCAACATAAACGCCCAGAAGGGCATGTTTGCGACCTATCAGTCAGGATACATTAAACCTGATGAGATCATAGTTGGTGTCCTGCGGATGGAGACCGATGTACAAAACAGGAATGGAGCACAGAATAGCAAAAAAACAGCAAAGAGAAGGGAAAAGACCGGGGATAGAAAAGGGGAAGATAAAAGACTGAGGGAGAGGGGGACAACACTGGGGAAGGAGGGGGTTAACCCTTTAAGTGCCAGAGAAGTATCCAACACATTGTGTCTCAATGCATTGGATACCTGATACCCAAAGAGTGAAAGGTGTCATGGTGTGCTTCTGCTGCCCTGCTGGACTTAGGCAGTTGCTGTGCTGGTCTCCTGTAATGGTGATCACCTTGTTCATTAACTCTAAAGGTTATTCTGCTGCTCTGTACTGAAAATTACTCTGCTGGTCTCCTGTAATGGAGGATTGCCCTGCTGGTCTCCTGTAATGGAGGACTGCCCTGCTGGTCTCCTGTAATGGTGCATTGCCCTGCTGGTCTCCTATAATGGTGATCACCTTGTTCATTTCCTCTAAAGCAATGATTCTCAACCAGGGTGCCATGGCACTTTGGTGCGCCACGGACATCAACTTAGAGTGCCCCGTGTTTTCTATGATAACTAACAAAAATGGACTTTTAAATAAAGATTTATAGAAGTTGTTATGCACATTATGTTTAATTTTGTTATTATTATTATAAGAACTAATAATAACAATTGTATGTTTATGTATTGTACCTTCATTATGCCCTTGATAAAGTACATTAAATATGTTAGGGGTGCCCTGAATGTTCTAGATTATGTGTTAGGGGTGCCCTGAATGTTCTAGATTATGTGTTAGGGGTGCCCCGAGCAAAAAAAGATTGATAACCACTGCTCTAAAGGTTATTCTGCTTTCCTGTACTGGAAATTACTCGGCTGGTCTCCTGTAATGGAGGATTGCCCTGCTGATCTCCTGTAATGGTGCATTGCCCTGTTGGTCTCCTATAATGGGGATCACCTTGTTCATTTCCTCTAAAGGTTATTCTGCTTTCCTGTACTGGAAATTACTCTGCTGGTCTCCTGTAATGGATGATTGCCCTGCTGGTCTCCTGTAATGGAGGATTGCCCTGCTGATCTCCTGTAATGGTGCATTGCCCTGCTGGTCTCCTATAATGGTGATCACCTTCTTTATTTCCTGTAAAGGTTATTCTGCTTTCCTGTACTGGAAATTACTCTGCTGGTCTCCTGTAATGGAGGATTGCCCTGCTGGTCTCCTCTAATGTTGCATTGCCCTGTTGGTCTCCTATAATGGGGATCACCTTGTTCATTTCCTCTAAAGGTTATTCTGCTTTCCTGTACTTGAAATTACTCTGCTGGTCTCCTGTAATGGAGGATTGCCCTGCTGATCTCCTGTAATGTTGCATTGCCCTGTTGGTCTCCTATAATGATGATCACCTTGTTCATTTCCTCTAAAGGTTATTCTGCTTTCCTGTACTGGAAATTACTCTGCTGGTCTCCTGTAATGGAGGATTGCCCTGCTGATCTCCTCTAATGGTGCATTGCCCTGCTGGTCTCCTATAATGGGGATCATCTTCTTTATTTCCTGTAAAGATTATTCTGCTTTCCTGAACTGGAACTTACTCGGCTGGTCTCCTGTAATGGTGCATTGCCCTGCTGGTCTCCTGTAAAATCCAACCCAATAAATGATTTTGCACCTGGTGCCGTAAACCCTAGAACTGGTCCTCGTCTACAATCCATGTTCACTGGAACTTTAAAGCGGAACTTTCACCTCTATATGATTATGGCTTAATCCCTTCCTTTGTATTCCCTGTGTATATTCTTGTGTTTCATGTCGCTAAAAAAAATTGTATAAATCCAGCATTAGAGACATCAATTCCTTACCTGATGACGTAACGCTGTGCTAGAGCTGTACCGCCGTGCACCATAAGGTGCAGAAGACACTCCCACAGGGCTTCTCAGTGACTCCTCCGTCCAGCCCCTTAATCCTACGTCAAGTCCTTCAAACCCACGTGACCTGGCATGCTCCTTGAATTGTGCACGCCCAGGTCATGTCTGAGGTGCGAGCGCGTTCACGTGCAGCGATCGCACTGTATGAATAAGCAGCCAATCGTAGCCAGGTTTCCCATTGATCTGAATTGCCTTCTCATACCTCGGGAACGTTCAAAGATGGATGCTTTTCATGCTGGTGAATAGGATCCTGTGTGACGGTGCGCTCTGGAGGACCTGGCCGCATACACCTCATATGCATCACGCTCAACAGGAGAAAAAATTAGGGGCAGTCTCTTCCTTTGTGACTGACAAGACACAGGGAGAGCCGACGCATGCGCTGTTTAACGCTTTAGGAAAGATGGCGCTGGTCTCCCTGGTCTTGCCATAAACTTATTAGTTACTTTTTATTAACATAGAGGGATCGCAGGGGACAAATGTATACACAAAAAGGGTCCAGTTAGGTATATATTACAAACTATAGAAAGTTATATGCATGTGAAAGTTCCGCTTTAAGGGTTAATATTTCAGGAACAACTTATTTTGAAAGTTCCCTGGTATACAGGGTTCCTGGCACAAGAGCAGCAGAGCCGTGCATGTAGGCATTCACAGCGCTTCTGGCGCAGCATGGAAACTATTAGGGACATGTGAATGACTGCGTTCCGCAGACGTCTTGGCATTATCCCAGTGTTCCGCTGTCTTCTGTTTACTAGATAAGGTGCAACATCCCTGAACAGTGATATGATTTAAAAGGCAACAGAGATATTGGTCATAATTTTATTTGTGTCCAGATATCTGGCAGACAAAAGTTTAATCACATGGATTCTGGAGACGTCTCCAATGCATTGCAGAGATTACAATGATATTCTATTGCTGATCTGCAGAACGTGCGTTAAAAAAAAAAAATATATATATATATATATATATATATATATATATATATATATATATAAATGGACATATAGTAAGTTTAATATGAAAGTTGTTATCAATACTAAAAGAGCACTCAGGACTTAAAAATGAAAAGTAAGAAAAAAGATTTTATTGATAATGAGTCAATGTTTCAGCCCTACACAGGGGCCTTCATCAGGACATCCAAAGCAAACAAACAAACAAACAAAAATGTACCATATACATCTAACCAGGGGCCTGAAAGGGCGCCAAATTAAGTGAATTTACACACCTGCAGAAGCACAATACAGTGCTAGTGTATTAGCGCTGGATAAAAGACAACCAATCAGACATCACTTAGCAGTAATAGCCCCGTCCCAACCTCCATATCGTGCAATCAGGTTCCGTGACATAACGCAACACACAAGAACAACCCCATACAACCAAATATACAAAATGGCAATAAAATAGCATAGAGAATTATAGTGTAAATATGTGGAATCCTATTAAATCACAAAAAAATGTAAATTAACCCCATCGCAACAATGGACGTACATGTACGTACCGCAGAATCTGTCATTTAGTGGTAGAGGATGTACATATACGTCCAGGAGGTCATTGAAGGTAATGGGGGAAAAAAATTTGGCGGGCGTTAAGTGCCAGCCGTGTGAGCGCGTGGCCGGTCACTAAGCGATTAAAAGAAATCTATAAAGCTTAACACACACATCTATTTTTAGCGGTGTCTCACGCTGTACAATTAGCGCAAGTATAAACTGTATCAGTCATACATAAGTAAAAACAAAGTGAACGGATATGTATCAGAATCCAAAAACGTGACCATTAGTATGTGACATATAGGACTCATATGATCCTTGTGACCAACAGTGTCTCATTTAAGAAATGGCAATTTTATTAGCCAGTTAGAGAGCTTTGCAGCAAAAATTAGGGCCCAAACACAAAGGTGCATTTCTGGGAACTCACCGGATCTTCTCCAGAGACTGCGGTTTTTGGACCTAGCCCTTTGAGTGCTAGAGAGGTAGCCAACGCTTTGCATTTCAATTAGGGATGCACCAATACTATTTTATTCAGACCGAGTAAGAGTACTGATACTTACTTTCAGGTACTCACAGATACCATTTACCAATATTTTTTTTTTACGTCATGTGACAGTTTTCCAAAGACAATTCAGAGCAGACTAATTTTAGGACAGCGCAGGCACGTGGACGTCACTAGGGCAAGATGTCCGCGCTCCGTCTTGCTGTCAGTCCATGAAGAATAGAGATTTCTCTTTAATCCGGTAAGAATTCTGGTGACTCGCGCTACTGAGCAGCTAGTTGCCAGATGGGCAATGATCTGATGCAATCTTATTATTGGGTGGTAGTTCCGCTATAAGGCTTATAAGATTAAGCAGCATCTTTCTCTTTCTTTAACATTAATTACCTTGGATCATGTACGTTTGCGATGCAGTAAAGTGGGTTTTGCTCTGTGTCAGAGAAGTGCTTCTGCAAAGCACCAAGCAAAGTGTTCTTCATTGTTTGGTACCATGGTCCTCATCCGCTGGTTTTGATAACAGTATCTGTAGCACAGTGACCGCAGGAATTACCTGTGAAGCAAAAGCATCTGAGTAACTCACGTAATGAGTCAGCTTTTCAAAGGGAGTCAAGATGTTTACCGGGTTCTCCATAAGATTCCACTGGTTTGCATTAATAGTGGCAGGGAGCTCATATTGAGACATATATACTCCAATGGCCCGTTTCTGCTCAAGCAGAGACTGCAGCATGTAAAATGTGCTGTTCCAACGAGTCTGCATGTCTAGTTGGAGTCTTTTAACTGGTTGACCGAGATGTATTTGAACATCCTGTAGCCAGGAGTATGCCAGGTTTGAATGTTTAAAGGGACAGTAATACTTTATGATTACTATCCCCCATAATGTAGATATTTGCAAAATAATTTAATAGCCCCCAGGTTCATCTCTGAAACCTTTATGGTTTGAGAGATAACTGACGGCAAAGTTCCCCCCTCCCTCCCCCTTCCCTGAAGTCAGCGTTGTACTGACTGCAGGGATATCTGGTCTGTCTTTCATCAGGTGGCTCTGCGTCAGAGCCACAATCACGTTAGTGAAAAAGAATTATTTCACTGAAACGGTCTTCTACTTGTGCTTGGTTTGTACTTGGTCTGCAAGCACATGTAGAAGACCGTTTCAGTGAAATCATTATTTTTCACTAAAGCAATCGCGGCTCTGCTGCAGAGCCACCTGATGAAAGACAGACCAGATATCCCTGCAGTCAGTACAACGCTGACTTCAGGGAAGGGGGAGGGAGGGGGGAACTTTGCCTTCGGTTATCTCTCAAACCATAAAGGTTTCAGAGATGAACCTGGGGGCTATTAAATTATTTTGCAAATATCTACAATATGGGGGATAGTAATAATAAAGTATTACCATCCCTTTAAAGTGGCCAACTATTCTGTGCCCGACTCCCACAGCATCCACAATGCTACGCTGTGATAACAGACCATCTGAGACAGCCAGCTGCAGTGTATGTGCCACACGTTATATATTAGGAAGTCCAGCATCTTCCATGCCTTTTATCATGTTTTTGGCATTATCACGGACCACAACATGAACAGAACTTTTGATAATAGCCCAAGTTGCTAGCATTTCTTCAAGTATACCTGCTATTGCTTGACCGTTGTGAGAGCCTTGAAATTTCTTTGCGTGGAGCATGACTGAATGTAGAGTGAAATCATCATTTATCCACTGTGCCATTAAGCTAATTAGAGACACTGGACTCACACTACTGCTCCAAATGTCAGTGGTGAAGCTAATAGCTTTGATGTCCTCTTGCAACAAGCTAGCAATGTGCTTTTTAACTGCGTCATGTATCTGTGGTAAGACGACATCTGTGACATAGGAGCGACTGGGAATCTCATACTTCGGCTCCAAAACATTAAGAAATCAACAAAAACCCATGTTATCAACTATTGACAGTGGTTGATCATCAAGAATAATGAATTGGGTAAGGGCCTTGGTTATTGCTACAGCTCTCGGGTTTTCTCTTGACATTTTATCTCGTCTAGCTAGCATTTGCTCCAGCGTTGGCTGCCGAGTGCTACTGCTAGCGATAGCAGCGAATTCTCCATGCTCCCTTTTGTGTTTCATTTTCAGATGTTTTATCAGATTACTGGTATTAAAAGAACTGACTTTTGAACCTCCTCTTGATATTTTTGCAGAACAAAGTCTGCAATCTGCTATGTGTGGGTTGTTCTCGCTAATTTTAAAATACTTCCACACCACTGACATTTTGCCTGTGTGTCTGTGCGCCAAAAGGCTCCTCCACCTTCTGGAAAAAAAACAGAAAAAGAAAATATATTTTATTAGAGAAGCACAAGTATCCTGTTTATTAAAAAAAAATACAGATTAAATGCTAGCATGACTTAGATTGCAAGCACTTGAGGCCATTCTTGTGTTTCCTGGTGACCAAGACATACAAGACAGGTAATTGCCCCAATATCACAGTCTCCCTTAGGAGACCTAAGTGATCCTGTGCTTCCTTCCTCTGTTGTGATGTCGGCCGGCTACTTTCTCACTTCTGTGTCACTAGAACGGGCGCTGATACTGGACGTGTTTAGGGGCCCATTCTGATTTGCCTAATTGGTTCCCTTCTTTTTCAGCTCCTTTACGAGGGGGTTCTGATAAGTATGGAGCCTTACCCAGAAAAAATTGAGCTAGGAAGCTGTAAATTGCAGGGTGTACTGGCCAATTTGTCTATATTCAATGGTGAAAAAATCAACTACCTATGATTTTAACTTATCTTTATTTTTAAGGTCCAAAGTAAACATGGCAGCACCTCCAATAAAGTTCAGTGTGGAAGAGAATAGGACCATAATTAAGTTGTTGTTTCTCCAAGGGAAAGGTGCGAAGCAGATCCATGAAGAAATGTCTCAAACTTTGGGTGAGAGTGGCCCTTCATATGCAAGTTAAACGTTGGGTTGTCAATTTCAAAACTGGCCATTTCTGTGTTGAAAGTGAGAAACCCAGTGGAAGGCCTGTTTCTGTCTCTGTGCCTGCAAATGTGAAAGCCATCCATGACATGATCATGGAGGACCACTGAATATCAGCCAGATATATTGCTACATATCTGGGAATATCATGTGAGAGAGTTGGTGCTATTATCCACAACAACTTGGAAATGAGAAAACTTGCATCAAAGTGGATCCCAAAACTTTTGACAACCAAACAAAAGAGGAGACTAGTGTTGAGCGAGCATGCTCGGCCGATGCTCGGATCGGCTCGAGCATCGCTCTGCTCGGCACATGGCGGTACTCGTACGAGTACCGCATGTGCTCGCCCGCCATGTTCGGGTCTCCTCCCCGCACGTTTTGCGGCTGCTGCGCAGCCAATAAACGTGCAGGGAGGCTCTGACATCGGTGTAATGCCAGCAGCCATGTTGGCTGCTGGCATTACACTGATTGGCTGGCCAGAACCCGTGGTCGGGTGCTGTATAGCACCTGACCAGCGAGTTCGGCTCAGTCTTAGCCAGGGAGAGATGAGGATAGGAAGGGAAAGTCAGTGTAGGGAGAAAAAAAGCAAAATTGTGAAAAAAAAAAGAACCAAAAGTCCTTTTTAGGACTACTGTGTGTGGGGGCAGCAGGTTATTTTGTGTGGGGGGAAAAAAACAAAAAAAAAAAAATTTCATATATTCTGTTTAGTGTGCAAAGTTGCAGATTAGAGCACATTCTGTTTAGTGTGCAAAGTTGCAGATTAGAGCACATTCTGTTTAGTGTGCAAAGTTGCAGATTAGAGCACATTCTGTTTAGTGTGCAAAGTTGCAGATTAGAGCACATTCTGTTAAGTCTTCAAACTAAAATATCAAAGTCACATATTCCATTCAGTGTGCGTCGCCGCAGTTTAGCAGCACATTCTGTGTACTGTGCAGAGTTGCAGAATAGGAAGAAATACTGTTAAGTCTTCAAACTAAAATATCAAAGTCACATATTCCATTCAGTGTGCTTCGCCGCAGTTTAGCAGCACATTCTGTGGACTGTGCAGAGTTGCAGAATAGGAAGAAATACTGTTAAGTCTTCAAACTAAAATATCAAAGTCACATATTCCATTCAGTGTGCTTCGCCGCAGTTTAGCAGCACATTCTGTGTACTGTGCAGAGTTGCAGAATAGGAAGAAATACTGTTAAGTCTTCAAACTAAAATTTCAAAGTCACATATTCCATTCAGTGTGCGTCGCCGCAGTTTAGCAGCACATTCTGTGTACTATGCAGAGTTGCAGAATAGGAAGAAATACTGTTAAGTCTTCAAACTAAAATATCAAAGTCACATATTCCATTCAGTGTGCGTCACCGCAGTTTAGCAGCACATTCTGTGTACTGTGCACAGTTGCAGAATAGGAAGAAATACTGTTAAGTCTTCAAACTAAAATATCAAAGTCACATATTCCATTCAGTGTGCGTCACCGCAGTTTAGCAGCACATTCTGTGTACTGTGCACAGTTGCAGAATAGGAAGAAATACTGTTAAGTCTTCAAACTAAAATATCAAAGTCACATATTCCATTCAGTGTGCGTCACCGCAGTTTAGCAGCCTATTCTGTGTACTCTGCACAGTTGCAGAATAGGAAGAAATACTGTTAAGTTTTCAAACTCAAATATTAAAGTCACATATTCCATTCAGTGTGCGTCACCGCAGTTTAGCAGCCTATTCTGTGTACTCTGCACAGTTGCAGAATAGGAAGAAATACTGTTAAGTTTTCAAACTCAAATATTAAAGTCACATATTCCATTCAGTGTGTGTCACCGCAGTTTAGCAGCCTATTCTGTGTACTCTGCACAGTTGCAGAATAGGAAGAAATACTGTTAAGTTTTCAAACTCAAATATTAAAGTCACATATTCCATTCAGTGTGTGTCACCGCAGTTTAGCAGCCTATTCTGTGTACTCTGCACAGTTGCAGAATAGGAAGAAATACTGTTAAGTTTTCAAACTCAAATATTAAAGTCACATATTCCATTCAGTGTGCGTCACCGCAGTTTAGCAGCCTATTCTGTGTACTCTGCACAGTTGCAGAATAGGAAGAAATACTGTTAAGTCTTCAAACTCAAATATTAAAGTCACATATTCCATTCAGTGTGCGTCACCACAGTTTAGCAGCCTATTCTGTGTACTCTGCACAGTTGCAGAATAGGAAGAAATACTGTTAAGTTTTCAAACTCAAATATTAAAGTCACATATTCCATTCAGTGTGCGTCACCGCAGTTTAGCAGCCTATTCTGTGTACTCTGCACAGTTGCAGAATAGGAAGAAATACTGTTAAGTTTTCAAACTCAAATATTAAAGTCACATATTCCATTCAGTGTGTGTCACCGCAGTTTAGCAGCCTATTCTGTGTACTCTGCACAGTTGCAGAATAGGAAGAAATACTGTTAAGTTTTCAAACTCAAATATTAAAGTCACATATTCCATTCAGTGTGTGTCACCGCAGTTTAGCAGCCTATTCTGTGTACTCTGCACAGTTGCAGAATAGGAAGAAATACTGTTAAGTTTTCAAACTCAAATATTAAAGTCACATATTCCATTCAGTGTGCGTCACCGCAGTTTAGCAGCCTATTCTGTGTACTCTGCACAGTTGCAGAATAGGAAGAAATACTGTTAAGTTTTCAAACTCAAATATTAAAGTCACATATTCCATTCAGTGTGCGTCACCGCAGTTTAGCAGCCTATTCTGTGTACTCTGCACAGTTGCAGAATAGGAAGAAATACTGTTAAGTCTTCAAACTCAAATATTAAAGTCACATATTCCATTCATTGTGCGTCACCGCAGTTTAGCAGCCTATTCTGTGTACTCTGCACAGTTGCAGAATAGGAAGAAATACTGTTAAGTTTTCAAACTCAAATATTAAAGTCACATATTCCATTCAGTGTGTGTCACCGCAGTTTAGCAGCCTATTCTGTGTACTCTGCACAGTTGCAGAATAGGAAGAAATACTGTTAAGTTTTCAAACTCAAATATTAAAGTCACATATTCCATTCAGTGTGTGTCACCGCAGTTTAGCAGCCTATTCTGTGTACTCTGCAATGTTGCAGAATAGGAAGAAATACTGTTAAGTTTTCAAACTCAAATATTAAAGTCACATATTCCATTCAGTGTGCGTCACCGCAGTTTAGCAGCCTATTCTGTGTACTCTGCACAGTTGCAGAATAGGAAGAAATACTGTTAAGTTTTCAAACTCAAATATTAAAGTCACATATTCCATTCAGTGTGTGTCACCGCAGTTTAGCAGCCTATTCTGTGTACTCTGCACAGTTGCAGAATAGGAAGAAATACTGTTAAGTTTTCAAACTCAAATATTAAAGTCACATATTCCATTCAGTGTGTGTCACCGCAGTTTAGCAGCCTATTCTGTGTACTCTGCACAGTTGCAGAATAGGAAGAAATACTGTTAAGTTTTCAAACTCAAATATTAAAGTCACATATTCCATTCAGTGTGTGTCACCGCAGTTTAGCAGCCTATTGTGTGTACTCTGCACAGTTGCAGAATAGGAAGAAATACTGTTAAGTTTTCAAACTCAAATATTAAAGTCACATATTCCGTGTAAGATGAAGAAGGCGGGTAAAAAGGGACGGGGAAGTGGACGTGATCCTGATAGTTCAGGGCGCGGGTCAGGACGCGGAGGAAACTGTGCCTGGTGCCAGAGCACAAGAAAGAAAGACATCCACCATACCTAGCTTCATGTCTAATTTTACAGGGCGTCGCAGGACATCACTCTCGAGGTCCGACCACTGCGAACAGGTGGTCGGTTGGATGTCAGCTGATACTGCTTCCAGTCGGTTAAGCACCACCCTGTCTTCCACCAAGTCCACTCTCAGTAGCCAAGAGTCTGGTCAACATAATCCTCACTCTGATCATCCTTCCTCCCACCATAGACGGTCTGGTCAAAGAAGTGATCCCACACTGGGATATAGTGAGGAGCTCGTCTCATCACCAATCCTTCATTTGACCCTCTCTCCAAGCACGCTTGCAGAGGAACATGACATCTTGTGCCCTGATTCACAACCTCTAGAGGGTACCCAATCACAGAAAGATGACAGATGTGAACGGCATTTAAGGTCAAAGGAAGTAGTGGATGATGATGATGATGATGAGACACAGTTGCCATTAAATCAACCACTATTACTGTCTCAAGACCTTGTTGAGGAGAATGTTATACAGTTGTCAATGACTGAGTATGTGGTGGGATCAAGACATGGGGAGGATGATCAGAGTGAGGAAGTGGAGGAGGACTTGGTGGACGATGAGGTGACTGACCCCACCTGGGAAGGTGTAGAGCCGAGCGATGACAGCAGTCCTGAGGGTGAGCCATCTGCAGCACCGCAACAGGCTGGAAGAGGCAGTGGTGTGGCTACAGAAAGAAGGCGGACCGCACCAAACCGGCCCGCAAATGTTCCACGGAGCACCCCCTTGCGTAAATCTCCCTTGCCAAAGGGTAGGTGTTCCGCGGTATGGCGTTTTTTTAAGGAAAGTGCGGACGACAAAAGAATTGTAGTTTGCAACCTGTGCCACACCAGAATGAGCCGAGGCATGAACACTAGAAACCTCACCACCACCAGCATGATCCGACACATGGCATCCAAGCACCGTAGTAAGTGGGAGGAACGCCTGGATCGCCCATCTGTGTCTGCAGGCCACACCACTGCCTCCTCTTCCCCTGTTTTCGGTGCCGGCCAATCGCCTGTCGAAGGCGCAGGCCCGCATACCTCCCGCCCTGCACCTGTACCATCTGAAGCACCATCAGCGACCACATCCACTTCCCTGTCCCAGCACAGTGTCCAAATTTCGTTACCCCAGGCATTTGAGCGCAAGCGAAAATACCCAGCCACCCACCCACAGGCCATAGCACTAACCTCACACCTTTCCAAATTACTGGCCATCGAAATGCTGCCATTTAGGCTTGTGGACACTGAGTCCTTCCGCAGCCTGATGGCAGCAGCTGTCCCTCGGTACGCGGTCCCCAGCCGCCACTACTTTTCC
The DNA here is from genome assembly GCA_037306005.1 of Rhinophrynus dorsalis. Lineage (NCBI taxonomy): Eukaryota > Metazoa > Chordata > Amphibia > Anura > Rhinophrynidae > Rhinophrynus > Rhinophrynus dorsalis. The sequence continues at coordinate 21,402,987 of CM074721.1, read as the reverse complement.
CGGTGTGCCATCCCCGCATTACACCACCATGTGTCCCGTAACATCACCCGTGCCCTGACCAACGCAGTTACTGGGAAGGTCCACTTAACGACTGACACATGGACAAGTGCTTGTGGCCAGGGGCGCTACATTTCCCTGACGGCACACTGGGTGAATGTCGTGGAGGCTGGGAGCGACTCGGACCCTGGGATGGCACGGGTGCTACCCACGCCGAGGATTGCGGGCCCTCCATCAGGGTTTCCGCCAGCACCTACGTTATTGGCTCCTCCTCCTCCGTTTCCACCTCCGAATTCTCTACACGCAGCGCCACTCCCCCATCAGCCAGTAGCTGGAAGCAGTGTAGCACTGCAGTGGGGAAGCGTCAACAGGCCGTGCTGAAGCTGATCTGCCTTGGGGACAAACAGCACACGGCCTCAGAGCTGTTGCAGGGGATTAGTCACCAGACCGAGCAGTGGCTCTCGCCACTCAACCTGCAACCAGGCATGGTTGTGTGTGATAATGGGCGTAACTTGGTGGCGGCTTTGGAGCTCGGCAAGCTCACACACGTACCATGCCTAGCGCATGTATTTAATTTAGTGGTTCAGCGATTTCTAAAAACCTACCCCAATGTGCATGATCTCTTGACCAAGGTGCGCCGCGTGTGTGCACATTTCCGTAAGTCATCTACAGCTTCGGCCGGCCTGTTGAAGCTGCAGCAGCGCTTACAATTGCCAGCTCACCGGCTGCTGTGTGACGTGAGCACACGCTGGTACTCCACCTTCCACATGTTGGCCCGGCTTTGTGAGCAGCAGAGGGCAGTAGTGGAGTACCAGCTGTTACACGGTCGTCGCCTCTCCGTTCAACTTCCTGTAATCAGAAGTGAGGAGTGGGAATGGATGTCAGACCTCTGTGAGGTTTTACGCAATTTTGAGGAATCGACACAGATGGTGAGCGGCGATAACGCTATTATCAGTGTAACCATCCCACTTCTGTGTCTACTGAAACGCTCGCTGCTCACAATTAAAACCGACGCTTTGCATGTGGAAGAGGTGGAAATGGGGGAGGAAGAGCTTACACAAGGTGATAGCCAGAGCACCCTCACTTCGTCTTCTCAGCGACAATTGGAGGAGGAGGAGGAGGAGGAGGAAGACACGGTTGCCTCCGCTACAGAGGGTAGCCATGGAACTTTAGTTCCATCTCTTCAGCGTGGGTGGGCAGAAGAGGAGGAAGAGGATGAGGAGATTGAGAGTCATCCTCCTGGTGAGGACAGCGAAATCTTGACTGTTGGTACTCTGGCACACATGGCTGACTTTATGTTAGGCTGCCTTTCCCGTGACCCACGCGTTGTACGCATTTTAGACAACACGGATTACTGGGTGTTCACCCTTCTGGACCCCCGCTACAAAGAGAATTTCTCATCTCTCATTCCTCTGGTGGAGAGGACAAGCAAAATGGTGCAATACCAGAAGGTTCTTGTTGAAAAATTGCTCCAAAATTTTCCATCTGACAACGCTGGCGGCAGAGTACGTGCTACCTTGGCCAACCGAGAAGGGGAGAAAAGGGGAGCACACAGCAGTTCCGAGAAAGGCAGGGCAACACTCTCCAAGGCGTGGGACACCTTCATGACACCCCGCCAGCACCCTCACCCTGATGCGCAGCCTAGTGTCACAAGGAGGGAAAAGTTTTGGAAGATGGTGAAGGAGTACGTAGCAGACCGTGTCAGCGTCCTCAATGATCCCTCTGTGCCTTACAACTACTGGGTGTCCAAGCTGGACACGTGGTATGAACTGGCACTCTACGCCTTGGAGGTGCTGGCCTGCCCTGCCGCCAGCGTTCTGTCTGAACGGGTATTTAGTGCTGCTGGTGGCATCATAACAGATAAGCGTATCCGCCTTTCCACCGACAATGCTGATAGGTTGACACTTATAAAAATGAACAAGGCCTGGATTTCCCCTGACTTCTCCACTCCACTGGAGGAAAGCCCCGGGGGAACATAAACTCACTTTATATATGTTATTTACAATGATGGGAATACTCTGTATTCCCATTCACCCCTTCCACCCAAAAAACGGGTATATGGTTGACTCTTAATCTTCTCATCCTCCTCCTCCTCTTCCATATGCCCTGTGCTATAATTTTTATATAGGGCCAGCTCACCAGCGGGCCCTGTGATATAATTTTTATATAGGGCCAGCTCACCAGCGGGCCCTGTTTGACAATTTTTATATAGGTCAGCTCACCAGCGGGCCTTCTCATATAATGTTTTATTGGGTCAGCTCTCTAGCGGGCCCTCTCATATAATGTTTTATAGCGTCAGCTCACTAGCGGGCCTTCGCATATAATGTTTAGGATGGTCAGCTCCGCAGCAGACCCTCACCCATAATGTTTTAGATGGTCAGCTCAGCGCACGTTTCCCTCTTAATCATGGCCCCAGTTCAGAAAAATCGAGGAAATTTTTGGGAGAATTTGTCTTTGCGCACGTTTCCCTCTTAATCATGGCCTCAGTTCAATAAAATCAAGGAAATTTTTGGGAGAATTTGCCTCTGCGCACGTTTCCCTCTTAATCATGGCCTCACTTCAGAAAATCAAGGAAATTTTTGGGATAATTTGCCTCTGCGCACGTTTCCCTCTTAATCATGGCCTCACTTCAGAAAATCAAGGAAATTTTTGTGAGAATTTGCAGATGATATACAAGTAAATATACAGCAAATATTGTTTGGTAACAATTTTTCGCCTAAAATCGTTTTTATTTTCCTTTTTGTGTGTTTTACGGTCAGTCTGTAAAAATGGCGTACTACGGGCGAAAGATCGTTCCCAGCAGCGATGTTGGAGTCCAAGATGCATCCAGACATCCTCCCTATGCTGTCCCTGAACCATTTCTGTGGTGTTTCCATCATTTTCTGCCCTTTTCCTATGGACCAGACACCCTCCCCTCATCAGAGCAGGGGGTGCCTGGTGTAATGCTCGTGTCCTCCCATTGACTTCAATGGGGCTCGGGTGCTCGGCCGAGCACTCGAGCCTCCGGGGGCGCTCGGTCAGAGCACCCGAACACCCGAGCATTGGGGTGCTCGCTCATCACTAGAGGAGACGTGTGGAGACATCGTTGACTGTTTTGGAACATTTTACAAGAAATGAGTCAGATTTCCTGGACAAACTGGTAACTGGTGATAAAACATGGATCTGCTGTTATTATCCTGAGACAAAGGAACAGTCTAACGAATGGAGGCACAGTGGTTCTTCCAGGCCAGAGAAGTTCCGTGTGCAAAGGTCAGTGCAGAAGCAAATTGCAACAGTTTTTTGGGATAAGAAGGGAGTTCTGCTGGTGGACTACCTCCAAAAGGGTTCAACCATCAATGCAACATATTACTGTGCTTTATTGATGAAGTTGAGGCAAAACATCAAGGAAAAAACGTAGAGGAAAGCTCTCCAAAGGTGTCATCCTGTTGCATGACAACGCCTCATCGCACACTGCAGGTGACACAATGGCAAAACTGACCTCCTTAGGCTTTCAAGTGATGCCCCATCCACCCTATTCACCCGATCTGGCTCCTTCTGACTATCATATGTTCTCTAATCGCAAAAAACTCTTAAAGAGACAACGATTTGGGAGTGTTCCGGAGGCAACTAATGCTGCAAATGAGTGGTTATACCAGCAGTCGGAAGAATTTTATTTTCAGGGACTTAAGAAGGTGCAGGACAGATGTCGCAAGTGCATTGGCTTCCTGGGGGAATATGTAGAGTAGTGTGGCAGTTACAGCTTCCTAGCTCAATAACTGTCTTCTACGTGTGCTTGGTTTGCTCTTGGTTTGCAAGCACACGTAGAAGACCGTTTTAGTGAAAGATTTATTTTTATAAACGCGATCTCGACAATGCTGCAGAGCCGCCTGATGCAAGTAATACCGGATATCCCTGCAGTCAGCGTTCAGTCAGGGAAGGGGGAGGGAGGGGGGAACTTTGAGCGCTATCATCTCTCAGACCATAAGGGTTTGAGAGATGACACTGGGGGCAATAAGTTTCTTTTTAACAAAGCTACAATATGGGGATTAGTAATTTGCAAGTATTACTATCCCTTTAAGCACAAATAAAACTGTCCACTGATTTAACATTTTGAGTGCCAGTGAGGTATTCAAGCGTTGAATAGATCTTTTAATCAGATGAATGCCAGAGAGCTCGCCACGCATTCTCATGTGAAGAAATTGGAAGAGTCATGAAACCAATCTTGGGGAAGGTCCTGAGCCTGATGGTCTACCCCTAATCTTCTACAGAAAGCTTTACGACTTTCCTAGTCCTTTATTCATTAGAACATTGAATGTAATACCCTACAACAGGGCTCAAAATTTCCACTCTCCACTAGCCAATGGCGATTGAAAATTTAGCCCTGGCGAGTAGAAATTCAGTCCTGGTGGGTATGTTATGTATTGCAGTGGCGAGTAACATTTCAGGTCTGGCTAGTAGCAAAGGACTTCACATTTTAAGCCGTGCCCTACTTGATAGGAAATCACACAATTCTAACCGAGGATTTCATAACTGTGATTCCCAAAGAAGGTAAAGACCCTAACCCAAAGCTGCTCAAGTTCAGTCCTCATGGGTCATCAACTGGCCAGGATGTAAGGATATCCCTGATTAAGCACAGGTGAGTTCATCCATGGCTCATTCATTTTGACTGACTTACCTGTGCTTAATCAGGGAAATCCCTAAATTCTGGCCTCTTGGTGGCCCTTGAGGACTGAACTTGGATAGCCCTGCCTTAAGCTACGTTCCAGTTGAAGACCTATATCTCTACTGGACCTTGATCTAAAATCAATGCCAAAATCCTTGTTAATAAATATCCCACATCTCATACATCTAGACCAGTCTGGGTTTGTTCTGGAAAGAATGGCTAGAGATAACCCAATGAAGCAAATAACACAGATTAAAATTAAATCTAACTTTTTTAACAACTGATGCAGAAAAAAGTGTTTGCTAGGGTTAAAGGGATAGTAATGTTTCATAATAAAAGCGGATCTAATTAATCATCATAGTATTTGGACTTTGGAGAATGTTATTTCAATTCTGTCAGAGTTGTAGTTGAAGAGTAATTGAATGATAAAGTATCCCCCTCCCGCCCCTTTTACTGATGTAACACTGTTCAGCCAGATCAGAAGGGAGGTGCCCAGACAGACTGCAGAGAGGGACAATCATTGATTAAAATAAGGGAAAAACCTGAAAAACTTGTCAAGGGGGGGGGAAGGGCTTTCATTGTTCTCATAGGAAGAAGATTGTCCCCTTCTGTTATCTGTCTGGTCTATGGACTGGATTCCACATCTGAGAAGAGATGGCTTACACTAGGTAAAAGGGGCGGGAGGGGGAAACTTTGCTTGTGAATATCTCTCAAATCATAAAGGTTTGAGAGATAAGACTTATATCGTTCTTCATGTTTTTTTAATGCCTACAAAATAAAATAAAGATAAAACAAAGTATTACTATCCCTTTGACTGGAAACTTTTAGAAGGGAAATTAAGATGTATAGGCTTAAGTGGAAAGTCTGTCCAACAAATTATGGCTTTATATAATAGCCCATCAGTGAGAGTAAGATTAATAACACCCTATCCCCCTTTTTTATTAAAGAATGGAACTAGACAGGATGCCCCCTCTCCCCAGTAATTTTCATCTTTGTATGGAAAGTTTTGCAAATACCTTAAAGAATAATAATGAATTTAAGGGAATATCTATGAGAACTGCTGAATAGTAATGGTTAATTTTAAGTTGATTTAATATTGTAGACATTAAAAAAAGATTAATATCAATGCAAGTCTTATCTCTCAAACCTTTATGGTTTGAGAGAAATAACTTGCTAAAATTACCTTTTCCTGGCTGTTTTACTCAAGTCTGCCATCTAGCTGACAGCTGTAGATTCCAGTCATTTGACCAGACAGAGGCTCTTCAGCAGAGCTGAAATCACTCTATTTAGAAATAAATACTTCATTGGAACGGTCTACAAAGTGTGCTTGCAAGCCAGGCACACTTTGTAGACCATTCCAAATTAAGTATTTATCTTTAGATATTGTTATATCGGCACTGCTGAAGAGCCACATCTGGTCAAGCAACCAGAATCTGCTTCTGACAGCTTTACAGCTCGTCAAGCAGAAAGGGGAGGGACCAGAGAACTTTATTTTCCTATATCTCTCAAACCATAATAGTTTGAGAAATACGAATAAGTGCAAGTACTCTCTTTTAATTGTATATACCATATAGTTAATACTTTTTTTCGGACATTACTATCCCTTTAATGTTATTCTCTGATGACATAATTTTCATTGACCTCCCCTGAGAATTCCCTGCCAAATGTCATTAAAGGGATAGTAATGTTTCACAAAAACAGCAGCCCCAATTAATCTTCATAGTATTTGAGCCATAGCGAGTGTTATTTCATTACTGTGAGCGTTGTAGTTCAAGAGTAATTGAATGATAAAGTTTCCCCCTCCCGCCCCTTTTACCTAGTGTAAGCCCCCACTCCTCAGAGGTGGAATGCAGTCCATAGACCAGACAGCTCACAGCAAGGGACAATATTCTTACTGTGAGAACAATGAAAGCCCTGCACCCTCTTGACAAGTTTTTCAGGTTTTTCCCTTATCTTAATTGAAGATTGTCCCTCTCTGCAGTCTACCTGGGCACCTCCCTTCTGATCTGGCTGAGCAGTGTTATATCAGTAAAAGGGGCTGGAGGGGGATACTTTATCATTGAATTACTCTTGAACTACAACTCTGACAGAATTGAAATAACACTCTCTAAAGCCCAAATACTGTGAAGATTAATTAGAGCTGCTTTTATTATGAAACATTACTATCCCTTTAAAGAACTAGATAAATTTGGTAACATATCATATTTCAAAACCAACATCAGAAAGTCAGGAGTGAACACAATATACAAAACAAGATTCCCTTTAAATTTTCTATGGGTAGTAATAAATATGCCACATTAATATAGCTAAAATGATAATTGTACCTATGATTCCCAGTACAGTTCTATTGAATCTTTCTACAAATTGATCTTACTTCACTTCAGCAGATTTTGAACTCCTTCATCTGGGAACAGAAACCAGCAAGTTTAAAGTTTGCTGATGTATTTGGAAAGAAAACCGAACATGATTAATGGGTACCAAGTATTTATAAACATGATCAGAGTATTCAATTATCATTTATTTGGCAATGTTTTCACTCTACTCACATCAAAAGTTGGGTCCAAATTAATGAAGACAATAGGCCGAAACGTACGTATGTGGTTTTGCTGATTCTCTCGTGTGGAGAGGATTTGCCTGACGTTTCGGAGCTGGACTGTCTGTGAGCGGGACCAGCCTGATATGGACACGGAGATTTCCTCTCTGCAGTGGCACATGGGAGTGAAAAACGTGAGTTGTAGCACCACTGAGAGGCCACCATGCCTAGAACAAGACACTTTATCTTGTTCGTGCTTGATGTGTGCTCCTCACAATTCTTTGTCTCCCTAAGTATAAGGGCATCCCAGGCATGGGCCCTTGCTTCCATATGTCTAGAGGGATTCAGCTGCACCACACACGACGAGGCCCACATAGGCCGAAACGTATGTCTGTGGTTTTGCTGTTTCTCTCGTGCGGAGAGGATTTGCCTGACATTTCGGAGCTGGACTGTCTGTGGGTGGGACCAGTCTGATGTGGATATGGAGATTTCCTCTCTGAAATGGCACATGGGAGTGAAAAACGTGAGTTGTAGCACCATTGAGAGGCTACCATGCCTAGAACAAGACACTTTATCTTGTTCGTGCTTGATGTGTGCTCCTCACATTTCTTTGTCTCCCTAAGTATAAGGGCATCCCAGGCATGGGCCGTTGCTCTCCATGTGCCTAGAGGGATTCAGCTGCACCACACCGACGAGGCCCACATAGGCCGAAACGTACGTCTGTGGTTTTGCTGTTTCTCTCGTGCGGAGAGGATTTGCCTGACATTTCGGAGCTGGACTGTCTGTGTGCGGGACCAGTCTGATATGGACATGGAGATTTTCTCTCTGTAATGGCACATGGGAGTGAAAAACGTGAGTTGTAGCACCATTGAGAGGCCACCATGCCTTAGAACAAGACACATTATCTTGTTTGTGCTTGATGGGTGCTCCTCACAATTCTTTGTCTCCCCAAATTAATGAAGATTTGCTTCTTAGTACAAACTGTATCTACTTCCATGGCTAAATTCAATAATACCTAAAATGACAAGTCTTCCCATTTTTATTTGTCTTGTCATTATAGGGGTCAAAACATTGCAATCCGATCCAAATATTTATTCTAATGTACCTCCTTTACATCCACTGTTAAATAAGAAGACTTTTTCATTGAGAAAAGAAGGTCATTTTTTACATTAGAAGAAAGATGCCATAGTTCAAATTTGCCATCCAACTGCTAATAGAAATTACGTATTTTGATACATTACAAAATATTTACACATATAGTCTATTGACAAAGAAATGTATGGTGAGATAATTAACTTCTATTAAAGGGGAACTACCACCCCACACAATCTTTACCTTCACTAAGTCCCCATCTGATGGCTAGCTGCTTAGTAGCTCTAGTCACCAGAATAATTATCTTATTTAATAGATTTCTGCTCTCTTCCCCGACTGATAGGCAGGACGGAGTGCGGACATCTTGCCATAGTGATGTCCACAGGCCTGCGCTGTCAGTCCCAGCCGGGTCTAGGAGGCGTTACTAGGAGCCATTTGGCTCTGGCTGGGACTGACAGCTCAGGCACACGGACTTCATTCTGGCAAGATGTCCGCGCTCCGTCCTGCCTGTCACCCATGGAAGAGAGGAGAAATCTATTAAATAAGGCAATTATTCTGGCGACTGGCGCTACTAAGCAGCTAGTCGCCAGATGGGGACTTAGTGAAGGTAAAGATTGTGAGGGGTGGTAGTTCCCCTTTAATAACCATGGTGGTGGAGCAGATCAAAGAAAAAAATTAATCAAATTTGGACAATTGTGCACGGGACCACAACTAGCTATACTTAGTATTTCAATTCTATATAATACGTTAAAGAGTTATAAACTTAATTATGTTATACAGTAGGAAGAGTAGAGTAGTGATTTGAAGATTTCAGTTAGTGATCTAAAATGGAACCACATCTTAATGGATTACATTCCTCAAGAAACATACTAGCTATTGAGACAAACTTTAAAACAGTAACCAGATGTATACAACCTCACAAATTCTCCATACATTCAATCCCAAATCTGCACAACACAAGCTGGATGTATAATAATGACATTGAAAATATGGCCACAGAAGGTGGACATGTCAACCTTTGAGGAAGTTCTGGAAGAACATCGTTAGAGAATCTTAGAAAATATATTACATTTCCCAAGGGATATGAATGATATTCTTTTAAAATTGGACCATCCCTTCATGGACCATCCCTTCATTAAAAGAAACACAAAATAAGTCATTATTTTTATGCATTTAATCAATGTGTCGAAAATGTGTATTGCCATTCCTATTCACTGAACCTCACCTAAGATACCAACCATTGAGAAAGAGCTTGCACAATTATGGTACTGGAAAGGCTAACACTATTGTGATCTAAAGAAAAATGTACTTTTAGAAATATTTAGCATCCATGGTCATCTTACAATCAGTAATATAGTAAGAATGACCAAAAATTGCTATTATAGCCAAAGGTCCTTACTCTGAGTTCACCTTGTAAATGGATTTTCAGTTCCTGATCAAAGGTAATCTTTCATTGTTGGTTGCCTTCATATTTCTTTCTTAACAAATTAAAAAATGTAGGTTATCCTAATCTCCAGTTCTAAGACACATAGGATGATCAAGAAACTAGAGTATGTATTTGGAGTTAACTCCCCCTATTCATTTACTTAATTATATCATAATTATCAGGTGGCAAAATATAGCAAGGCACCTCAATAATATCTATGTAAAGCCAAATTGGGTTTGTTTACATAAGAGAAGAAATATGATTACCATTTACATATATATTCAACGTCAATAGGATTTGAGAGTAATGGTAGACAATAGACTTAGCAGTAGCATGCAGTGCCAGCTGGCAGCTGCAAAGGCCAATAAGATATTGGCATGTATTAAAAGGGGTATTGACTCAAGGGAGGAAGATATAATTATGCCTCTTTACAGGTCCATGGTAAGACCCCACCTAGAATATGCCGTTCAATTCTGGGCACCCTTTCTGAAAAAGGACATTATGGAACTAGAGAGAGTGCAGAGGAGGGCTACAGAACTAGTAAGGGGAATGGAAAGTTTCAGTTATGAAGAAAGGCTAGAAAAGTTAAACTTGTACAAACTAGAAAAACGGCGTCTTAGAGGGGACATGATAACACTATATAAATATGTTCAGGGCCCATACAAAGGGCTTTCCAAAGACCTGTTCATTAACAGAACAGTACACAGGACAAGAGGCCACCCGCTTAGACTTGAGGAAAGGAGATTTAATCTACAACAGCGGAAGGGTTTCTTTATAGTAAGGACAGTAAAGGTATGGAATTCACTGCCTGAGGAGGTGGTGCTATTGAATACATTAGATGCCGTTAAAAAAGGCCTAGATACTTATTTAAAAGAGCAGAACATAGAGGGCTATGTACGTTAGTATTGGGATTAACATTTAGTTAGTGCTTGTTGATCCAAGGAGACATCTGACTGCCATTTGGAATCAAGAAGGAATTTTTCCCCCCATTCAGGGTAGAATTTGAAACTGCTATATTGTGTGTGTGTGTGTGGGTTTTTTTGCCTTCTTTTGGATCAGCGATGGTAAACAAGAATAGGAAAAGGATTGAACTAGATGAATGCAAGTCTTTTTTCAACCTAAATTACTATGTTACTATGTAATACAAAGAATTGTCCAATGAATTACTTACTCAAAGAGCTGAGCTAAGAACGAGAGGGGGTTATGCACTATGGTGTGATAAAGAGGTGATAAATTGGAGATGACTTCTCCAGTGATATCACTTCTCCAGTTCTCATGTTATTCTATAAAACCTATGCATTAATATCTTCAGAGCTGGAGAAATCTTAGTGTATTGGCTCCATAGATTAACATAGGAATTGGAGAAGGTAGATCACTGTAGAAGTCATCTCCAATTTATCACCCCTTTATCACATCTTAGTGCATCTCCCCCGCAGTTATCCATTAAGACTAGAGGAAAGGAGCTTCTGACTAAAAAAAAAGACAGGGATTTTTTTACAGTAAGGACAGTAAAGTTATAGAATTCTTTGCCTCAGGATTGATGTGCTTCCAGATACTGTAACTGCTTTCAAAAAGTAATGGATACCGATCTATCACAGAACAATATTGAGAATTATGACAGTTGGTTTCAAAAGCAGATAGGATGTTGATCCAGGGAAATATCTGACTGCCATTTGGAGTCAGGAAGGAATTTTTTTTACACACTTGGGGATTAACCCTTTGAGTGCCAGGTGGGTACACAATGCATTGCTTTGCAATAAGTTGTCTACCCTCTGGCACTCAAAGGGTTCAGTGGAAATGGCTTGAATGTTTGATTTTTTGCCTTCCTCTGGATCAACAGGGGTGATATAGAATGGGCTGGACTTGATGGACGCATGTCTTTTTTCAGCCTCATCAACTATGTTATAGTGTTACTATGTCACTATGTTACTATATAAGGTATTAATCCTGAATGTGTAGTCTATCAACCACTGCACGCTTCTTTTTGCAGCAATTTGTAAATTTAATTTCTTGAAATGTAATGAAGTTTCTTTCCGTCTCTTTCTCTCTATCATTTTTTTTAGCTGTATCAATTGTTTGACTACTCTGGTGTATTCTGCTTATGTAACTTTAATATAAAAAAGTTAAAAGCCTCAATTTAATTAAAATACATTTTTATATACCCCCCAAGGTATAGCAACCTTGCAATGCACAATATATGAAAGGATACAGTGTAATGTGTATGTGTGTGTATATGTTTGTATTTGTGTAAATATATGTTTATGTGTTGTTTGTGTCTGTATATGCGTGGTTGTATATGTGTGTGTGAGATTGCATGTTCTTGTATACATGTGAGTCTGTGTTTCTGTGTGTATTTGTGTGTGTTTGTTCATGCCTGTGTCTATGTGCTTGTATAGGTGTCTGAGTGTGTATATGTGTGTGTGTGTGTATGCGCTACCTCCCAAGTGTCCCTCTTTAGGAGAGACTTTTAGACCCAAATCCCTCTGTCCCTCTTTCCCACCCTGATGTCTCTCTTTTTAGGAGATTAGATTGTGTGGTGTGTATATAAGTGTATCACCCTGGTGTCCCTGTGTTTAGGAGATCAGACTGTGTGATGTGTATATAAGTGTATCACCCTGGTGTCCCTGTGTTTAGGAGATCAGACTGTGTCGTGTGTATATAAGTGTATCACCCTGGTGGCCCTGTGTTTAGGAGATCAAACTGTGTGGTGTGTATAGAAGTGTATCACCCTGGTGTCCCTGTGTTTAGGAGATCAGACTGTGTGATGTGTATATAAGTGTATCACCCTGGTGTCCCTGTGTTTAGGAGATCAGACTGTGTCGTGTGTATATAAGTGTATCACCCTGGTGTCCCTGTGTTTAGGAGATTAGATTGTGTGGTGTGTATATAAGTGTATCACCCTGGTGTCCCTGTGTTTAGGAGATCAGACTGTGTGATGTGTATATAAGTGTATCACCCTGGTGTCCCTGTGTTTAGGAGATCAGACTGTGTCGTGTGTATATAAGTGTATCACCCTGGTGGCCCTGTGTTTAGGAGATCAAACTGTGTGGTGTGTATAGAAGTGTATCACCCTGGTGTCCCTGTGTTTAGGAGATCAGACTGTGTGATGTGTATATAAGTGTATCACCCTGGTGTCCCTGTGTTTAGGAGATCAGACTGTGTCGTGTGTATATAAGTGTATCACCCTGGTGTCCCTGTGTTTAGGAGATCAGAGTGTGTGGTGTGTATAGAAGTGTATCACCCTGGTGTCCCTGTGTTTAGGAGATTAGATTGTGTGGTGTGTATAGAAGTGTATCACCCTGGTGTCCCTGTGTTTAGGAGATCAGACTGTGTGGTGTGTATATAATTGTATCACCCTGGTGTCCCTGTGTTTAGGAGATTAGATTGTGTGGTTTGTAGGTAATTGTATCAGCCAGGTGTCCCTGTGTTTAGGAGATCAGACTGTGTGGTGTGTAACGAAGTGTATTACCCTGGTGTCCCTGTGTTTAGAAGATCAGACTGTGTGGTGTGTATATAAGTGTATCACCCTGGTGTCCCTGTGTTTAGGAGATTACACTGTGTGGTGTGTATATAAGTGTATCATCCTGGTGTCCCTGTGTTTAGGAGATCAGATTGTGTGGTGTGTATATAAATGTATGACTCTGGTGTCCCTGTGTTTAGGAGATTAGATTGTGTGGTGTGTATATAAATGTATCACCCAGGTGTGTCTGTGTTTAAGAGATTAGACTGTGTGGTGTGTATAGAAGTGTATCACCCTGGTGTCCCTGTGTTTAGGAGATCAGACTGTGTGGTGTGTATAGAAGTGTATCACCCTGGTGTCCCTGTGTTTATGAGATCAGACTGTGTGGTATGTATATAAGTGTATCACCCTGATGTCCCTGTGTTTAGAGATCAGACTGTGTAGTGTGTATATAAGTGTATCACCCTGGTGCCCCTGTGTTTAGGAGATGAGACTGTGTGGTGTGTACAGAAGTGTATCACCCTGATGTCCCTGTGTTTAGGAGATCAGACTGTGTGGTGTGTATATATGTGTATCACCCTGGTGTCCCTGTGTTTAGGAGATCAGACTGTGTGGTGTGTATATAAGTGTATCACCCTGGTGTCCCTGTGTTTAGGAGATCAGACTGTGTGGTGTGTATAGAAGTGTATCACCCTGGTGTCCCTGTGTTTAGGAGATCAGACTGTGTGGTGTGTATAGAAGTGTATCACCCTGGTGTCCCTGTGTTTAGGAGATGAGACTGTGTGGTGTGTATATAAGTGTATCGCCCTGGTGTCCCTGTGTTTAGGAGATGAGACTGCGTGTTGTGTATATAAGTGTATCACCCTGGTGTTCCTGTGTTCAGGAGATCAGACTGTGTGGTGTGTATAGAAGTGTATCACCCTGGTGTCCCTGTGTTTAGGAGATAAGACTGTATGGTGTGTATAGATGTGTATCACCCTGATGTCCCTGTGTTTAGGAGATCATACTGTGTGGTGTGTATAGAAGTGTATCACCCTGGTGTCCCTGTGTTTAGGAGATCAGACTGTGCTGTGTGTATAGAAGTGTATCATCCTGGTGTCCCTGTGTTTAGGAGATCAGACTGTGTGGTGTGTATATAAGTGTATCACCCTGGTGTCCCTGTGTTTAGGAGATCAGACTGTGTGGTGTGTGTATATAAGTGTATCACCCTGGTGTCCCTGTGTTTAGGAGATCAGACTGTGTGGTGTGTATATAAGTGTATCACCCTGGTGTCCCTGTGTTTAGGAGATCAGACTGTGTGGTGTGTATATAAGTGTATCACCCTGGTGTCCCTGTGTTTAGGAGATAAGACTGTGTGGTGTGTATATAAGTGTATCACCCTGGTGTCCCTGTGTTTAGGAGATCAGACTGTGTGGTGTGTATATAAGTGTATCACCCTGGTGTCCCTGTGTTTAGGAGATCAGACTGTGTGGTGTGTGTAGAAGTGTATCACCCTGGTGTCCCTGTGTTTAGGAGATCAGACTGTGAGTGGTGTATATAAGTGTATCACCCTGGTGTCCCTGTGTTTAGGAGATCAGACTGTGCTGTGTGTATAGAAGTGTATCATCCTGGTGTCCCTGTGTTTAGGAGATCAGACTGTGTGGTGTGTATATAAGTGTATCACCCTTGTGTCCCTGTGTTTAGGAGATCAGACTGTGTGGTGTGTGTATATAAGTGTATCACCCTGGTGTCCCTGTGTTTAGGAGATCAGACTGTGTGGTGTGTATATAAGTGTATCACCCTGGTGTCCCTGTGTTTAGGAGATCAGACTGTGTGGTGTGTATATAAGTGTATCACCCTGGTGTCCCTGTGTTTAGGAGATAAGACTGTGTGGTGTGTATATAAGTGTATCACCCTGGTGTCCCTGTGTTTAGGAGATCAGACTGTGTGGTGTGTATATAAGTGTATCACCCTGGTATCCCTGTGTTTAGGAGATCAGACTGTGTGGTGTGTATAGAAGTGTATCACCCTGGTGTCCCTGTGTTTAGGAGATCAGACTGTGTGGTGTGTATAGAAGTGTATCACCCTGGTGTCCCTGTGTTTAGGAGATCAGACTGTGTGGTGTGTATATAAGTGTATCACCCTGGTGTCCCTGTGTTTAGGAGATCAGACTGTGTGGTGTATATAAGTGTATCACCCTGGTGTCCCTGTGTTTAGGAGATCAGACTGTGTGGTGTGTATATAAGTGTATCACCCTGGTGTCCCTGTGTTTAGGAGATAAGACTGTGTGGTGTGTATATAAGTGTATCACCCTGGTGTCCCTGTGTTTAGGAGATCACACTGTGTGGTGTGTATATAAGTGTATCACCCTGGTGTCCCTGTGTTTAGGAGATCAGACTGTGTGGTGTGTATAGAAGTGTATCACTCTGGTGTCCCTGTGTTTAGGAGATCACACTGTGTGGTGTGTATATAAGTGTATCACCCCGGTGTCCCTGTGTTTAGGAGATCAGACTGTGTGGTGTGTATAGAAGTGTATCACCCTGGTGTCCCTGTGTTTAGGAGATCAGACTGTGTGGTGTGTATATAAGTGTATCACTCTGGTGTCCCTGTGTTTAGGAGATCAGACTGTATGGTGTGTATAGATGTGTATCACCCTGGTGTCCCTGTGTTTAGGAGATCAGACTGTGTGGTGTGTGTATAGAAGTGTATCACCCTGGTGTCCCTGTGTTTAGGAGATCAGACTGTGTGGTGTGTATATAAGTATATCACCCTGGTGTCCCTGTGTTTAGGAGATCAGACTATGTGATGTGTATATAAGTGTATCACCCTGGTGTCCCTGTGTTTTGGAGATCAGACTGTGTGGTGTGTATATAAGTGTATCACCCTGGTGTCCCTGTGTTTAGGAGATCAGACTGTATGGTGTGTATAGATGTGTATCACCCTGGTGTCCCTGTGTTTAGGAGATCAGACTGTGTGGTGTGTATAGAAGTGTATCACCCTGGTGTCCCTGTGTTTAGGAGATCAGACTGTATGGTGTGTATATAAATGTATCACATTATTGTTTGTTTAAACGTCAGTATGTAATTATAAATTAGTCTGTAGAAATAAAACATTTATGGTCTTGTTATAAATCATTTATTAGGTTACACAAGGAGGTGTGAATAGGTCATGAAATAGCCTGAAAATTCTTAGCAATGCTCCGCCCACCAGCCACACCCCCAGCGACACCCCCTAAAACACAAGTGTCTCTCTTTGGCAGTTTGAAATGTTGGGAGGTATGGTGCATGTGTGTGTGTATGTACAGGCACGTGCACACATAGACACCAAGGGGGGCCTGAGCACCTGCCCTTTTTGTCCAAAGTGCCCTCGTGCCCTTTTAATAAGAAAAAAAAAAAAAATAATTATGAGAAGTGCCCTTTTTTTTACTTGAGCCCCTTCCCCCAAAATGTCTGTGCACGTCCCTGTGTGTGTATATGTGTGTCTGAGTGTATGTGTGTGTGCATGTGTGTATATGTATGTCTGAGTGTATGTGTGTAAATATGTGTGACTATGTACGTGTGTGCATGTATGATTGTGTATGTAGATGTCTGTCTTTCCTCTCTTTTATCTAAAATAAACTTTATTTTGCCATATTGTTCCCTAGATATGAATTTTTTCAGGTGCGCCTGGCAGAAAAACTCTAATTGAGATAATCCTCAACTTTGCTGCCAAATCGTTGTCTCTGCCAATTGTTACGACTGTGCAGATGTTCTTGTTACAAGCTGAGCACTTCATAATCTAAAACAAGGTGCTTCCAATATGTCTAACTTTCACCCTTTTTAACTCCTAGAGTGCAGGATGGGTATATAAAGCATTGAATTCATTTACAAGTCCGTTGTGCTAAATGTCGGTAGGACATTTGAATACCAACCAAGACATTTTATTTGTCAGTCGGTATCCATTTTTTCCTACCGACATTTTTCTACTCCAACATTTGGATCGAGCCCTTAGTACAATGATTAAATGCAGGGAAGGTGCCACAGAATAAAGAGTTAATACCGATTAAATATGAATGTGCAACAGTATTATGTATTTTATGCTTTTAGCAATTTTGGTCAAAATGTGTTGTACTCCACCCAGTTACATTCCTAATTTTTCATTGGGCGTGCTAACTAAAACCTGGCTGGGAATTTTATATTTGGAAGTATGACCAGCTTCTGTTTCTTGTTTAACAACTAATTCAACTCAAAGATCATGGAATCAATTTAAGCTTAGAATTGTTGTTGTTTATTTTTTTTAACATGTCTAAGTACATATGTGATATCTGATTAAATGCCCGTGTGGGTTGGGGTATGTGGTAAACCACTAACATTTTGAAAGTCAGGACTGGAGCAGTATAAATAAGATATATACATGGGTAAAGATATTTAAATTGCACGCCATTTTAATACATTGGGGCATCAAATTAAAAAAAATAACGTATAGGCTGTTGGATCATTTACCGCCACTTAGAAGGGAAGAGACAGGACTTTACAAAGGGAACCGTACTGGACCTATACATTAAACACTGTGATTCCATCAGGGGTTAAACTAAAGTATTGTGTATCCTTTTAAAATGGGCCTTTCTACATGGAGAGTGTCATAACGGTGCTCTCATAATGTCACGGGTGTCAAAATGGTACCTGAAATATGTCACCTTTCAGGATGTCACTAGGTTAGTATTGGTTAGGTTAGTATCTGTTAGGTTAGGGTCAGTGTCTGTTCTGTTTGGCGGTTAGTATCTGTTTGGTTAGATTAGGGTCAGTGTCTGTTAGGTTTTGGGGGGTTAGTATCTGTTAGGTTATGTTAGGTTAGGGTTAGTATCTCTTTGGTTTTCTGGTTAGTATCTGTTTGGGGTTAGTATCTGTTAACTTAGGTTAGGGTCAGTGTCTGTTAGGTTTAGGGGGTTAGTATCTGTTAGGTTAGGGTCAGTGTCTGCTAGGTTAGTATCTGTTAGGTTAGGGTCAGTGTCTGCTAGGTTACTATCTGTTAGGTTAGGGTCAGTGTATGTTAGGTTAGTATATGTTAGGTTAGGGTCAGTGTATTTTAGGTTAGGGTCAGTGTATGTTAGGTTAGTAACTGTTAGGTTAGGGTCAGTGTATGTTAGGTTAGGTTATTAGGTTAGGGTCAGTGTCTGTTAGGTTAGGTTATTAGGTTAGTATCTATTAGGTTAAGGCCAGTGTCTGTTAGGCTTTAGGGTTAGTATCTGTTTGGGAGGGTTAGATTTGTTGTTAGGTTAGGGTACTTAGGTTAGGGCAAGACTAGGTTGCAATATTTTTAATGGTGACATTTTAACTGAACCCTTTTCAAGGTGGAGACATTTTGAAGTCGCTGTTTTGATGCTCTGTTACCAGCGCAACATTTCAATAGTAAGTCAAAGAATCGAATAGCGGTGGTTTTATGACACCTGTCTCTATGGTATAGATATTTTAAAGATTTGAAATGAAATGACTTTTGCAAAGTGTTATTTAAAAAAAAAAAAAAATGTTGGGTTGTTTGGGACAGATGGGATTTTGGCACTTTCATTTATTGTCCGATGATGGAAGTTTGGATAGAAAATGAAGTGGTTTAAAGAAAAATTGCTAAAGTAAAATGTGAAATGGAATTCATTTTGTTGTATCATGTTTTTAAAGTAAATTTGATTGTTTTTATCTTCTATATTTTTGTAGTTAACTCTGATATGATGGGGAGATTATAAAATAAAGTTCTGAAGCCATGTAAATGTAAAGTATCTCCTTCCTGTATTGTGGACAATATAAGAACGTCCTCGCTATTATGTTCATAAGTTCTGTTTATGGTTACATAGGTCACAAGAACATTATTGTTTGGATAACCAATTGTCATCAACCCAGACTGGTGTTGTCATGAGATGTAGGTGGGAGGAAGTGAAGTCGGCTTATGGGTGGTGGGAATCCTTTATTACGGGATTCTGGAGTTGGTGGTTTGTGTATAGTGGGCCGGGCTGAGGAAGGGGATGGAGTGAAACGGTAGATATGACCTATGACTTGTTTCCTATTAAGCTATAATGGACTTTGACGTGATGTTAATAAACAGAATTGGTGAGTACCGGCAATGGGTGAATTCCTCTCTTATTTCTTCCTTGGAAATCTCACTTTTTCAGAGACCTGTAAAAATTCTGGTGGGCCAGCGGCCTTCAAAGAGTTGTGTGACACTACTTTAACCCTTTGTATGCCAGAGAGGTGTCCAACTCATTGCATTAGATGCCTCTCTACCGTTCAACAATGAATAATAATAACAATGTATATATGTGTGTGTGAGAGAGAGAATATGTGTGTATATGTGTCTGTATGTATGTATATGTGTGTATTTGTGTGTGTTTGGGTGTATATGTGTATATTTGTGTATTTGTGTGTCTTTATTTGTCTGAGACAGTGATGTAACTAGTCATTAAAGGACAAACAGAACTTATCTATAGACAGCTAGAGAGATAGATAGATAGATAGATAGATAGATAGATATGAGATAGATAGATATGAGATAGATAGATAGATAGATAGATAGATATGAGGTAGATAGATAGATAGATAGATAGATAGATAGATAGATAGATAGATAGATAGATATGGGATAGATAGATAGATAGATAGATAGATAGATAGATAGATGAGATATAGATAGATAGATAGATAGATAGATAGATATGAGATAGATAGATAGATAGATAGATAGATAGATAGATAGACAGATAGATATGATATAGATAGATAGATATGATATAGATAGATAGATAGATAGATAGATAGATAGATAGATAGATATGAGATAGACAGATGGATAGATAGATAGATAGATAGATAGATAGATAGATATGAGATAGATAGATAGATAGATAGATAGATATATAGATATGAGATAGATAGATAGATAGATAGATAGATAGATAGATAGATAGATATGAGATAGATAGATAGATAGATAGATAGATAGATAGATAGATAGATAGATAGATATTCAGCATTTTGCACTGAAGGAGTTATTTGACTTGATAGCATGTAACAAAAACATGTTTAAGCTCCAGATTGTAATTATTACTTTTCTGCTATAAACATCTGCAGACAGCTGTGTGCATATTTGTGGGCCCTTCGTCAGCTCTTCTGGGGTTTTAGAAAGTTCACTGGACTTCAGAGAGGACCTGTCACCAGAAGACAAGTTCAGTTTGTTTTACAGACACTTCGGCTCTGCCTGTACAGTGTACGATCCATTTTTCTGTAAATTAAAACATTTTTGAGAAATTCATCTCTGTGTGTTGCTGGCACAGTGTTGCTAATTTCCTAACCAATGTATTTTGGCTGTTATTACAGAAGGATATAAAAAATATATCAAGTCTGGACTAAGCCACCTGCACCAAAGGAGACAAATACAAGTTCCCCAAATTTCCTCTGATTCATATGAGACTTTTAACCCTATGAGCAATGCGTTGCATATCCCTCTAGAGTTCAAAGGGTTAAAGGAGCAGTAATCTTTTCATGAAAAATATATTTTTCCCATTGTGCAAAACAAGGGTACCCCAGTACTGAGAGATTCTTATTTCCAAAGTTATTACAATTTATTATTATTACAACTGTGTGTGTGTTTTGTTGTTTGTTTTTCAACAGTGCCCTCTGGTGGTCAGATTTCAGATAGTGATTCTATTGCATTCTGTGTGAGAAATGACTCATTGACAAACAATGAATGTGATAGAAACTGCTGAGTCACTTCCTGTCAGTTAGAACTTTCATTAAGTAATCACACTGTCATTCACTTCCTGAAAGTTTAACTGTTATAACATTTGAATAAAACAACTAACCTAAACAACCTAATATATAGGTTTTTTTAAGACCTTTACTGCTCATGCTAGAGAGGTCTCCAATGCATTTCTATGCAAAAGGTTAATTTTTTATGGAATCAGAAACAAATATTGAACAGATTCTAGATTGGAACGTGAGACCCTTCATTTACCGCTACTACAACCGCAACTCAGGCATAGCCCATTGCTCTCCATGTGCCTCGAGGAAATCAGCTGCACTACACTGATGAGACCCACATAGGCAGAAAAGTAGGTCTGTCATTTTGCTGGTTCCCTTGTACAGAGAAGATTTGCCTGACATTTTGGTACAGGACTGTCTGATATCGATATGAAAATTCTCTCTCTGCAATGGCACATTGGAGTGAAAAACATGACTTGTAGCACTATTGAGAGGCCACCATGCCTCAGAACATGACGCTTTATCTTGTTCATTCTCGATGGGTGCTCGTCACAATAATTGTTTCTGGTTCCATAAAGAATTAACCTTTTTCATAGCAATGCATTGGAGACTTCTGCAGCATTGAAAAAATAAAAATGACACAGGTTGATAATGCTTAGCATTATCAACCTGTGTCATTTTTTTTTTTTTATTTTATATTGGTGAATGTTATTAAATATTGCAAAAGTTTACAAAGTTTGAGCCTCCACCTGTCAATATTATCCACTGATTCCAGTGATTACCCGAACAGAGATGGGGTAATTATCTCCGTAAGCGCGAGAGCCAGTATTCTTGGAATCAAGTTTCTGTGAGTATACTATGAGATTGCTTACTGATCCATAATTGAAATAACAATATTGCACCATTGGCGCTCCTTTTTTCTTTGTTCTTTTCTGCTCTTAAAATGTTAGGCACGCGGGAACCAACAAAACCACAGGCCTACTTTTCTGCCTTTGTAGGTCTTGTCAGTATGGTGCAGCTAATTCACTCTAGGCACATGATGAGCAATGGCCCATGCCTGTGTTGTGATTTTGCTGTTTCTCTCATACAGAGAGGATTTTCCTAACATTTCGGCGGTGGACTGTCTGCGGGCAGGACCAGTCTGATGTAAATATTGACATTTTTACTTCACTTGCACATGGGGGTGAAAAATGTGACTTGCAGCACCACTGAGGCAGAGCAGGATTATCCTTTATCGAATTCTAGGCTACTGCCTAGGGCCCATGGCAATATGAGGTGCTCTGGCTGCAAGTGATGTCACAGAAAGAGGCCCTGCTGTTGCTGCTGCTAACGTGATGTCAGGTACCCTTTTTGTTGAGAGAGACCAGTGTCATCCATGTGCTCCCATTTACATTACCCACTGGAACTGCTCTGTGTCAGAAGCACCAGATCAAGAGACGTGCGGGTCCTAAATTCATATGTTTCCTATGGCCCTATGGAGCCTTAATCCATCTCTGCATTGAGGCCACCATCCCTTATTTTGAGAGAGAAAAGAGACTCAGGTGAGATTCACTAAGCGATGATAAAGTGGTGATAAAGTGGAGATGACTTCTCCAGTGATATCCCTTCTACAATTCCTATGTATGTATTTATCTTTATTTATATAGCTCCATACATGTACACAGCGCTTTACAGAAGATGAAATAGTACAAATCAAAAATACAGAACTGGGTTAAAACCATTAAGCTTAAGTGTGATCATTGTATTATTTGTGGGGGAAAGTGCAGCAAAGGGAATCATACACTGGGAAAGGGACCCTGCCCCAAGGAGCTTACAGTCTAATTAAAATTCATGAAGACATACAGAGACAGTAGGATGATGATTATAAGTGGAGGTACAAGGTGTGGTGAAGGAAGTGCAGAAGGATTCTGATGTGACTATCTGTGTGCAAGAGGAGGATATTGTTATTGAGATGCCTCCTTGAGCACGTGTGTTTTGAGGAGATGCTTGAAAGTGATGATTGTGGATAATTGGTGAATGGTGATAGGAAGGACATTCCAAGGTCGAGGGGCAGCCAATGAGAAAGCTTGTAGCCGAGAGATGGCTCGAGTTGTGTAGGGAGAGGACAGGAAGAACCCTTGGGAAGACCGTAGGGTACAGGAAGGGGTGTAGTGAGAGATAAGAGCAGAAATTTAAGAGGGTGCTGAAGAACAAAGAGCCTTACTGGAGAGGAGGAGAATCTTGTAACGATACTTTATAGGTAGCTAACTGAGGGATTTCAGGAGGAGATGAGAGGCAGGGGAGGGCTGGTCTGGGGGGCAAAGGGGCAATTGCCCTCTGGGGCAATCATATATCTGGGCTGGTGGGCCACTGATTCACTCAGTCTCCCACTTGATACTATAAACGGAGCTACACTAGTGATATCACAGAGCTTAGAATTGATTTGGCACTACACAAATGATACCACAGAGCTACAATCCAAATTGGGCTACACTAGTAGCATAAACCATTTCCCTTGTAAGCTCTACGATATCATTACTGTAGCTCCATTACAATTGTATGGTGTGAGATATTGCTAGTCAGCTCCATTTCAACTATAAGCTCTGTAGTATCACTAGCGTAGCCCCATTTTAACTGAAAGCTATGTGGTATCACTAGTTATAGCTCAATTTCAGTTGTAAGCTATGTGGCAACACTAGTGTAGGTTCTCTTTAATTGTGGCTCCTTACTTAGGCTGAGACGATGGGCTGAAATGATACTAGAAATGGGCCACTTGATTTAAATCTCCCCCCAGGCCACAAGTTGCCAGCCCTCCCCTGATGAGAGGGAAGGTATCTGGGAGCAAATGTAGTGATTCTTGCAGCTGAATTGATAACAGATTGAAGTGGAGAAAGATGAGAAGCAGGAAGACCAGAGAGTAGAATGTTACAGTAGTCAAGTCGGGATAGAATGAGTGCCTGAGAGAGAGTTTTTGCAGTTGACATACAGAGGAAGGGACGTATTTTGTTGTTCTATGGAGCCTATGCAGTAAGATTTCTTCTGCTTGGAGATATTAGTGTACTGTCTACATAGAATAGGAACTGGAGAAGTGATATCACTGGAGAAGTCATCTCCACTTTATCACCTCTTTATCACCGCTTAGTGAATCTCCCCATCTGTGTTCTTCATTTGGTGACATTCATCAATGGACTAATTAATGTATGAAAATGCAACAATTACAGAGCACACAATTCCCCAAATTCGTATTAATTTAAATGGGACTTTTAACCTCGTAGATCAGTGGTTCTCAGCTGCTGTCCTCAGGACCCACTAACAGGCCAGGATTTGATGATTTCCTTGTTAGAACACAGGTGAGTTAATCAATGTGAATGAGCCTCTGATCACATGATTTCCTTGTTAGAGCACAGGTGAGTTAATCAATGTGAATGAGTCTCTGATCACATGATTTCCTTGTTAAAGCACAGGTGAGTTAATCAATGTGAATGAGCCTCTGATCACATGATTTCCTTGTTAAAGCACAGGTGAGTTAATCAATGTGAATGAGCCTCTGATCACCACACCTGTGCTCTAGTACAGAAATCCCTAAGTCCTGGTCTGTTACTGGGTCCTGAGGACATGGGGTTGAGAACCATTGTCTTAGATCTCCAATGTATTGCAAACCCCACTTAAACTAATAACAAAGTTCATTTCTGCCCTACTGCAAAAGGTTCTTTGTGTGTATGTACTCTGCACTATTTAAGGTTGCACTTAAAGGTAAATTAAATAATAACATGTAATGCCGCTTTTCTCAACCACATTGTTTTCTGGGTCTGAAGTAGTCTTGATTAAGGATTCATGATTTATGCTCCTGTCAAACTCACAATGACAGTTTAAATCATGCAGGAACCCTGTCATTGAACAAAATGCACTGCTGCCATCTAGTGGATTAATTTAAACAGTGCACAGATCTCCACAAACGCTTTCATATTCCAGTCATTTAGGGCCTCGATTCCACAGTGGCCGGTAAAACAGTCGGTAGGGCAAAATTGGATACCAGCCCATTAGCAAAAAAGTGCTAACGAGCTATTCAATTGTTCTACAAGCTGAAAGCACAACGGAAGTTAGGCCACAGAAAAGGACTTGTGGCCAAACGTCCGTTTTGTTCGTTAAGTTCCTAAAACGCCATTAAATAGTGGCAATATTGGGAACTTCATAGTAAAAAAGCTGTCAGTGCCTGACACACTGCCAAGCACTGATCGTTAACTTCTATCTGTAAAAAAATAACAGTATTAATACGTGTTTGCTGAAATATCCCGGACAATAATACATAGCTTAACCAACAGAGTGCCAGAGGGGTACTCTGGGGCTCAAAGGGGTTAAACTTTGTATTAGTGCCCAGTTCAATATAAATATGTCTCCATTACAATTTGTCCAACTTGGTCGTAATACATATTCCAAAATGCCATATAAAAAAATGTAGCTTTATTTTATCTTTCTTCGTCACTGTGTGCGGCCGCAGAGATGGCAGCGGAGACAGTAATGTGTGGCACAGTCCCCCTGTCCTGTCCCTCATGGGCCGATGAAGATTTAACATATTTGCTGAACGATTGCACTGCTTCAACAGGAAGGACTCAGGCGGATGAAAACAAAACAAAATCACTTTATTGAAAAATTGTTAAAACACAAACTGATTCTTCGGACAATTGAGGTCAAGTCTCATGTCTCATGTGGTGCAAGAACTACGCAGTCCACGCGTTTCGCGCTATACGCGCTTAATCATGACTATCAAGTCATAAAGGCAATCTCTGTTCAAATTTCCTCAGTGTGAAACGTGCATCGGCCTGTGAGGGACAAGACGGAAGGACTGTGCCACACATTACTGTCTCCCCTGCCGCCTTTGCAGCCGCACACAGCAGCGGAGACAGATAAAATAAAGCTACATTTTTTTATATGGCATTTTGGAATATGTATTAGGACCAAGTTTGACATATTGTAATGGAGACATATTTATATTGAACTAGGAACTAATACAGAGTTTAACCCTTCGAGCCCCAGAGAGGTATGCAACACATTGCTTTGCAATGCTTTGCGTTCCCCTCTGGCACTCAAGGGGTTAAACTATGTATTATTGTCTGGGATATTTCAGCAAATCTATTCATACTCTTATGAGTTTTTGTTTTACAGCTAGAAGAAAGAAGATTGAAGAGAAGACAGAATATACAAGATAGAAGAAAGAAGAGAAGAAAGAAGATGGACAGAAGATGACCAGGAAGCTGAGGACTCCTCTGGACATCAGGATTAATGGTAAGTGTTACTTTTAATGGGATGTTGCTTTGTAACTTAGTCAGGTTACGCCTCTGACTGAGGGAGCTAGGGTTACAAAGGGCACACTACTGTCTGAGCAGACATTAACACTGCCCATGTCCACCTCTCCACATTGCCCCCAATCTCCACCTCCACATTGCCCCCATTGACCCCCAGTGTCCCTCTCCTACCTACCTGGCCTTAAGCGTGGCTGTTATAAGGGCATATATATGCTCATATACTTTAATCACGTGGAACATATGGATAAGACGTGATTTAAATGAACACCCTACCTCAACATAGAACTATACTCCACATTTCCCCCAACTCTCCATATTGCCCCCAATGTCCACCTCTCCACATTGCCCCCAGTGTCTATCTCCACATTGCCCCCAATGTCCACCTCTCCACATTTCCCCCAACTCTCCACATTGCCCCCAATGTCCATCTCCACATTGCCCCCAATGTCCACCTATCCACATTTCCCCCGACTCTCCACATTGCCCCCAATGTCCAACTCTCCACATTGCCCCCAATGTCCACCTCTCCACATTGCCCCTAATGTCCATCTCCACATTGCCCCCAATGTCCAACTCTCCACATTGCCCCCAGTGTCCATCTCCACATTGCCCCCAATGTCCATCTCCACATTGCCCCCAATGTCCACCTCTCCACACTGGGCATCTGATAAAGTATATAACGTATTTGGATGCACACGTGAGTTTATACTCGATGTTGATATTTCTTCCTGATCTTGGATCTTTAAAGGAATAGTAACACTTCAGTATTACAAATCCCTATATTAAAGCCCTTGTAAAAAGAAACGTATTGCCCCCAGTGTCATCTCTCAAACCTTTATGGTTTGAGAGATGAACGCTTCTAAAGTTGCCCTGTCCCTCCCCCTTCCCCGTAGTCAGCATTTTAACTGACTCAGGGAAATCCGGTCAGAGATCATCAGGCGGCTCTGCAGCAGAGCCACGATCTCGTTAACTAAAAAAAAAAACTTTCACTAAAACGGTCTTCTACGTGTGCTTGCAAGCCAAGCACATGTAGAAGACCATTTCAGTGAAAGTTTTTTTTTTTTAGTTAACGCAATCAGGCTGTGCTGGAGAGCCGCCTGAAAGTTGTACGACTCTGTTCCCTGCAGTCAGCTAGAATGCTAACTACGGGGAAGGGGGAGGGAGAGGGCAACTTTAGAAGCGTTCATCTCTCAAACCATAAAGGTTTGAGAGATGACACTGGGGGCAATACGTTTTTTTTTTTACTAGGGCTTTAATATAGGGATTTGTAATACTGAAGTGTTACTATCCCTTTAAATGTGTGGCCAGTAAACAAATTCTTGCATGTTATACAATTGGGACATCTAAAACAGCCATGCTTGTCCTTGGGTAGCCATGTCTCTTTCTCCATACTGTAATAATGTTTAGGGTCCATCTTCACTAGAAGGCTTCTCAGATTTGGACCCTTTTTATATGCCACCAAGGGGGGAGTTTTGGAATATAGGTGGAAGTGTTCTGTCCCTGGCCATAATTTGCCATTGCACCTGTATAATCCATTTAATCTGTTCTGTGGTAGGGGTGTATGTTGTGGAGAAAACCAATCTTTGTGGTGGTGTTAGTTTTGATGATGGTTTTAATAATTCATCTTGCGTTTTTAATTTAGCTTTCTCTAATTGCTCCTGTAGTTGTTGTTCCTTATAGCCTCTCTGTTTAAACCTTATAATGAGATCCTCCACTTGTTCACAACCCACTTGTCTGTCAGTGTTATTCCTAAGTATTCTTACCATTTGGGAATATGGGACTGATCTTGTAATATGTCTTGGATGACAGCTACTCTTAAAGGGATAGTAATACTTCGTTTTAACTTTATTTTATTTGTAGGCATTAAAAAAACATGAAGAACGATGTAAGTCTTATCTCTCAAACCTTTATGGTTTGAGAGATATTCACAAGCAAAGTTTCCCCTCCCTCCCCTTTTACCTAGTGTAAGCCATCTCTTCTCAGATGTGGAATCCAGTCCATAGACCAGACAGATAACAGAAGGGGACAATCTTCTTCCTATGAGAACAATGAAAGCCCTGCCCCCCTTGACAAGTTTTTCAGGTTTTTCCCTTATCTTAATTGAAGATTGTCCCTCTCTGCAATCTACCTGGGCACCTCCCTTCTGATCTGGCTGAGCAGTGTTACATCAGTAAAAGGGGTGGGAGGGGGACACTTTGCTTGTGAATATCTCTTAAACCATAAAGGTTTGAGAGATAAGACTTATATCATTCTTCATGTTTTTTTAATGCCTACAAAATAAAATAAAGTTAAAATGAAGTATTACTATCCCTTTAAGTAATAGTGTGTTCCTATCTGTTGGTTTGCGGTAATTGGTGGTCATCAGTTTGCCTCCACTTTTGAAGACAGTCACATCCAGAAAGTTTACTTGTTCTGGACTGACTGTGCTGGTAAACCTGATAGTAGTGTCCAGTTGGTTCAAGAAAGTCACAAAGTCCATAAATGTTGTAATTCCACCGCGCCAGATCAAAAACAGATCGTCTATAAATCTGAAATAGCAAAGCAGATGCTCTGCATAAAAGGGTCTAATGTAAGTTTCTTCATACTTGGTCATATAAAGATTAGCGGAAGATGCTGCTATGTTTGGCCCCATTGATGTTCCGGACAGTTGTAGGTAGTAGGATCTCTCAAATTTAAAGTAGTTGTATCCCAAGCAAAAGCTTAAAAGTGTGACTAAAAATTCCATCGGTGGTCTGGAGTTATCAGGGTTTTGGATCAGCGCCTGGAATACTGCTTCCAACCCACCTACTGTGGGTATGACCGTATACAATGATTTAACATGAAGTGTCACCAATAATACATCCGAAGGGATTTCTCCTAATGCTTTTAATTTTATTAAAAAATCTGTAGTGTCTTTGATGTACGACCTTGCTTTATGAACTAAAGGCTGTATATAATAGTCTAAAAATTGAGCAGTTGGTTGTAAAAGGGATCCTATAGCCGTCACTATGGGTCTTTCAGGAGGATGAATTGGATCTTTGTGAATCTTTGGGATAGTGTACAGTAAAGGACATACGGGTGATCATTGGTCAAAAAGAGTAGGGTGTCTGTCGAAATCCACCCTGTGTGCGCTATCTTAAGTGTTTTGTCAATCATATTTTTGTATATAATTGTGGGGTCACCTGATAGTAGTTGGTAAGTTTGTGTGTCACTTATTTGTCTGAGGATTTCATCCCTGTAAAACTGAAAGTCTAACAGGACAATTGCCCCACCCTTGTCCGCTGGTCTGATGACTACCCTGCCTCTGTGTGTTTGATTTCTGGTAGAAACAGGTACCTATTAATATATTTCATAATTTATTGAGACTGAAGAAGCTTGAAATTGATCTCCATCTGCATGGAGTATATCTATCAGACTATTATAGACAAAAAAGGATTCCCAGAGGTTTTAGGATAAGTAATATTCCAACAATAGGTAGGAATAATCCAGATTTTTGTAGAAAATAGTGCTCAATATTAAATAAATGCTCCTTTGATCTGATTCTACTTGTTATAGAGGAAGTCACACGGTTACTAAATTTGGTTAAAGCTGAAGTCATATCCTATGAAACCACATATATGACCACACTTGAGCAAGATACACAGAATAACTGGCCTGACAAATTGCAAAATCATTTAATAACTTTTAGAACAGAATTACACCGATTTAAGTGTAATAAAGTGGAGAAGGTCTGTCAAGATTATAAAGATAAAAGAGTCTATAGATGGCTTATGGGATCTGATGAACACAAGAGACCACCACTAAGGAAACAAAGTAGAAGGGACCCAATATATCAACAGTGGATAATTCTTCACGTAATTCATCAGGCAAAGAGGGAGAACAGATTGATTCAACACAAACAGTGGAGGGAGCTACAGGGGGACCATCAGAAACTACTACTAACTGCCAGGTGCCTTTTTTGGGGGTTTCTACCAGAAATCAAACAGCCAGAGGCAGGGGAGGCCCCATAAGAGACGAGGGGGGGAGTAGATACAGGAAATCCACCACAAGGCACACAGAAACCACCACCCAGGGGGAGGAAGTAATTTTTAATTGGTCTTCCCACATATTGACTCCTCCAGAAAAAAGTTTACTTTCAAAAGGACTGACTTTCGTTCCATCGACCAGATATAAGCCTCTAGATATAGATATAGATTTGTACAGATTTCAGAGGAACATGAAATTAAAAGATTACTTCAGAAACAGTGAATCTACAACAGTGTCCTTTAAAGGGGAACTTTCACCTCCGCATTATCATTGTTGTATCCCTTCCTTTGTGTCCCCTCTGTACAGTGCGGTGTTTCTTTTTGCCTACAAATCTGTTTAAATGAAGCAAAAACATACTTGAATTTTGTACCTGATGACGCTAGCAGCCGCACAGACGCGCACCGTATGGTGCAGAAGACACTCCCACAGCCTCAGCTCCTTTCACTTGCCCCAGCATCCTCCGATGACGGAGGCGTTCTGTTAGTAAGCTTGAGAGAGATCTCATTGGCAGAGATCGATATCTAGCCAATGAGATCTCTCTCCAGCTTACTAACAGAACGCCTCCGTCATCGGAGGATGCTGGGGCAAGTGAAAGGAGCTGAGGCTGTGGGAGTGTCTTCTGCACCGTACGGTGCGCGGCTGTGCGGCTGCTAGCGTCATCAGGTACAAAATTCAAGTATCTTTTTGCTTCATTTAAACAGATTTGTAGGCAAAAAGAAACACCGCAATGGACAGAGGGGACACAAAGGAAGGGATACAACAATGATAATGTGGAGGTGAAAGTTCCCCTTTAAACCTAGGGGCACTTTTGAACCGAATAACCCAAACAAATCAATTAGTGCCTATTGTAAAGTGGCAGAGGAAGACATCGCTTCTTTGGTGGACAAAAGACAGAAAACGTTTTCAAACTTGACACTATTAGAAAGGGATTTGAGACTGGGAGACGATCTGATTTTTTTCGGATCTCTGAAGGAGAAAGCATATTGACCAGCTTCTTTCTTGGAATACTCAGTAAGTTGTTAGCAGTTTAGTGGAGGTTATAGTTAGTATGGAGATCTAGAGTGATCATACTGCTCAGGTAGTGTGGAATAGTCAGTGAGTTGTTAGTAGTGGAGGTTATAGTTAGTATGGAGATCTGGAGTGATCATACTGCTCAGATAGTGTGGAATAGTCAGTGAGTTGTTAGTAGTGGAGGTTATAGTTATTATGGAGATCTGGAGTGATCATACTGCTCAGGTAGTGTGGAATAGTCAGTGAGTTGTTAGCAGTGGAGGTTATAGTTAGTATGGAGATCTGGAGTGATCATACTGCTCAGGTAGTGTGGAATAGTCAGTGAGTTGTTAGCAGTGGAGGTTATAGTTAGTATGGAGATCTGGAGTGATCATACTGCTCAGGTAGTGTGGAATAGTCAGTGAGTTGTTAGCAGTGGAGGTTATAGTTAGTATGGAGATCTGGAGTGATCATACTGCTCAGGTAGTGTGGAATAGTCAGTGAGTTGTTAGTAGTGGAGGTTATAGTTAGTATGGAGCTCTGGAGTGATCATACTGCTCAGGTAGTGTGGAATAGTCAGTGAGTTGTTAGTAGTGGAGGTTATAGTTATTATGGAGATCTGGAGTGATCATACTGCTCAGGTAGTGTGGAATAGTCAGTGAGTTGTTAGTAGTGGAGGTTATAGTTATTATGGAGATCTGGAGTGATCATACTGCTCAGATAGTGTGGAATAGTCAGTGAGTTGTTAGCAGTGGAGGTTATAGTTAGTATGGAGATCTGGAGTGATCATACTGCTCAGGTAGTGTGGAATAGTCAGTGAGTTGTTAGTAGTGGAGGTTATAGTTAGTATGGAGATCTGGAGTGATCATACTGCTCAGGTAGTGTGGAATAGTCAGTGAGTTGTTAGCAGTGGAGTTTATAGTTAGTATGGAGAGCTGGAGTGATCATACTGCTTAGGTAGTGTGGAATAGTCAGTGAGTTTCTAGCAGTGGAGTGGAGGTTATAGTTAGTATGGAGATCTGGAGTGATCATACTGCTCAGGTAGTGTGGAATAGTCAGTGAGTTGTTAATAGTGGAGGTTATAGTTAGTATGGAGAGCTGGAGTGATCATACTGCTCAGGTAGTGTGGAATAGTCAGTGAGTTGTTAGCAGTGGAGTGGAGGTTATAGTTAGTATGGAGAGCTGGTGTGATCATACTGCTCAGGTAGTGTGGAATAGTCAGTGAGTTGTTACTAGTGGAGGTTATAGTTAGTATGGAGATCTGGAGTTATCATACTGCTCAGGTAATGTGGAATAGTCAGTGAGTTGTTAGCAGTGGAGTGGAGGTTATAGTTAGTATGGAGATCTGGAGTGATCATACTGCTCAGGTAGTGTGGAATAGTCAGTGAGTTGTTAGTAGTGGAGGTTATAGTTAGTATGGAGATCTGGAGTGATCATACTGCTCAGGTAGTATGGAATAGTCAGTGAGTTGTTACTAGTGGAGGTTATAGTTAGTATGGAGATCTGGAGTGATCATACGGCTCAGGTAGTGTGGAATAGTCAGTGAGTTGTTAGCAGTGGAGTGGAGGTTATAGTTAGTATGGAGAGTTGGAGTAAGCATATTGCATAGGTAATGTGGAATAGTCAGTGAGTTGTTAGTAGTGGAGTGGAGGTTATAGTTAGTATGGAGATCTGGAGTGATCATACTGCTCAGGTAGTGTGGAATAGTCAGTGAGTTGTTAGTAGTGGAGATTATAGTTAGTATGGAGATCTGGAGTGATCATACCGCTCAGGTAGTGTGGAATAGTCAGTGAGTTGTTAGTAGTGGAGGTTATAGTTAGTATGGAGATCTGGAGTGATCATACTGCTCAGATAGTGTGGAATAGTCAGTGAGTTGTTAGTAGTGGAGGTTATAGTTATTATGGAGATCTGGAGTGATCATACTGCTCAGGTAGTGTGGAATAGTCAGTGAGTTGTTAGCAGTGGAGGTTATAGTTAGTATGGAGATCTGGAGTGATCATACTGCTCAGGTAGTGTGGAATAGTCAGTGAGTTGTTAGTAGTGGAGGTTATAGTTATTATGGAGATCTGGAGTGATCATACTGCTCAGGTAGTGTGAAATAGTCAGTGAGTT
The DNA here is from genome assembly GCA_037306005.1 of Rhinophrynus dorsalis. Lineage (NCBI taxonomy): Eukaryota > Metazoa > Chordata > Amphibia > Anura > Rhinophrynidae > Rhinophrynus > Rhinophrynus dorsalis. The sequence goes on along the minus strand of CM074721.1, from coordinate 21,369,745 downwards.
GTTAGTAGTGGAGGTTATAGTTATTATGGAGATCTGGAGTGATCATACTGCTCAGGTAGTGTGGAATAGTCAGTGAGTTGTTAGCAGTGGAGGTTATAATTAGTATGGAGATCTGGAGTGATCATACTGCTCAGGTAGTGTGGAATAGTCAGTGAGTTGTTAGTAGTGGAGGTTATAGTTAGTATGGAGATCTGGAGTGATCATACTGCTCAGGTAGTGTGGAATAGTCAGTGAGTTGTTAGCAGTGGAGTTTATAGTTAGTATGGAGAGCTGGAGTGATCATACTGCTTAGGTAGTGTGGAATAGTCAGTGAGTTTCTAGCAGTGGAGTGGAGGTTATAGTTAGTATGGAGATCTGGAGTGATCATACTGCTCAGGTAGTGTGGAATAGTCAGTGAGTTGTTAATAGTGGAGGTTATAGTTAGTATGGAGAGCTGGAGTGATCATACTGCTCAGGTAGTGTGGAATAGTCAGTGAGTTGTTAGCAGTGGAGTGGAGGTTATAGTTAGTATGGAGAGCTGGTGTGATCATACTGCTCAGGTAGTGTGGAATAGTCAGTGAGTTGTTACTAGTGGAGGTTATAGTTAGTATGGAGATCTGGAGTTATCATACTGCTCAGGTAGTGTGGAATAGTCAGTGAGTTGTTACTAGTGGAGGTTATAGTTAGTATGGAGATCTGGAGTGATCATACTGCTCAGGTAATGTGGAATAGTCAGTGAGTTGTTAGTAGTGGAGGTTATAGTTAGTATGGAGATCTGGAGTGATCATACTGCTCAGGTAGTGTGGAATAGTCAGTGTGTTGTTAGTAGTGGAGGTTATAGTTAGTATGGAGATCTGGAGTGATCATACTGCTCAGGTAGTGTGGAATAGTCAGTGAGTTGTTACTAGTGGAGGTTATAGCTAGTATGCAGATCTGGAGTGATCATACGGCTCAGGTAGTGTGGAATAGTCAGTGAGTTGTTAGCAGTGGAGTGGAGGTTATAGTTAGTATGGAGAGTTGGAGTAAGCATATTGCATAGGTAATGTGGAATAGTCAGTGAGTTGTTAGTAGTGGAGTGGAGGTTATAGTTAGTATGGAGATCTGGAGTGATCATACTGCTCAGGTAGTGTGGAATAGTCAGTGAGTTGTTAGTAGTGGAGATTATAGTTAGTATGGAGATCTGGAGTTATCATACTGCTCAGGTAGTGTGGAATAGTCAGTGAGTTGTTAGCAGTGGAGTGGAGGTTATAGTTAGTATGGAGATCTGGAGTGATCATACTGCTCAGCTAGTGTGGAATAGTTAGTGAGTTGTTAGTAGTGGAGGTTATAGCTAGTATGGAGATCTGGAGTGATCATACTGTTCAGTTAGTCTGGTAGCTTTCCAGAGAAATGGTTATAAAGTACACAAGAAAGGTGAAGGGTACGACTAGATTTGAGTTTTCGCCAGTTTAGTTCTTAAAAAATGTCAGAAGTGATGGGTTGTGTAATTACATTGGAAGACAAAGCAGTATAATAAATTATACAAAGTTTCGACTGGGATTAACATTTGTTGAGCAATATGTTTTCCTACGTGGGGACTTAACCCCTCAGTGACCGGCCGCACACACACGCGGCCTTCACTTAACGCCCAGCTAAAAAATGTTTTTAAATTATTCCGGAGTCCACGAACGGCGTGCAGCTTACATGTACGTCCTCGATCACTAAGTGACAGCTTTTGCCGGACGTACATGTACGTCCATTGTCTGGAAGGAGTTAAATAGGATTTGTTTCTAAACAGAACATCTGTTTTAGAATAAGATTTGGATGTTAATTTATTACTATGAAAACCAAACGTGAGGTTGGGGATGGGGTCAAGCCACATACCAAGATGTCTGTAGGAGTCGACCAGGCACCAAGTTACAGTTTGACTTTTTTACAATGGTTAGATGGTTATTGAAGAGTTTAAATAGTTTGTGATTTGTGCTATATATCATTGTGATGGTTTTGTCTGTGTTTGAGAACAGATTGTAGTTAGCTATCCATCTTTCAACTTCACAAAGAAATCATCCTGTAATATCATCTCAAATTATGATACATTTGGATTTTTAGTGTAGATTATGGTGTCATCCCCATACACGTGCACATAAAATGCTTTGCAAACCATGGGCAGATCATTCATAAATAGTGACAATAGAAGAGGGCAAAGAATGGCGCATCGGGGAATCCCCCTTGTTACTTTGAGCAGAAGGGACGTAATGTCAGCAATAGAGACATGTTATGTTCTGTCTGATAAATTAAAGAATGATTGACCAATCCTGAAATTTTGACTGTACCTATCAGAATATTATGGTTTACTGTATCAAAGGCCTTTGAAAAATTCAGGACAATAGCTCGAGTTTACCATTTTCCATGCCAGTCTGGATATCACTGCATACTTTTAGGAGGGCAGGGTCTGTTGAGTTATTTTGACCAAAGCCTGACTGAAGCTGGGTGAAAAAGTTGGGCAGTCAGTTATACTTGTAAAGCTGCATGCAGGGCCAGATTTACATCTCAGGAGCCTGTAGGCACCTTCTGTTGGCCATCTCCACTGGACACCTCTACAATGCTCCAAATCTCCACAATAACCCCCATGTCCATATTGCCCTCATCATTTCCATATTGCCCTCACATTGCCCCACGTCAGCTCCATATTGCCCCATCAGCTCCAACTTGCCCCCATCAGCTCCATATTGCCCTCACATTGCTCCATCATCTCCACATTGCCCCCATCAGCTCCAACTTGCCCCCATAAGCTCCAACTTACCCTCACATTGACCCCATCATCTCAATATTGCCCCATCATCTCCATATTGCCTTCACATTGCCCCCATCAGCTCCAACTTTCCCCCATCAGCTCCAACTTGCACTCACATTGTCCCCATCATCTCCACATTGCCCACACATTGCCCCCTGTATCTGTTTCCTACCTCCCTGGACGTCCAGCAGCAGGAGCGGTCTGTACCTCCTTCTGCACAGTCCTGTAGCTGCTGTTGCTCCCGCACAGTCTTCTCTTTAGGAATGCAGAGCGCTGGGATATGATGTCATCTCCAGCGCTCTGCATTACTAAAGAGCCGATGTGGGAGAAACAGCAGCTACAGGTCTGTGCCGAAGAAGGCGCAGACCTCACCATGCGGCGGGTTACTATTGCCACTGCGTGCAGCACACAGCGCTGTGAATGAAAATATTTTTAAAAAAATTGATTCCAAGGACAGGCGCCTCTTTGTGGGGTGCGCCTGTAGGCAGATGCTTACTCTGCATTATAGCAAATCCGGCCTTGGCTGCATGTGGGTATGTTTTTTCAGGACTTTAGATAATGTGGGGAGTAGGGATATTGGTCTTTAATTTGATACTACATTTTTATCCAGTTTTGTGGATAGGCACAACTCTTTAGTAACATTGGTGGTAGTTAGTCAGGGCCAGATTGTGATTTCATTTTTGGGTTGAGGAGGTGATCATATATTTCACTATCGGTTACTGGTATGAAATTGAATATACTAATATTGTTGGACTAAGTTGAAAGTGACACAGACTGTTCCATACACGTTTGTACTTCAGAATTACTTTTGTTTGGTGTAATCAGGGAGGTGGCACATCCAACAAAATAGTTGTTGAATGCATTCACTGTTGATATGGGTCATTGTATTGTTCCATTGCCTATGTTTAGAGTTGAGGGGGTGTGAAGGGTTAGGCAGTTATAGATATTTTTAATAACCTTCCAAAAAAATTGGCAAAATTTCTAAAATATTGAGAGTTGGCTAGTTTTGTTTGTTTTGTGCAGATATTCCACAGTTGTCTGTATGTAGTGTGATCATAAGTGGAGCAGGTTTGTTTAAATTTTGTCCATAAGGCATCTCTGCAACTGTATAACTCAAGCAGGTCAGCTCTGACCCAGGGTAGATGGGCACCCCTTACCCTGATTTTTCTTCATCGGGCATGAGTATTATAGACCTGCAAGAACTCTGAGTAAAAAAAAATAATTTGCTGAGTCTAGTGTAGGTATTAAAGGGATAGTAATACTTAAGTATTACTAATCCCTATAGTAAAGTCCTATTAAAAATAAATGTATTGCCCCCAGTGTCATCTCTCAGACCTTGATGGTTTGAGAGATAATCGCTCCTAAAGTTGCCCTCTCCCTCCCCCTTCCCCGAAGTCAGCTTTGTAGATGACTGAAGGACAATCCGGTCATAGAACATCAGGCGGCTCTGCAGCAGAGCCGCAATTGCGTTAATAAAAAAAAAACTCTTTCACTAAAATGGTCTTCTACATGTGCTTGCAAACCAGTCACACGTAGAAGACCATTTCAGTGAAAGTTTTCTTTTTTATTAACGTGTTGGCGGCTCTGCTGCAGAGCCTCCTGAAGGTCGTACGACTGGCTTCCTTGCAGTCAGATACAACGCTGACTACGGGGAAGGGGGAGGGAGAGGGCAACTTTAGGAGCGATCATCTCTCAAACCATAAAGGTTTGAGAGATGACACTGGGGGCAATTCATTTATTTTTAATAGGACTTTAATATATACTTAAGTATTACTATCCCTTTAAGTGTATTCTATACCACGGACAATTTCTTAGATCATTTAGGAAAGACTGGAGATTAAATGTCCTAACTGATATAGTCACTATGACCTTGAGACATAATTTCATTGGTTTTATTCTGTGAACGTGGTTTTCTATGGAATGTTCCCTAATTACATTTGCCAGTATGCTGGAATCTTGGATTCTGCTTGGGCAGGATGAAAGGATCCAGATCGGCAGAGTATGATTGGATGTTTTTTGATTTTTGTGAGTAGGGAGGAGATTAGTTGTGATAAGTTCAATGTCAAACAATGAACAGAATATTTCATTGCTGTGGTCCAGCCAATTAACATTAAACTCTCCAAGAACCAACAGCCCTCTTTTGTTGTTTTGAGTGGCAATCTCATTGAGGAAACGGATTATGTCCGAGAGGGACTGTGCTGGCGTATTAGGTGGTCAGTAGATGCCAACAATAAAGATTTATTTTGAGAACGGAAGAACAATTTTGCCAGCAATGTATTCAAATATGTCAGTCACAAGAATAATTTAAAAGTGTAAGGCTTATAGACTCTTGTGTGTATATAACTATGCCTCCTATCACATTGCTCTGTCTTTCATATAGCATGAGTATCTGTGAATAGCAATGACAATATCAGGTATTTTAGGGCTTACCCAGGATTCAGTGAGAATAAGGATTTTCTGCTTGTATGCACAACACCGTATTTTTAATTAATCCATTTTCAGCAGTATATTATGTATGATGCAACGTGCAGACGAAAGTCCTTTTTTAAAAGATGAAGTTGCCTTTTGTTGCTGTTTGAGGGCCAGGGTTAATTTCTATGTCATTTGTCAAGGCAGGTAATAAAATGCATAAAAATGTAGTGAGTTGTTTGCATTCCTTGGTTGCCTTGATTACTGGGGCTGGATGAGCGTTGTTTTAGCGATCGCCACTGGCACTCAGAGTTAGTGTACATGTGTGCAAAAGTCCATGGTGGATTAGTATGTTATGGTGCAAGAGAATAGCATGATTGTGGGGATAAAGGGAAAGCTGTATTAACCCCTTAACTCTGGGGCGATCTGGCAGTGGGTGTCCATTAACCCCTTAAGGACCATTGACGTGCCAGGACCGTCACGGCGGTCCGGCGCTTAAGGAACAGTGATGGTCCTGGCACGGCATGGAGCTCAGGGCTCTCGGCAGCAGCTCCGGAAGCCCTGAACTGGAAGTTATTAAAAACAAACAAAAAAAAAGCCCTGTGGTCCTCAAGTGCCAGCCACGCGTGCGTGCGCCAGTCCTTAAGGGGTTAAGGACAGCGGCACTTTTTTTTGCAATGAATTCTGAGATGTTAGAGTGGCATGCAGCCTCGCTGCCATTCCAGAATTCCATGACACTCCAGAACCGTCAAAGGTCCTTAACATCCAGCGTGACGGTTCTGGCATGTCATATGTCGTTAAGGGGTTAAAAGTGTAAGGGTCAACATATACATTAGTAATTGTTCTTTTTGGCATGCATGTCACCAGGAGAGGAGAGGAGAGGAATGAAACAGGAAGTCAGGAAACAGATGAAATATTACATCTAACTGAGATTGTTATGAAAGACAATTTCATTTATTTGTAACACTTATTTGATCTCTTTCCTTCTATTCCACTGCCTCTCTGTTTTCATGCCTGTTGTCTTTAGGTGGTTCTACTGCAGCTGTCCTTCTCTCCTGTCCTCCTCTCCTATGTAACGCTCTTGTCCAACTCACAAGATCCTTCAAAAAAGGTTGTACTTGGAATATGCTGTTACACAGTTAATATTCTCATTATTGTAGATGGGAATTACATAGTTTATTCTTTGATCCATTTACTATGGATTTCTCTATGGTTAGTGATTTCTCTATGGTTAGTTATTTGCTGCCATCTTGTGGCCTTTTTGTTGGTAATGCACTTATGACACATTTACTTTGTATGTAAACCACACCCCTGCTCTCTAGTGAGGCACTTCTTGTATCATGGTTGCCTGCCACATGTAACAGGGACACATGTATTCTGCATATAGGGTTGCCACCTTTTCCTAAAAAAAATACCGGCCATAGCTGTGGGTCGGTGAGGGCGGAGTCACAAAAGGGAGGAGCTACAAAAGGGAGGAGCCACAAAAGGGGCAGAATGTTGTATGACCACTCTCAGACTAAGCAGTCTCTCTCTCTGACTAAGCACTCACTCTCTCAGACTAAGCACATACACACACTCTCTCTCAGACTAAGCACACATACTCTCTCTCAGACTATGCACTCTCTCTCTCTCAGACTAAGCACTCACTCACTCTCTCTCTCTCTCTCAGATTAAGCTCTCCCAGACCAGTGTGGTGAAGGATCCCCTACACACAAAGGTGATCAGACCTCACAGTTTAGCCTTTGAGGCCTAGATGGGAATGAAACACATTTCCAAACATTAACCTCTCTGGTTCCCAAGGAGGTTAATGCAGAATCCCTTTGTAATAATGTCATAAAGGCTGGCAGCTGCCCTAGAACCAAAGAAGAACCCACAAGAGTATTTCCTACTGAGTAAATACTTCTCTCCCCCTTGTGCCTCTCTCTCCCCCATGTACTTCTCTCTCTCCCCCTTGTGCCTCTCTCTCCCCCATGTACTTCTCTCTCTCCCCCATGTACTTCTCTCTCTCCCCCTTGTGCCTCTCTCTCCCCCATGTACTTCTCTCTCCACCTTGTGCCTCTTTCACCCCATGTACTTCTCTCACTCCCCCTTGTGCCTCTTTCACACCATGTACTTCTCTCCCCCTTGTGCCTCTCTCTCCCCCATGTACTTCTCTCTCTCCCCATTGTGCCTCTCTCCCCCATGTACTTCTCTCTCTCCCCCATGTACTTCTCTCTCTCCCCCTTTTGCCTCTTTCTCCCCATGTACTTCTCTCTCTCCCCCTTTTGCCTCTTTCTCCCCATGTACTTCTCTCTCTCTCTCTCCCCTTTTGCCTCTTTCTCCCCATGTACTTCTCTCTCTCTCCCCCTTTTGCCTCTTTCTCCCCCATGTACTTCTCTCTTTCTCCCCCATGTACTTCTCTCTCTCTCCCCCTTTTGCCTCTTTCTCCCCCATGTACTTCTCTCTCTCTCCCCCTTTTGCCTCTTTCTCCCCCATGTACTTCTCTCTCTCTCCCCCTTTTGCCTCTTTCTCCCCCATGTACTTCTCTCTCTCTCCCCCTTTTGCCTCTTTCTCCCCCATGTACTTCTCTCTCTCTCCCCCTTTTGCCTCTTTCTCCCCCATGTACTTCTCTCTCTCTCCCCCTTTTGCCTCTTTCTCCCCCATGTCCTTCTCTCTCTCCCCCTTTTGCCTCTTTCTCCCCCATGTCCTTCTCTCTCTCCCCCTTTTGCCTCTTTCTCCCCCATGTACTTCTCTCTCTCCCCCTTTTGCCTCTTTCTCCCCCATGTACTTCTCTCTCTCCCCCTTTTGCCTCTTTCTCCCCCATGTACTTCTCTCTCCCCCTTTTGCCTCTTTTTCCCCCATGTACTTCTCTCTCCCCCTTTTGCCTCTTTCTCCCCCATGTACTTCTCTCTCCCCCTTTTACCTCTTTCTCCCCCATGTACTTCTCCCTCTCTCTCCCCCATGTACTTCTCTCTCTCTCCCCCTTTTGCCTCTTTCACCCCCATGTACTTCTCTCTCTCTCTCCCCCTTTTGCCTCTTTCTCCCCATGTACTTCTCTCTCTCTCTCCCCCTTTTGCCTCTTTCACCCCCATGTACTTCTCTCTCTCTCTCTCTCCCCCTTTTGCCTCTTTCTCCCCATGTACTTCTCTCTCTCTCTCTCCCTTTTGCCTCTTTCTCCCCATGTACTTCTCTCTCTCTCTCCCCCTTTTGCCTCTTTCACCCCCATGTACTTCACTCTCGCTCCCCCTTGTGCCTCTTTCACCCCCATGTACTTCTCTCTCCCCTTGTGCCTCTCTCCCCCGTGTACTTCTCTCTTTCTCTTCCCCTTGTGTCTCTCTCTCTCTCCCGTACCTCGTTTTCACTTTCCTCCACTGCCGACATCCGGAGCGCAACCACTCCAAACGCGGAGACGCCGCATGGAGTGTGCAGGGGTTTTCATCCTCTGTCTGGGCGCCAGTTTTAAACTGGCCTCAGAACAGAGGAAGAAAATACCTGCACGCTCCACGCGGCATCTCCGCATTTGGAGTGGTTGCGCTCCGGATGTCGGCAGTGCAGGAACTAAGACAGCAGTATCCGGCGGCTGTGGGGCTGCACAACTAATCGGTGCTCAACGAATCGATTAGTTGTTGCAGCCCTAGTCGGCAACATTGTTAAAGGCTGCCAAAGTGGTCTGGGAAGCGGGGCAAAGCATTAATACCGGCTTTTCAATGGCCGGTATAGAGGTTATACCGGCACCGGCTCAGCAGTGCTAATTACCGGCTGTGCCGGTAAAATACCGGCCGGGTGGCAACCCTATCTGCATACAAAGCTAGGAAAGCATCATCTTTTGACCGCATAATACTGAAATCCATTCATTCCGCTGTATTCAGTTGCTTGTTGTACAGAATAAACCAGTTTGTGGATGAAAACCAGTATTGGTGAGTTCAGCTATCTGATAAGGATTGTCCGCAGTGGGTATATATGCTTATTCAGACCAGGCATTGAGGTCTTACAAGGGATAGATCGCTATCACAACAATCTGAGTCAGAATATGGAATAAAGATGACAGCTAATTCCACTCCAGCTAACGTTCCCGTAACTGGGCCTGAATTTACACTAATTACCCACCTTCTTCTGAGTTTCACCACTGATCCAGACACTGGACAGACATGTCTGTCTGCTGACCCACGTGAGTGCTCATCAGTATTATTGTCTGGTTCCCACATGGATTGGCCATTCATTAGAGGTTGAGTAACATAACCTCCATCAATACGTGTGCAAAATGTCAGCAGATGGCCCCCTAGGTCACCATGAGGCCTTCCTTACTGCATTTGTAAAGATGCAATGAGCTGGAGTTTGGTACTTTCATGCAAGGCCTGTGTAAAAGGCACCATAACCCACCATAGGACCCTTTAAATGGATGACATTACCTATGCAGTATATCTCTATTGGTGTCAGCTCGGGAAATCCTTCCAATTTATTCTTAGGGTATACTTTCCCTTTAACAATTTATTCTTAGGGTATACTTTCCCTTTAAATACACTCGCCCCTGATACGTCCGGTGATTGCACTAGGGATTAAGGGTAGATCACATGACCATTCATCGCTTTGCAAAAGGACAACAATTACCACTGCATTAATATCTGACCTTTTCTCCAGTTTGGGGAATTCATGACATTATTAGACCCTTTACACATGGGCGATGCTGCATGCCCCCCCCCCCCACTGCAAAAGGTCCTGTGGTGGGCGATAATGCCTTTCATGCGGGCAGCTATTACCTTGTGTCCGCGCATCCATTTCTCCTGAGGAAGTGGACTATGGCAACACCCATTGCGATGATCATCTGCTGAAAGGAACCTCTCCCTACAGCCTTGTGTATCGCCTTTCCTTTGCTTGAGGGACCCTGATATTCTTTTGATGGATATGTATCTCTCTTCTAGACTAATGTTTTTTACTTTTGTTGTTTTTTTCACAGGTTTGACTCCTTTCCCCTTTTTTGAGGGATTTTTACATTGTTGCACTTTTTTAACTTTTGAGAATTTTGTGACACATTATATAGTGCGCTGTTCTGGAGAAAGATACTTATATTTTCCATTTAACAGGGTTATATCCTATCATGTATAGCAATGAGGTTATACTTATTTCATATCCTCTATAATAATTCGCTAAGATGTTTGTCAGAAGCCATCATGCACAGTAGAGACTGCCCGAACGCACAGAATGTTGGGAGCATGGAATGCTGGGGGCACGGAATGCTGGGAGCACAGAATGCTGGGAGCACGGAATGCTGGGAGCATGGAATGTTGGGAGCATGGAATGCTGGGACTTATGTGCTGGGAGCATTCTGTGCTTTAGGGCAGTCTCTACAGTGCATGACGCAGAGCAGGAACGGCCTCTTAACATCACCCGGACCTTGGCCAGTGTACACGGGCTTTTACACTAGTTAGTGATACTTTGTTCTATTTAATCTTGTATCATACTGTGTATACACAAATTAAGAATTGGAGCGATTTTCTTTCACACCGTACTGATTGTGGCATTTTGGAGGGATGGTTTTGTCTCCCTTTATATTTTTCAGTGTTTTTTAAATTTCATCTGTCTTTTGTAATAATAAAACATTTTTATATTTTGCACTACACTTGCTTACCTGGGAGCCTCCATTATCAGACTTCTGTTTTTGGGAGGTGAATAGAAGGCTTACTCTTCTTATCCCTCTTGTTCACTCTCATGTTTTTTGGTATAGTTGAGTAGCTAAGGTCTGGTAGTGTACCACACTATTTTAGTGTATGATTGGGTAGCTATTCTATAGATGTCAATGCCTGTTCCCATTCTTTTGTATATAGATACGCGCATCCAGATCCAGCATACCGTATCTTTACTGCAGTCACACAGGAGAGTAGGAAAGTTGTACAAAGCGTGCACGCCATACCCCTTCCCTTATCACTCTCCCCTAACCGAAACAACACAATGAAACAAACATTCATCTTACCTGCCTCTGTTTAAAGGGATAGTAATGTTTCATAATAAAAGCATCTCTAATTAATCATCATAGTATTTGGACTTTAGAGAGTGTTATTTCAATTCTGTCAGAGTTGTAGTTCAAGAGTAATTGAATGATAAAGTATCCCCCTCCTGTCCCTTTTACTGATGTAACACTGCTCAGCCAGAGCAGAAGGGAGGTGTCCAGGTAGATTGCAGAGAGGGACAATCTTCAATTAAGATAAGGGAAAAACCTGAAAAGCTTGTCAAGGGGGGCAGGGATTTCATTGTTCTCATAGGAAGAAGATTGTCCTCTGCTGTTATCTGTCTGGTCTATGGACTGGATTCCACATCTGAGAAGAGATGACTTACACTAGGTAAAAGGGGCGGGAGGGGAAACTTTGCTTGTGAATATCTCTCAAACCATAAAGGTTTGAGAGATAAGACTTATATCGTTCTTCATATTTTTTTAATGCCTACAAAATAAAATAAAGATAAAACGAAGTATTAATATCCATTTAAGAGCAACTGTTTAAGAAAATGAAAATAAAGACACGTGACAACTGAATTTGTGGGAAAATGGAGGTCACGGTTTATTAAGGCCTATTTAACTATTTAAACCCTTGGACCTACCCTCATAATTTGGCGCTGCTGAGCCATGGTGTCCCTGAATGGGAGCGGCACTACCCGCACCTCCAGCCAGGGCAGTTACCTAGATGGGAAGGCCTTTTACCAGATGTTCTTAGCCCAACCTCCCCACCGTCTGTGAAGGACCACCACTTCTCACCCTTGGTGCTGTTATTTGGCAAACCTTTCACCCTGAGGCAACACCAGATGCACAACCAGTGTCCTGCAGTCAGCCGTCACCGTATGATATGCCGCACAGGCACAGTGCCCAGGAGATCCACATTATCTGGACCTTCAATAACCTATATCCTTCAGGGAGGAATCTTGTGAGCTATCCGCAACCTCCTCCTGATTCTGTTCCTTTTCCGATGACTTAGTCTGGGTGGAAGGGAGGAAAAACAATAAGATTAATGGCTACTACGTGACTGTAGGCCACTTTCATAATCCCCGCACCCCTCTTTTACCTGGGAGAGGTGAGGGAGACCACCCCTCCGCCCCACCCCCCAGGTCTTCCTGCCGGACTGCCCTAGCCAGCCCACATCTATTGTCCAGGGCTAGCCGCTGCAGTAAAGGGGGGTTACCAGCGAAGGGGAGGGCAGCACGCCTTGTTTGGCTTGGGTGGACAAGCCACCCGCCGCCATTATCAGGGCCAGATTTATAATTAGGCAGAGTAGGCATCTGCCTACAGGCGCACCCCACAGAGGGGCGCCTGTCTTTGGGATCATGTTGTGTGTTTTTTTTTTGTTTGTTTTTTAAATACACCTCCCCCGCCGCCCGGCACCACAACATGGTGAAGACAGGTCTGTGCCATCTTTGGCACAGACCTGTAGCTGCTGAGCTCCTTTATTGGGTCTTTAGCAATACAGATGCTGGGAGATTCAATCAACTCCCAGCGCTCTGCATTACTGAAGATTAGACCGCACGGGAGCTCCGGCAGCTACAGGTCTGTGCAGAAGGGGAGGCACAGACCTTTCCTGCTGCTGGACCACCACGGAAGAGATAGGAAGTGGACACTGAGGGGGCAATGTGTAATAGGAAGATGATGGGGGGCAAGTTGGAGCTGATGGGGGCAATATGGAGCTGATGGGGGGCAATGTGAGGGCAATATGGAGCTGACGGGGGCAATGTGGAGCTGTTGGGGGCAATATTGAGTTGATAGGGGGCAATGTGAGGGAAATATGGTATATGGAGATGATGGGGGCAATGTGGAGATGATGGGGGCAATATGAAACTGATAGGGGCAATATGAGGGCAATATGGAATATGGAGATGATGGGGACAATGTGAGGGCAATATGGTATATGGAGATGATAGGGGCAATGTGGAGATGATGGGGCAATATGGAGCTGATGGGGGGAAATGTGAGGGCAATATGGTATATGGAGATGATGGGGGCAATGTGGAGTTGATGGGGGCAATATGGGGCTGATGGGGGCAATGTGAGGGCAATTTGGTATATGGAGCTAATGGGGGAAATGTGAGGGCAATATGGTATATTGAGAAGATGGGGGCAATGTGGAGATGATGGGGGCAATATGGAGCTTATGGGAGGCAATATGAGGGCAATATGGTATATGGAGATGATGGGAGCAATATTGGGTTGATGGGGGGGCAATGTGAGGGCAATATGGTATATGGAGATGATAGGGGCAATGTGGAGATGATGGAGCAATATGGAGCTGATGGGGGCAATGTGAGGGCAATATGGTATATGGAGATGACCGGGGCAATGTGGAGTTGATGGGGGCAATATGGGGCTGATGGGGGCAATGTGAGGGCAATTTGGTATTTGGAGATGATTGGGGCAATATGGAGCTGATGTGGGGCAATGTGGGGGCAATATGGTATGTGGAGATGATGGGGGCAATGTGGAGATGATGGAGGCAATATGGAGCTGATGGGGGCAATGTGGAGATTAGGAGCATTGTGGAGGTGTCCAGTGAAGATGGCCAATGGTGGGGGGCGCTTCAGATTTCTGTGCCTACAGGCTCCTTAGATGTAAATCCGGCCTTGGCCATTATAAAAGAAAGTTCTGTGCTGAGGCCTATGGGATATGGCGGAGGTTGAGATGATAATCCCAAACTCGAATGAATGGCTGTCCCATATGGGTGCCAGCCAATAATATTAACTGGCTCTCATGTGGGCCGGCCATCCGACACGGCCTTTCTCCATCCAAACTGGTAGAGGAAAGCAAGTTTATGAAAGAAAACGGGAAAAAGAACGATAGTACTGGACCATTGTAGTATAGTATCCCCTTGTGAAAGAGGCCTTAGCATACTGAACACTTTAAGAGCCAGAAGAGGTGTTAAAATGAAAGACTGTGTAACTTTTTAGCTACTGAAACTTCAATAAACTCCTCTTCATAAACTCCGTCTTACACTTAAAAACCCTTTGAGTGCACAGAAGGATCCAATGGATTGTGGTGCATACTTCTGTGGCACTCAAAGGGTTAACAGATGGCAAAACAAAAGTAAACAGCACTTAGTAAACAGTATAGAATCACTGTTTACTCCATACAATGCATGGAACACCCTCTCTAGCACTCAAAAGGTTAAAAATGAAATCAACGACACAGAACAAATGTAGCACAAATACAGAAATCAGCTCAGATCTCCCCAGCTGAACCTGGGCCATGCGTCCAGGGCTGATATTCTGCTGTTAGAGTAATTAAAAGTCACTCTGCAAGTTTCGTAATTAAAGATATTTTTTCCCTGAGGGTCATAGAGGCAGAACTCTGTTAGCAGTTTGTTAATTAAGTTCACAACAAAGAAAGAAGCTGGCAGTTCAGTTTCTCATCCGCAGTACCTGGGGCAGAGACCTTATCATGTCTTAGAGTCTGAGAAATGGAGGAACACAATCCCCCCCAGTATACTGGTGTGTGAGAGGTGCATGCTAGGTGCACAAAAACACTGAGCTATACACACACACACACACACACACACACAATTTACACAAACACGTACACACATACAACATACAAAAACACACACATTCAAACAAATGCAACATACAGACAAACATACAAACATACAAATGTACACACACACACAAACACCCCCAACACATATACATACATACACACAGACACAAAAACCCATAAAAACATTACTACACACACAAATGCACACAAATACATAGACACACACAAACATATACACAAACACACACATACACACAATTATACACATACAACATACATACATACACCAAATTATACACAACTACATACAGACAGACATACACAAACACACATACATACACACACATACATACATGCACATACAAATACCTGTATATACAAACACACACACATATACAGACAAACACACACATACATACATATGCGCACAGACATATACACACACAAATAAACCCACACACTTATATACACACACTCACAAACCCAACAATACATACAAACGTACGCACACACAAACATCCCACCCACAATACAACATACATACACGCTAATACAAAAACCCATACACACACAAACACACCCACATAGAAAAACATACACACAAAGACACACACATACAACATACACACAATCACAATCACCCACCTACATATATACAAACATATACACAACTACATACAAACACACACACACATACATACATACACATTCAGACATACACACATATACATACTGAAACATATATACACACCACACACATACATATGTGCACAGACACACACACAAATACACCCACACACTTATATATACGCATACATACGCACATACACACGCACACACACTCAGACACACATATATTGGCCTGTTGGTAACATGTAATGGGACATTGCTTTGCTAGTAACGTCATTGTCTATTGATCTTCTGGTGGGTGTAATGATGAATTGCTCTGTTGGTGGCTTGCAATAGTATATTGCTTTGCTGGTGACCTATAATGGTGTATTGCTGTGCTGGTGACGTTATAGTGTATTGCCCTATTGGTGGCATGTAATGATGTATGCTATGCTGTTAGCATGTAATGATATATAACTATACTGGTGACATGTAATGGAGTATTCCTCTGCTGGTAGTGTATGTAATGATGTATTGCTCTGCTGGTGACATAAACTGGTGTATCCCTCCGTTGATAACATGTAATGGTGTATTTCTCTGCTGGTGGCATGTAATAATGTACTGCTCTGTTGGTGATATGTAACAGTGAATTGCTCTGCTGGTGGAATGCAATGGTGAAATGCTCTGCTGGTGACATGTAAAGGTGTATTGCTCTGACGGTTGCATGTAATTGCGTATTGCTTTGCTGGTATCACATAACATCACTTAAATAAGGTATGTAATGGAATATTGCTCTCTTGGTGGCATGTAATGGTTTATTGCTCTACTGGTGATATTTAATATAAACTATTGCTGTGCTGGTAACATATAGTGTATTGCTGTACTGGTAACATTTAATATGATGTATTGCTGTCCTGTGACATGTAATGTAATATATTGTTGTGCTGGTAACATATATTGATGCAATGCTTTGCTGGTAGCATCTAATCATCATACCTGGTAATTAACACTAAAAAAATGGAGTCTACGGGGCAAATCCGGAGCGTTCACAGGTATACAAATCGTGTAATACTCTGCTGATAGCAGATTATTACACAATTAGTGTAATGGTCTGTTGATAGCATATAATGGTTCATCACTCAGCTGGTGGCATCTAATAGTGTATTGCTCTGTTTGTGATATCTAAGAGTGTGTTGCTTTGCTGGTGGCATTTAATGATGTTTTACTCTACTGGTGGCATGTGATCGTTTACAGTTTTGCTGGTATCACTTAACCCCTTAAGGACCAAGGTCCTGGGAAGTAACCTTCCCTTAACCCCTTAAGGACTATTGACATGCCAGGACCGTCAAGGCGGACCGGCACTTAAGGACCAGTGACGGTCCTGGCACTGCATGGAGTTCAGGGCTCCCGGCGCGGCTGCACGCCACTCCGGAAGCCCTGAACCAGAACTTAAAAAAAAAAAGCCCCGTGGTCCTCAAGTGCCGGTTGCGCGTGCTCGTGCCAGTCCTTAAGGGGTTAAAGGGATAGTATTACTTCGAAATTACTATCCCTCATATTGTAGCCCTTAATAAACTGAGTTAAATGACACCAGCGGCATCTCTCAAACCTTTATGGTGTAAGAGATAGCTGCTTTCAAAGTTTCCTCTCCCCTGTTGTCAGCGTTCTGCTGCCAGCAGGAGAATCCGGTCTCTGAATCAAGCGGAGGCTCTTCAGCAGAGCAGATATCTCGTTATGGAAGGAAAAATAATTACTTGAAACAGTCTTCTATGTGTGCTTGGTAACCAAGCACACGTAGAAGACTGTTTCAATGAATAATTTTTCCTTCCATAACGAGATATCGGCTCTGTTTAAGAGCCTCCGCCTGTCCCGGGACCGGATTCTCCTGCTGGCAGCAGAACGCTGACAGCAGGGGAGAGGAAACTTTGAAAGCGGCTATTTCTTAAACCATAAAGGTCTGAGAGATGCCTCTGGTGTCATTTAACTCAGTTTATTAAGGGCTACATTATGAGGGATAGTAATTTTGAAGTAATACTATCCCTTTAAAGACCACTTTGATCATTTCCGATGCGCCAGTGCACATAAGGTGCACCGCACTGGGTTCTTAGGGAGGACTCCCCAGTCTTGGAGCTGTGAATTTCAGACCCCGATTTACTTACAGTAAAATGTACATGTCATGTGGTCCTTAAGGAGATAACACCAGATAAATAAGGTACTACATCATCAATCTCGGTACTCCATTAAGGGACTACATTGCTTTATTATTCATCTGGGGCCCAGCAGTGCCTTAAAACATTGACTGTTGGTAGCTCTGAGAACCAGTTCTGAGACGTTGGTGCAGTGTTAATTGCACGGAAATGAGGCATAAAGCAGACTGTGCACACACCCAAATCTCTAAGCTCGAGTCAGTTCAGGACAGAGCTGAATCATGTTGGTGGGTGTGGACGGTCTGAATTACAATTTGTTTGAGGTGTAATTCACACGACGTGTACAGACAAGTTTACAGTATATCGTGCCATGTGCTGTTCGTTCATCAGTAACGTTTAAATCCATCAAGCACAAGGACTGGATGTTTCGTGTTCAATTCATTTTTAGAACACCCTTCGGGGTATAGTTATTAAAACTGCACCTGAAAATTAGATTCATTTATTAATACATTTAGCACCGATCTTGTTTCTGTTGATTGGCTAAAAATTACATTGCTTCTTAAAAAAATTGCATAGCGTCTACAAAAATCTGCATAGAAATACAAACAGGTTTGGTTGGCTTGAAACATTATGATTACTATTGCTGTTTTTTAGAAGATGTATTTTTATTTGCATTGCTAGTTTTTCTTATAAACATGAACTTTTGTTAGCAATGCGAGTGTTTTTAGAATATGGATTTCTATTGGCTCTAAACAGTGCATTTTTACTAGCTTTACTAATTTTAGAAGCAATGCCAATTTTTATGTCATGTGAATTGTTTATAAGAAATGCAAATTTTTCTAGGGGTAAAGTTACTTGAAGAGGACTGGGGATAGTCCATGACAATAAAAACACGGACACACTAACTTGGGTATGAACAGACGGTTTATTAAACCAAACACACCATAAATTACACTTTACTTAAAACCCTTTTTGTTTTAAACTCCAATTTCACATAAAACTTTTCTTTTTATTAAACCTGTAACACAAGCATAACCCCTCCTTTGCATGCCCAATTTAACCGGGCTCATGCTTAACATTTTTCTTGCCCATCACTCCGAACCAACCGTTTAACCAATTGGGCCATTCCACACTCGGCTCCAACGGGTAACGTCACCTCCCGCGACAAAGTCCGGGGCCACTTTTCCATTGTTTCTCCCCCTACGGAACCATCATCCTTTCTTTTATCCCATATAAACTTAACTATCCCAATAACAGCAAATTATCACACCGCCTCCCAGCCTAAGAGAGGGTGGGCGGGTGCTTACTTCCTGCTCTATCCCTCAACCTAAACTGCCCACACTTCCTTTCCTACCCTACTACCCTAGCTCCTACCCCTCCCCCTAACCTACCTCATTTCCTACCCTCCCCTTCTTCATGCCTCCCCTTCCCTATTTGTCCGGGGAGTTTCTTTATTTCATTATAACGTATGGCAAATGCAATCATAATCACAATTTATTTAACCCCTTCCCAACAATGGACGTACATGTATTTCCCACAGAAACTGTCACTTAGTGACAGAGGACGTACGTGTATGTTCCGGAAGTCCGGGTCCCGCGCAGCTGCACGCCGTTCGGGGACAATTGTTTACTTTGGAAAAAAAAAAATTCCTAGCCGGGAGTTAAGTGACGGCCGTGTGTGCGCACGTCCGGTCACTAAGGGGTTAATAGTCCTCTTTTAGTGCCACTGGTATATGAAACATAGCTATGTGTTGACGATATGCTAGGGAGACAATTGGAGCAACGCAGAGGATGCATTCAGACTTCAGCATCACAAAAAAAGCACCATCACTCCTTTAACCCTTTCAGTACCATAGATTTGTGTGTTAGATACCCCTGTAGCAATGAAAGGATATAAAACATAAAAATCCATTGATACAGCTGATTCATAAACTGAGAGAGCCGGCGGAGACGGTATGACTTAGAACAATTTCTCTGCCACTTTGTACTTGCTGAAACAGTTAATAGTGGACTATCTGCCAATCAGCTGATTTCTGTAATCAAAGGACTGACAAGACACTCTGTTTGGCTTGTGGAATGCCTTGAGAGTCCTCTGTTTACATGAATCAGCTGTTGTGTGTAACAGCTTCTCTGTTAGTTCTCTCAGTTAATGAATCAACTGTGTCAATGGATTTCCATGTTCTGACTCTTTCAGGGGGTGTGTAGTGCATCCTTATAGCTAGAGTGACCACATTTCAGTTCTGCCATTCAGGGACACTGCGGAGAGAAGAGTGCACCACTGAGTTCTCGGCACTAGAGGGAGAACTGCCCATTGACTGCTCTGTCAGAAAGCCATGTCTGTGGTGGACTACAAGATAATGTATATTATTCCCAAACCCTCTGACTATCTTTACACTACAACACAATTCCACTGCAGCTCTTGTTTGATGTCAGGTTCAAGACTCTAGTGTTTAGAATGCTCTCTGGAGGCCATTTTGTTGTAGCCCAGAAGAGGCGTCACCTTCTGTCACAGTAGGCAATGGGCACTCTAGTGTTTTGAACTCTGTGGTCTGGAATCTTCATTCCAGGATTTTGTATTGTCCCAGAAGGGGGCTGCCACGGACATGGGACACACACATAAAATCCGGGACTGTCCCGGACAAGTGGTCACCCTGCCTATGGTGCTGAAAGTTTTAAAGGGGGGCAGCTTCTGGCTCTGATCTCCAGAGTAGACAGCAAACTGTCCTATGGCTCCACAGCCAGCTAGTGGAACATTCCAACTTCTGCTGGGATTGTGAACTCCAACAGCATAGCCTGCTATCGGAGCTTAGTGCATGTGTTGAAGTGCCACATAAACACACATCCACAGGATAAGACAATGCCTTATTAAGCTGCATTTTAATATGGAAATGATCCATTGTTGAATATGTCACTACAACATTATAAACCTAGGTAGGACATGGCAGAATCATGGCATTGTCACTGTATTTTCAGCAGATTCACAGGTATGTGATGATGTAGACATCTTAATGCAAATATCGAGATGTAATTGAAGTGAATATGCCACATTGTCCCCAACCAGGCCCCTTATCCAACCTCAGTGCAACTCCCCTCTCAGGCGTTCAGATAGTTCTTTTGTTACATTCTATGGGAAAGGGGAGTCATTGACAACAGTCCTCAACAGAATGTGACAATAACACAGTTTCATCTCTTCCTGACAGTTTGGCTGTGGAGAGGCTCAACCCAGCAGCAGAGCCACGCCATGTGTTCGTGCAAAGAACTGGAAAGAAATCATCCACATCAACTGACATTCACCAAAACATATCTTTATTACAGAAATATTCAGGCCTGGGTGTCAAGGATCAATATCCAGGTGACCAAATGTCCAGACCCTAATGTAGCTGGAGAGCAGCTCTGGGGAGTGTAGTTTGGGAAGTTGATGGTGGTACCTATCCCTTGCTGCAGCCAAAGCTGAATAAAGGTGCTGGCCATGAAGCCAGATGTCTGATCCTGGTTGAGCAGGGAACCTGACCAGGACTGGAGCAGATGCACACCGGTGTTGGTCTCAGACAAAGGACCCAGTGAGGACTCCAGATGCAGACCCTCTAAGCTCACACTCGACAGAAAGGGATCTGCCCAAGATAGCAGGCTGAGACTGTCTACGGTTCACCAGTAGGGCAATAAGGTTCTACCCTTTAAATTTAACAGGCTGAGACTGCTTAAGGTTTGACCATAGGTCAGTAGAGACTAGCCTTTAAATGCAGAAGGGTGGGAATGCTTAAGGTTCACCCAAAACACGTAAAGAATATCTCTCACCATACAGTGGTGAAGGAGATGGAGTAGGACAGGAACGACAAGTGTGAAGGACTTCCAACCGCGTTTGAACTGAATACGACTAGAATCGGCAGAGATAGAGTAAAGTGGAGCACTACCACCATCAAGTGATCGACTGATACTAGTATGACTCCTACACCACAAGTATCCAAAGGAATATAGGGCAAAAAAGTCAAGGTAACAGACCGACAAGGAGGATATATATACTTACCCCTGCTACCTCTGACACCAAGGCCAGGACCGCAGCTATAGTAGAGCACCCCTGAACTCTAAGAGATGGGACTGCTGAGAGATATGGTACACCCGGTTTTGACTTGCCCTGCAGTGGAAGCACACAACTGAGCTGAGTCAGCCAGGGGCCACATAAGCAGATGCGGAGGCCCAGATGAAAGGTAACTGTAGGGGTGTATGTAGGAGAATACAATAATATCGCCTGTCATCAGTGTCAGAGGAAACATGATGAACTTGATGAACTTAGCTGAGACCACCAACCTCCTAATACTGGACAGTTGATGCAAAAACAGATAATTCAATTAGAAGAGCAAATTAAGGAATACTTGGTTTGAATTCAGGTGAAGTTGAGGACTTCATTACACGTGGCTGGCGCACTAAGCAGTCAATCACTCTGAAATTTAAAATTATAGGAGATATATAGGTTGAATGTATAATAATTTTTGCAGGTATGCACCTGTCTGTTAGCAGTGCAATGTGAGAAAAACCTTATAAAAATGGACAGTTTGCTGAAAAAAAGAACGGATGCTATTTTAACCGTTGCATAACCCTCTGGCACTGAAAGGATTAAAAACACTACAAAAAGAGATGCATATAACACATCCCAAAAGTAAGTCTAAGACAACTTTTAGCATAACTACAAAAATACATATGAAGAAAGAAGCTATAGAGAATATCAAGAACACCAGCCTAAAAACTAGTGTCAGGGTTGGCAGCAAAATATTTTTACTGGGATATGGGCAATGTACATTAAAAAAAAGGATAGAAGTAAAAAGGAATAAAAAAAAATTAGTCGTATCTTGGAAAATAGGAATAGAGAGGTGAGGTTGCCATCAGAAATTGTTAAAATGTTTGAAAGATCATATCAAATGTTTCACATAATGAAAGGAATGCAATAGATAAATAAAAATGGTCTAATTTTTAAACAATATTACATACCTCCCAACATTTCAAATGGCAAAAAAGGGACACTTTTGTTTTAGGGGGTTTCTCTGGGGGTGTGGCTGGTGTGTGGGGCATTACCGAGAATTTTGAGGTTATTTCATGACCTACTGACACTTCTTTGTTTAAGTTAAAGGGATAGTAATACTTAAAATGTAAAAAAAAATATGTTGTAGGGTTTATCCCCCTGAGTAAAACAAGGGTACTCCCACTGCTGAAAGGTGTTTCATTCAAAAGTTATTAATTTTCAAAGTTGAATTTTTTAGGTGCAATATCACAGTGGCCTGAAATTGTACAGTGGCGCTGTTGCTACACGATCCTATGGACAGCTCTGGTCAATTGACCATAAATCTCCATAGGATGGTGTAGCAACAGCGCCACAGTACAATTTCAGGCCACTGTGATATTGCACCTAAAAAATTCAACTTTGAAAATTAATAACTTTTGAATAAAACACCTTTCAGCAGTGGGAGTGCCCTTGTTTTATTCAGGGGGATAAACTCTACAACATATTTTTTTTTACATTTTAAGTATTACTATCCCTTTAATAAATGATTTAGAACAAAGTATTTTACTTACACAGACTAATGTATAAACATATATACTGTAGTTTACACAAACATTAATGTGAGTTTTATTACTGTGGGGCAATGTGATACTTATATACACAGCACACAGTCTGATCTCCTAAACACAGGGACACCAGGGGGATACACTTATATACACACCACACAATCTGATCACCTAAACACAGGGACACCAGGGTGATATACTTCTATACACACCACACAGTCTGATCACCTAAACACAGGGACACCAGGGTGATACACTTATATACACACCACACAGTCTGATCTCCTAAACACAGGGACACCAGGGTGATACGCCTCTATACACACCGCACAGTCTGATCTCCTAAACACAGGTATACCAGGGTGATACACTTATATACACACCACACAGTCTGATCTCCTAAACACAGGGACACCAGGGTAATACACTTATATACACATCACACAGTCTGATCTCCTAACCACAGGGACACCAGGGTGATACACTTATATACACCACACAGTCTAATCTCCTAAACACAGAGACACCAGGATGATACACTTCTATACACACCACACAGTCTGATCTCCTAAACACAGGGACACCAGGGTGATACATTTATATACATATCACACAGTCTGATCTCCTAAACACAGGGACACCAGGGTGATACACTTATATACACACCACACAGTCTGATCTCCTAAACACAGGAACACCAGGGTGATACACTTATATACACACCACACAGTCTGATCTCCTAAACACAGGGACACCGGGGTGATACACTTATATACACCACACAGTCTAATCTCCTAAACACAGAGACACCAGGATGATACACTTCTATACACACCACACAGTCTGATCTCCTAAACACAGGGACACCAGGGTGATACATTTATATACATATCACACAGTCTGATCTCCTAAACACAGGGACACCAGGGTGATACACTTATATACACACCACACAGTCTGATCTCCTAAACACAGGAACACCAGGGTGATACACTTATATACACACCACACAGTCTGATCTCCTAAACACAGGGACACCGGGGTGATACACTTATATACACAACACACAGTCTGACCTCCTAAACACAGGGACACCAGGGTGATACACTTATATACACACCACACAGTCTGATCTCCTAAATACAGGGACACCAGGGTGATACACTTCTATACACACCACACAGTCTGATCTCCTAAACACAGGGACACCAGGGTGATACACTTCTATACACACCACACAGTCTGATCTCCTAAACACAGGGACACCAGGGTGATACACTTATATACACACCACACAGTCTGATCTCCTAAACACAGGGACACCAGGGTGATACACTTATATACACACCACACAGTCTGATCTCCTAAACACAGGGACACCAGGGTGATACACTTATATACACACCACACAGTCTGATCTCCTAAACACAGGGACACCAGGGTGATACACTTATATACACACCACACAGTCTGTTCTCCTAAACACAGGGACACCAGGGTGATACACTTATATACACACACCACACAGTCTGATATCCGAAACACAGAGGGGCGCCTGTCATTGGAATACATTTTTTTTTTTTAATATCCTCTCAGCGCTGCGTGCAGTGGCGCAACAGTAACCCGCCACCTGCCACATGGTGAGGTCTGTGCCTTCTTCGGCACAGACCTGTAGCTGCTGAGCTCCCTCGTCTGCTCTTTAGTAATGCAGAGCACTGGGAGATGACATCATCTACATTACTGAAGAGAAGACCCCGAGGGAGCTCCAGCAGCTAAAGGTCTATGCAGAAGGAGGCACAGACCTCTCCTGCCGCTGGACCACCAGGGAGGTAGGAAACGGATATGGGGGCAGGGCAATGTGAGGATTATATGGAAATGATGGGGGCAATCTGGAGATGATGGGGGCAATCTGGAGATGATGGGGGTCATGTGAGGGCAATATGTAGCTGATGGGGGGCAAGTTGGAGCTGATCGAGGTAATATGGAGCTGATGGCAGCAATATGAAGATGATGGGGGCAATGTGGAGGTGATGGGTGTAATGTGAGGGCAATATGGAGCTGATGGGGGGCAAGTTGGAGCTGATCGGGGCAATATGGAGCTGATGGGAGCAATATAGAGATGATGGGGGCAATGTGGAAGTGATGGTGGTAAGTTGGAGCTGATGGGGGCAATATAGAGATGATGGGAGCAATGTGGAGATGATGGGGGCAATGTGAGGGCAATATGGAGCTAATGAGGGTAATATGGAGCTGATGTGGGGCAATGGGGGGGGTGCTTCAGATTTCTGTGCCTACAGGCTCTTGAGATGTAAATCCAGCCCTGATAACCATAAATCTCCATAGGATAGTGTAGCAACAGCGCCACTGTACAATTTCAGGCCATTGAGATACTGCAGCTAGAAAGATAAAGGTTGAGCTGCAATATCTTTTTAATAAAGCACTTCCCAGCAGTGGGAGTACCCTTATTTCACTCAGGAGAATACACCTTACAATATAAGTGTTACTATCCCTTTATCCCTATAAAATAGAAATGAGGCTATTGAATTTTGTATGGGACTACAAATCCCACAGACCTAGTAAACAGGGTCTATATAAAAGATAAAACAAAAACTAAATGAAACCAAATATATGGAAAGCTGCATATAATAAAATGGAAGTCTATTATATGTAGGTACAGAATGTTACTTGATTTCATTTAGTGTTGGAATGTTTTAAATGTCTGTGTTTGTGTATGTCTGTGTGTGTGTTTGTGTGTCTTTATGTTTGTGTGTGTGTGTTTGTATGTATGTGTTTGTGTATACATATATATGTATGCATGTGTATGTTTCTATGTGTACTGTATATATATATATATATATGTGTGTGTGTGTGTATATATATTTTTGTGTGTCTGTTTGTGTTTCCGTGTCTATGTGTGTGCTTGTGTGTTGTTTGTGTCATTTGGATGTTTTTCTGTGTTTGTATGCATCTATGTGTGCGTGTCTGTAACTATTTTATATATATATATATATATATATATATATATATATATATCTATATATATATATATATATATATATATAGATAATTCCAGAGAGTTTGGGCACTCCTCACCACAACAATAATAGGGCTACTGCCTGGGTGCTACTAGTAATTTGAAATGTATAGAAATGAAACTGATGATCAGCCATATGAACTAGTGCACACGCAGGACTTGAAAAACAAATATTTATTGTGTCAAAATGACACAATAAATATTTGTTTTTCAAGTCCTGCGTGTGCACTAGTTCATATGGCTGATCATCAGTTTCATTTCTATATATATATATATATATATATATATATATATATATATATATATATACACACACACACACACACATATATATAGGATGCAAAATTTTTTTGTAAAGTTGATACCTTTATTGGCTAACTAAACAGATTAAAAATGCAAGCTTTCAAGACTTCTTAGGTCTCTTCCTCAGGCATGTTATACAGATGAATATCAATATTCATCTGTATAACATGCCTGAGGAAGAGACCTAAGAAGTCTTGAAAGCTTGCATTTTTAGTCTGTTTAGTTAGCCAATAAAGGTATCAACTTTACAAAAAAATTTTGCATCCTGTATTTCTACGGCTAACACGGTACCAACTCTCATCTATTATACACATATATATATATACATACACACAGACACGCACACATATCTATACATAAACCAACAAATATCTCACAGCATTCATAGCATTGTGAATCTCATGCAGGGCATGTGAGGACATCCTGAACAGACATAAATATAACTTTATTGTACATCAATACCCAGAGGGCTGAAGGTTTGAGCACAGTCTATTGTTAGACACACGCCATTCAAGAGGACAACATTAGTGTGCTGGGATATGAATCCCACCAGGGCCGGAATAAGAATCCCTGCTGTGCCGGCTCCTGGCGTGTTTCTTGACGCCAACATGACTTCCTCTGACTTGAACAAATGTTGGCTACAGTTCTATGTCTGTAGTGGCAATGCTGGGTACTGCTTAAGGGGCTAGAGCCCAAGACACATACTTAAAGGAGAAGTACACTTTTTGTATGAAAGCCTATATGTTTTAAAGCTTTTCCTGCTGAGTAAAACAAGGTTATTCCCACCACTGTCAATAGTGTCATTCCAACTTTATAACAGTTCAAATAATCAGAAAGTGAATTTACTGTGTTTACTTCCTGATAGTTCTAACTGACAGGAAGTGACTCAGCAGTTTCTATCACATTTTATGGAGAACTGCCCTGACTTTCCTCTTCATTAGAATGTAACAGAATAACTAGTTGGAATTTGACCACTAGAGGGCGCTGCTAATGTAAAAACCAGAGGTCTAAACAGTAATAACTCTGGAAATACAAATCTCTCATCAGTAGGAGTACGCTTATTTTACTCAACAGGAAATGCCCTAAAATATATATTTTTTTCATTTAAAAAGTTTACTGCTCCTTTCAAAATCTCCAATTTTTCTGCTAATCATGTTTTAGTCAAGCAATAGTTTGAGATGTTTAGATTTAATTATCTGTTTGTAAGTATATGAAAATTAGCTAGTATGGGCTAACTGGGAGTGGCAGTTGAGATGGGGAACAATGTGTAATGTTAGTATCTGGGTGTCAGGTGGGAAGGAGAGCAGTGTGGAATGTTAGTATGTGGGTGGCAGGTGGGAAGGAGAGCAGTCTGTAATGTTAGTATGTGGGTGGCAGGTGGGAAGGAGAGCAGTGTGGAATGTTAGTATCTGGGTGGCAGGTGGGAAGGAGAGCAGTGTGGAATGTTAGTATGTGGGTGGCAGGTGGGAAGGAGAGCAGTGTGGAATGTTAGTATCTGGGTGGCAGGTGGGAAGGAGAGCAGTGTGGAATGTTAGTATATGGTTGGCAGGTGGGAAGGAGAGCAGTGTGGAATGTTAGTATCTGGGTGGCAGGTGGGAAGGAGAGCAGTGTGGAATGTTAGTATCTGGGTGGCAGGTGGGAAGGAGAGCAGTCTGGAACGTTAGTATCTGGGTGGCAGGTGGGAAGGAGAGCAGTGTGGAATGTTAGTATGTGGGTGGCAGGTGGGAAGGAGAGCAGTGTGGAATGTTAGTATCTGGGTGGCAGGTGGGAAGGAGAGCAGTGTGGAATGTTAGTATCTGGGTGGCAGGTGGGAAGGAGAGCAGTCTGGAATGTTAGTATCTGGGTGGCAGGTGGGAAGGAGAGCAGTGTGGAATGTTAGTATCTGGGTGGCAGGTGGGAAGGAGAGCAGTGTGGAATGTTAGTATATGGTTGGCAGGTGGGAAGGAGAGCAGTGTGGAATGTTAGTATCTGGGTGGCAGGTGGGAAGGAGAGCAGTGTGTAATGTTAGTATCTGGGTGGCAGGTGGGAAGGAGAGCAGTGTGGAATGTTAGTATATGGTTGGCAGGTGGGAAGGAGAGCAGTGTGGAATGTTAGTATGTGGGTGGCAGGTGGGAAGGAGAGCAGTGTGTAATGTTAGTATCTGGGTGGCAGGTGGGAAGGAGAGCAGTGTGGAATGTTAGTATCTGGGTGGCAGGTGGGAAGGAGAGCAGTGTGGAATGTTAGTATGTGGGTGGCAGGTGCGAAGGAGAGCAGTGTGGAATGTTAGTATGTGGGTGGCAGGTGGGAAGGAGAGCAGTGTGGAATGTTAGTATGTGGGTGGCAGGTGGGAAGGACAGCAGTGTGGAATGTTAGTATGTGGGTGGCAGGTGGGAAGGAGAGCAGTGTGGAATGTTAGCATATGGTTGGCAGGTGGGAAGGAGAGCAGTGTGGAATGTTAGTATGTGGGTGGCAGGTGGGAAGGAGAGCAGTGTGTAATGTTAGTATCTGGGTGGCAGGTGGGAAGGAGAGCAGTGTGGAATGTTAGTATATGGTTGGCAGGTGGGAAGGAGAGCAGTGTGGAATGTTAGTATATGGTTGGCAGGTGGGAAGGAGAGCAGTGTGGAATGTTAGTATCTGGGTGGCAGGTGGGAAGAAGAGCAGTGTGGAATGTTAGTATCTGGGTGGCAGGTGGGAAGGAGAGCAGTCTGGAACATTAGTATCTGGGTGGCAGGTGGGAAGGAGAGCAGTGTGGAATGTTAGTATGTGGGTGGCAGGTGGGAAGGAGAGCAGTGTGGAATGTTAGTATGTGGGTGGCAGGTGGGAAGGAGAGCAGTGTGGAATGTTAGTATCTGGGTGGCAGGTGGGAAGGAGAGCAGTCTGGAATGTTAGTATCTGGGTGGCAGGTGGGAAGGAGAGCAGTGTGGAATGTTAGTATCTGGGTGGCAGGTGGGAAGGAGAGCAGTGTGGAATGTTAGTATATGGTTGGCAGGTGGGAAGGAGAGCAGTGTGGAATGTTAGTATCTGGGTGGCAGGTGGGAAGGAGAGCAGTGTGTAATGTTAGTATCTGGGTGGCAGGTGGGAAGGAGAGCAGTGTGGAATGTTAGTATATGGTTGGCAGGTGGGAAGGAGAGCAGTGTGGAATGTTAGTATCTGGGTGGCAGATGGGAAGGAGAGCAGTGTGGAATCTTAGTATATGGTTGGCAGGTGGGAAGGAGAGCAGTGTGGAATGTTAGTATCTGGGTGGCAGGTGGGAAGGAGAGCAGTCTGGAATGTTAGTATGTGGGTGGCAGGTGGGAAGGAGAGCAGTGTGGAATGTTAGTATGTGGGTGACAGGTGGGAAGGAGAGCAGTGTGGAATGTTAGTATGTGGGTGGCAGGTGGGAAGGAGAGCAGTGTGGAATGTTAGTATCTGGGTGGCAGGTGGGAAGAAGAGCAGTGTGGAATGTTAGTATCTGGGTGGCAGGTGGGAAGGAGAGCAGTCTGGAACGTTAGTATCTGGGTGGCAGGTGGGAAGGAGAGCAGTGTGGAATGTTAGTATGTGGGTGGCAGGTGGGAAGGAGAGCAGTGTGGAATGTTAGTATCTGGGTGGCAGGTGGGAAGGAGAGCAGTGTGGAATGTTAGTATCTGGGTGGCAGGTGGGAAGGAGAGCAGTCTGGAATGTTAGTATCTGGGTGGCAGGTGGGAAGGAGAGCAGTGTGGAATGTTAGTATCTGGGTGGCAGGTGGGAAGGAGAGCAGTGTGGAATGTTAGTATATGGTTGGCAGGTGGGAAGGAGAGCAGTGTGGAATGTTAGTATCTGGGTGGCAGGTGGGAAGGAGAGCAGTGTGTAATGTTAGTATCTGGGTGGCAGGTGGGAAGGAGAGCAGTGTGGAATGTTAGTATATGGTTGGCAGGTGGGAAGGAGAGCAGTGTGGAATGTTAGTATCTGGGTGGCAGATGGGAAGGAGAGCAGTGTGGAATCTTAGTATATGGTTGGCAGGTGGGAAGGAGAGCAGTGTGGAATGTTAGTATCTGGGTGGCAGGTGGGAAGGAGAGCAGTGTGTAATGTTAGTATCTGGGTGGCAGGTGGGAAGGAGAGCAGTGTGGAATGTTAGTATATGGTTGGCAGGTGGGAAGGAGAGCAGTGTGGAATGTTAGTATCTGGGTGGCAGATGGGAAGGAGAGCAGTGTGGAATCTTAGTATATGGTTGGCAGGTGGGAAGGAGAGCAGTGTGGAATGTTAGTATCTGGGTGGCAGGTGGGAAGGAGAGCAGTCTGGAATGTTAGTATGTGGGTGGCAGGTGCGAAGGAGAGCAGTGTGGAATGTTAGTATGTGGGTGACAGGTGGGAAGGAGAGCAGTGTGTAATGTTAGTATGTGGGTGGCAGGTGGGAAGGAGAGCAGTGTGGAATGTTAGTATCTGGGTGGCAGGTGGGAAGGAGAGCAGTCTGGAATGTTAGTATGTGGGTGGCAGGTGGGAAGGAGAGCAGTGTGGAATGTTAGTATGTGGGTGACAGGTGGGAAGGAGAGCAGTGTGGAATGTTAGTATCTGGGTGGCAGGTGGGAAGGAGAGCAGTGTGGAATGTTAGTATCTGGGTGGCAGGTGGGAAGGAGAGCAGTGTGGAATGTTAGTATCTGGGTGGCAGGTGGGAAGGAGAGCAGTGTGGAATGTTAGTATCTGGGTGGCAGGTGGGAAGGAGAGCAGTGTGGAATGTTAGTATGTGGGTGGCAGGTGGGAAGGAGAGCAGTGTGGAATGTTAGTATCTGGGTGGCAGGTGGGAAGGAGAGCAGTCTGGAATGTTAGTATGTGGGTGGCAGGTGGGAAGGAGAGCAGTGTGGAATGTTAGTATGTGGGTGACAGGTGGGAAGGAGAGCAGTGTGGAATGTTAGTATCTGGGTGGCAGGTGGGAAGGAGAGCAGTGTGGAATGTTAGTATCTGGGTGGCAGGTGGGAAGGAGAGCAGTGTGGAATGTTAGTATCTGGGTGGCAGGTGGGAAGGAGAGCAGTGTGGAATGTTAGTATCTGGGTGGCAGGTGGGAAGGAGAGCAGTGTGGAATGTTAGTATGTGGGTGGCAGGTGGGAAGGAGAGCAGTGTGGAATGTTAGTATGTGGGTGGCAGGTGGGAAGGAGAGCAGTGTGGAATGTTAGTATGTGGGTGGCAGGTGGGAAGAAGAGCAGTGTGGAATGTTAGTATCTGGGTGGCAGGTGGGAAGGAGAGCAGTCTGGAACGTTAGTATCTGGGTGGCAGGTGGGAAGGAGAGCAGTGTGGAATGTTAGTATCTGGGTGGCAGGTGGGAAGGAGAGCAGTGTGGAATGTTAGTATCTGGGTGGCAGGTGGGAAGGAGAGCAGTGTGGAATGTTAGTATGTGGGTGGCAGGTGGGAAGGAGAGCAGTGTGGAATGTTAGTATGTGGGTGGCAGGTGGGAAGCAGAGCAGTGTGGAATGTTAGTATGTGGGTGACAGAGAGTGGCAGGAGGAAGGGAGAGCAGATTGTAATGTTAGTATCTGGATGGCAGGCATTGGCAGTTGGGAGGGAGAGCAGTGTAGTGTATCTGGCTTGCAGGGAGTGGAAGCTGGAGAGCAGTGTGGAATGTTAGAAAGCTGACAGGCAGGGAGTGGCAATTTGGATGGAGAGTAGTGTGGAATTTGAGTACCTGTTTTGCGGGTAGTGGCAGATGGGATGGAGAGCGATGTGTTAGTATCTGGGTGGCAGGAAGTGGCAGCTGGGTTGGGTAGCAGTGCGGAATGTATCTGGCTTGCAAGGAGTGGCAGTTGGGATGGGGAGCAGTGTGGGATGTTAAAGGGATAGTAATACTTAAAAATTACAGAGTAAAATGAGCCCAGCGGAATCTCTCAAACCTTTATGGTTTGAGAGATATCCGCTTTCAAAGTTCCCTCTCCCCTGACGTCAGCATTCTAGCTGACAGAAGGGGAATCCGGTTCTGGGACCGGTGGAGGCTCTGCAGCAGAGCCGAGATTGCGGTAATAAAAAAGAAACCATTAACTTAAAAGGTCTTCTATGTGTGCTTGCAAACCAAACACACATAGAAGACCTTTTTAGTGAAGGATTTATTTTTTATTACCGTGATCTCGGCACTGCTGCAGAGCCGCCGGGTGATCCCAGGAGAGGATTCCTCTGCTCTCAGCTAGAATGCTGACGTCTGGGGAAAGGCAAAAACAGGAAACTTTGAAAGCGGATATCTCTCAAACCATAAAGGTTTGAGAGATGCCGCTGGGTTCATTTTACTCAGTTTTTGAAGGGCTACAAGATGGGGGATAGTAATATTTAAGTATTACTATCCCTTTAATATCTGGCTGGCAGGGAGTGGCATGGGATGGAGAGCAGTGTGCGATGTTATTATCTGGATGGCAGGGCATGGCATGGGATGGAGAGCAGTGTGGAATGTATATGGATGGCAGGGAGTGGCATGGGATGGAGAGCAGTGTGGAATGTATATGGATGGCAGGGCATGGCATGGGATGGAGAGCAGTGTGGAATGTTATTATCTGGATGGCAGGGCATGGCATGGGATGGAGAGCAGTGTGGAATGTATATGGATGGCAGGGCATGGCATGGGATGGAGAGCAGTGTGGAATGTTATTATCTGGATGGCAGGGCATGGCATGGGATGGAGAGCAGTGTGGAATGTATATGGATGGCAGGGAGTGGCATGGGATGGAGAGCAGTGTGTAATGTATCTGGATGGCAGGGAGTGGCATGGGATGGAGAGCAGTGTGGAATGTTAGTATCTGGATGGCAGGGCATGGCATGGGATGGAGAGCAGTGTGAAATGTATATGGATGGCAGGGAGTGGCATGGGATGGAGAGCAGTGTGGAATGTATATGGATGGCAGGGAGTGGCATGGGATGGAGAGCAGTGTGGAATGTATCTGGATGGCAGGGAGTGGCATGGGATGGAGAGCAGTGTGGAATGTATATGGATGGCAGGGCATGGCATGGGATGGAGAGCAGTGTGGAATGTATATGGATGGCAGGGAGTGGCATGGGATGGAGAGCAGTGTGGAATGTATATGGATGGCAGGGAGTGGCATGGGATGGAGAGCAGTGTGGAATGTATATGGATGGCAGGGAGTGGCATGGGATGGAGAGCAGTGTGGAATGTATATGGATGGCAGGGAGTGGCATGGGATGGAGAGCAGTGTGGAATGTTAGTATCTGGATGGCAGGGAGTGGCATGGGATGGAGAGCAGTGTGGAATGTATATGGACTGCAGGGAGTGGCATGGGATGGAGAGCAGTGTGGAATGTTAGTATCTGGATGGCAGGGAGTGGCATGGGATGGAGAGCAGTGTGGAATGTATATGGATGGCAGGGAGTGGCATGGGATGGAGAGCAGTGTGGAATGTATATGGATGGCAGGGAGTGGCATGGGATGGAGAGCAGTGTGGAATGTTAGTATCTGGATGGCAGGGAGTGGCATGGGATTGAGAGCAGTGTG
Source organism: Rhinophrynus dorsalis (assembly GCA_037306005.1). Classification (NCBI taxonomy): domain Eukaryota; kingdom Metazoa; phylum Chordata; class Amphibia; order Anura; family Rhinophrynidae; genus Rhinophrynus; species Rhinophrynus dorsalis. The sequence goes on along the minus strand of CM074721.1, from coordinate 21,336,037 downwards.
GAATGTATATGGATGGCAGGGAGTGGCATGGGATGGAGAGCAGTGTGGAATGTATATGGATGGCAGGGAGTGGCATGGGATGGAGAGCAGTGTGGAATGTTAGTATCTGGATGGCAGGGAGTGGCATGGGATGGAGAGCAGTGTGGAATGTATATGGATGGCAGGGAGTGGCATGGGATGGAGAGCAGTGTGGAATGTATATGGATGGCAGGGAGTGGCATGGGATGGAGAGCAGTGTGGAATGCATATGGATTGCAGGGAGTGGCATGGGATGGCGAGCAGTGTGAAATATATATGGATTGCAGGGAGTGGCATGGGATGGAGAGCAGTGTGGAATGCATATGGATTGCAGGGAGTGGCATGGGATGGAGAGCAGTGTGGAATATATATGGATTGCAGGGAGTGGCATGGGATGGAGAGCAGTGTGGAATGTATATGGATTGCAGGGAGTGGCATGGGATGGAGAGCAGTGTGGAATGTATATGGATGGCAGGGAGTGGCATGGGATGGAGAGCAGTGTGGAATGTATATGGATGGCAGGGAGTGGCATGGGATGGAGAGCAGTGTGGAATGTATATGGATGGCAGGGAGTGGCATGGGATGGAGAGCAGTGTGGAATGTATATGGATGGCAGGGAGTGGCATGGGATGGAGAGCAGTGTGGAATGTATATGGATGGCAGGGAGTGGCATGGGATGGAGAGCAGTGTGGAATGTATATGGATGGCAGGGAGTGGCATGGGATGGAGAGCAGTGTGGAATGCATATGGATGACAGGGAGTGGCATGGGATGGAGAGCAGTGTGGAATGCATATGGATGGCAGGGAGTGGCATGGGATGGAGAGCAGTGTGGAATGCATATGGATGGCAGGGAGTGGCATGGGATGGAGAGCAGTGTGGAATGTATCTGGATGGCAGGGAGTGGCATGGGATGGAGAGCAGTGTGGAATGTATATAGATGGCAGGGAGTGGCATGGGATGGAGAGCAGTGTGGAATGTATATGGATGGCAGGGAGTGGCATGGGATGGAGAGCAGTGTGGAATGTATATAGATGGCAGGGAGTGGCATGGGATGGAGAGCAGTGTGGAATGTATATGGATGGCAGGGAGTGGCATGGGATGGAGAGCAGTGTGGAATGTATATGGATGGCAGGGAGTGGCATGGGATGGAGAGCAGTGTGGAATGTATCTGGATGGCAGGGAGTGGCATGGGATGGAGAGCAGTGTGGAATGTATATGGATGGCAGGGAGTGGCATGGGATGGAGAGCAGTGTGGAATGTATCTGGATGGCAGGGAGTGGCATGGGATGGAGGGCAGTGTGGAATGTATATGGGTGGCAGGGAGTGGCATGGGATGGAGGGCAGTGTGGAATGCATATGGATTGCAGGGAGTGGAAGTTGGGATGGGGAGCAGGGTTGAATGTTATTAACCCCTTAACGATACATGAGGTCACCAGTGGATGTACCTAAAGGACGAACATGTACGTCATGGAATTCCGGCTCCCCGCGCATCTGCACGCCGTTCGGGGAGTCCGGAATCGAATGGCAAAAAAAAAATGTTCTGTGGGCTTTAAGTGACGGCTGCATGAATGCACAGTCATTGTAAAGGGGTTAAAAAATATAAGTAAAACCGGGGAGTGAAATAGACTGCTGCAAGACTGGAGCGGTGTCTCTCAGTACCCAACGCGGCACGCTGGTACGTGTCACAGGTCACTTGTACCGGCGAGTCAGAAAGACCAAAGTGGTCCTTAAGGGAAGGTAACTTCTCAGGATCCTGATTGTTAAGGGGTTAAATAATGACTAACATAAATATAGGTGATTTGGTAAGCTCTTTTAACCCCTTAGCGTCCGGTGACGTACCCGGACCGTCACACTGGTCCGGCACTTAAGGACCAGTGACGGTCCTGGTACGTCACGTACTATTACTCACCGCGCTCCTACAGCAATCCTACCGGGGACTGAATTTGATCCGTCCGAGACCGGAGCGATCTCATTCAGTCTCTCAGTTCGGCGTGCCGCCCCACGTGATCAGATACGTGGGGCGGCACGTCGAAATTCTCTATCGGGTCCTTAAAGGACCACACACCCCGCGACCGCTGGTCGTTAAGGGGTTAAAAACCACCCAATTCATTTTAAAGGTTTTGTCTGGTGGAGCTGCTCACGGATCCATTTATACTGGAAAGATATTATTTTCCTGATTAACTCCGTTCTGGAGCTCTTCCTTCCTCTGGACCCTCTACCAGGGGCGGATTGCCCTATCGGGGGATTGGGCATCCCCCCATGGGCCACCCAGTCATGGGCCGGTAGGGAGATCAGATGATCTCACCTCTCCAGCCCACAACTCTATGGACACAAGGCACAACTCACTCACCAGAACATGCAGCAGTGAAGACCGGTCCTGTTCTCTGTACCTGTCCCGCCCCCAAGGCTGACTTATAGGGTTGCCACCTTTTCTTCCAAAAAATACCGGCCATGGCATTCCCTCCATAGATTTAACATTGGACAGAAGACAATTTTTTACCGGCCTGCCAGTAAAATACCGACTGGGTGGCAACCCTACTGACTTAGCCGGCCCTGCTCTGCCTGCAGTGTGTGTCCTGGTCCTCTGGTCTGTAACTGTCCCGCCCCCAAGGCTGACTTAGCTGGCCTTGCTCTGCCTGCAGTGTGTGTCCTGGTCCTCTGGTCTGTAACTGTCCCGCCCCCAAGGCTGACTTAGCTGGCCCTGCTCTGCCTGCAGTGTGTGTCCTGCTGCACTGCATGATTGATTAGAACTTCTGGGACCTAACTACCTAGCAGATTAAATAGGTATTATTTAATTCTTTTTAACTAATTGTACCTATTGTTAGAGAGGCTTAATTTACGTTCTGTTAAAGGGCTATTAATAATTATTACTAATCCCTATATTAAAGTCCTATTAAAAAGAAATGTATTGCCCTCAGTGTCATCTCTCAGACCTTTATGGTTTGAGAGATAATCGCTCCTAAAGTTGCCCTCTCCCTCCCCCTTCCCCAAAGTCAGCGTTGTAGCTGACTGAATGGAAATCCGGATCATCAGTCGCAGCAGAGCCGCGATTGCGTTAATAAAAAAAAAAATATTTCACTAAAACGGTCTTCTACGTGTGCTTGCAAACCAATCACACGTAGAAGACCATTTCAGTGAAAGGTTTCTTTTTTTTATTAAAGTGATCCAGCTCTGCTGCAGAGCCGTCTGAAAGTCGTATGACAGACTTCCCTGCAGTCAGCTAGAATGCTGAGTTCGGGGAAGGGGGAGGGAGAGGGCAATTTTAGGAGCGATTATCTCTCAAACCATAAAGGTTTGAGAGATGACACTGGGGGAAATACATTTATTTTTAGTATGACTTTAATATAGGGATTAGTAATAATTAAGTATTACTATCCCTTTAACCGTTTAACCCACTGTATGCTTTAACCCACAGTATGCTTTAGAGAAGTATAGCTCAGTTATTAACTCTTTGCATACCAGACAGGATTACAGCAATATTCTATTCTGTTATTAACCAGTTGAATTCTTCATAGGTGCAGTATCTCGTGGATTAACCCCTTGTATGCTAGGGAGGCATAATTCATCAGTAATCAACCCCTTGTATGCCAGAAAGGTGAGTAAAAGTTGGTAATTACTGATGAATTATGCCTTTTTTGCACATAAGGGGTTATTCACTGAGGTACATATTCCTGTGCAATGTGTTGTGCACCAATGAGACATTCAGTGGGTTAATCACAGAACACATTGCTGTTCACCTCTCTGGCATGCAGGGGGTTAATAACTGATAACTTATTGTATACAGTATGTTAATGGGTTAATAGCTAATCATTTATACCTATTTAGCATTGCATACAGTGGTTTAGGGTTAACCCTTTGAGTGCCAGAGGGGTAAGCAACGCATTTCACAGCAATGCTTTACGTACCCCTCTGGCACTCCAAGGGTTTTAATATATACATATCAGCTAGTGGGCTAGTTAAATAAAAAAATCCGCCCCTGCCCTCTACTATGCCTTTTCTCTTATAAATCTCCCTGCAGATCCCGTCCATCAAATGGCACTCAGTGCCGGTTCTATTAAACGCGGCCAAATCTTTGACCCCAAAGCACTGGAAACAGAGAGATCCCCCATTCATCCCCCTTTGAATCACCAGATACACTGGTCTCTATGGGAAAAATGTCATGCTATTGCCTTGTATACGTACTCTAACCATCTTACTGTTAGGAACCACAGGGCTCCTAGCAACGCCTCCTACACCCGGCTGGGACTGACAGCGCAGGTGCGCGGACGTCACAATGGCAAGATGTCTGAGCTCCGTCTTGCTGTCAGTCCATGAAGAATAGAGATTTCTCTTTAATCCGGTAAGAATTCTGGTGACTAGCGCTACTGAGCAGCTAGTCACCAGATGGGCAATGATGTGATGCTATCTTATTATTGGGTGGTAGTTCCGCTTTAAAAGATATTTGTTCATGAGGATAGTCCACCTCTTCGGATTGCATAGAGTTATCGAAGTGGCGTCTGGTGAGTGATTTGAACTCTCTTAGTCTGCAGTCGACAGTGCCACCAGTGTGTTTTTGTGCAATTTTAACACTTGCAACATTGTGAGCTTTGTGTAATGAAACTCACCGTGTAGACTGTGCTGTTTCAATAGGATACCAAGACAATTCACGTACAGTTCACCTGGTGTCCACACTGTTATTCTACTGCATTCTATGGGAGAGGTGAGTCTCTGACTGCAGTTATCTATAGAATGTGACCGTTTTAAAGCTTATAACTTTTGAATACAACATCTCACACTGGCGGGTGTACCCTTGTTTTAATCCCACAGAAAAAGTCTTCTAAACTATCATTTTTCATTAAAAAAGTTAACTGCTCCTTTAACAAAAATAATAATAATGACTTGATTGCTGGAGAGATCTCCAAGAGATTGCGAAAAGGTTCAAAGTCCCAATCGTTTGAAATTTTCCATTGTCACAGAAGGATCAGGTTGTTTGTTCCGGAATTGTCTTCTTTACCATGGCCACTGACGCTCCTCAGATCGGTTCAGTGTTGCAACTTGCAAGTCTTTATCCAGACCTGGAAAAGTTTTCCCTCTGGGCAGCAATTATACAATGTTGCAACTCGTGTGTAATCTTGTGTCTGCATTAAAGGGATGGTAATATAACATTTAACCCTTTGAGTGCCAGAGGGGTACGCAAAGCGTTGCGTACCCCTCTGGCATTCAAAGGGTTAAACTTTAGCTCCTAGAATTAAGTACAAGTTTGTTTTTTTTACATATTGCACTATGTATATTTACTTACAGATTTGTAGTTAAAAAGCAATTGAAATGGAAAGGATCCCCTCTTCTGGCGCATCACTGATGCTCTCTGTCTGGTCCTGATGGAGAGCGGCGAGGGACAATCTTCAGTAAGCAAAAAGGAAAACCCTGCCCTCCTTACGGACTTAAATTTTGTCCCTCGCTGCATCAGTCCGGTCCGGGGACCGGATTGCAACTCTAAAAGGAGGCAGCCAGAAGGGGCAGGTGGGGGTTCCTTTCCTCTTCAATTGTTTTTGAACTACAAATCTGTAAGTAAATATACATAGCGCAATATGTTAAAAAAACTGGTACTTAATACTCTGAGCTAAAGTTTCAATGATATATTACTATCCCTTTAACTGTTCTTAGTCCCACCTGGTTTGTTAAGCATTGAGAAGGATGCCTTTCCACAATTAACCCTTGAAGTGCCAATGTTGTTCTGTGCGGGGGTGAACCTACCTTTGGTGCAGCAGGGATGGGTTGACAGCTGTAGAACAACAAATCCCGAAGCAACTTACCCTACCGCTGGTGTAGACAGGGCCGGATTTCCCACTAGGAAGAGTAGGCTGAAAGCAACAGAATTTGAGGGGTGTTGCACCTGTGCTGGCTTCACCCATATTTTGAATTGTGGGTGTGACCAGAGCAATTTCTGTATCTCTACACCAGTTTATTATCAACCAAGGGGTTACAGCTTTTTTTGGTGTTTGAATGTTGTAGGCAGTGCTTAAAAGTTGAAGTCCTTTGCTACTAGCCAGACCTGAAAAGTTACTCGCCACTGCAATACATAACATAACCACCAGGGCTGAATTTCTACTCGCCAGGGCTAAATTTTCACTCGCCATTGGCTAGTGGCGAGTGGAAATTTTGAGCCTTGGTTATAGGTACTGTGTTATGGGACAGTGTACACAACATCATGTGTTAGCAAATGGCGTATGGCCATGGGCAGAGCTAAGGGAGCCTGGGATGCAATTACCGCAAAATCTCGGGTATAATACGCACAATTTTAGCCCACTTCACCTTATGTGAAGTGAGGGGTGCGTATTATACACGAGTGATTTTTTTTTGAAGATTTTTTTTAACGCTGGCGATCCCTTCCCTCCCTCCCCTGGAGCTATCCGCTTTCATAATAAAGCAATAAAGCTTACTGAGGTCTGTAGGCAAACTTCATGTGCATCTGTGTACTATTGGCTGGAGGTAGAAGGTCCAGAAAGCCATGGAACGAAGTGGGTGAGCTGCCAGAAAAGGTAAGCATGCCGCCCGCAGAGATTTACCCAGATGCAGATGAAGTTTGCCTACAGACCTCAGTAAGATTTATAGCTTTATTATGAAAGCGGATAGCGCCGGGGGAGGGAGGGAAAGGATCGCCAGCATTAAAGGGATAGTAATGTTTCATAATAAAAACAGCTCTAATTAATCATCATAGTATTTGGACTTTGGAGAGTGTTATTTCAATTCTGTCAGAGTTGTAGTACAAGAGTAATTCAATGACAAAGTATCCCCCTCCCGCCCCTTTTACTGATGTAACACTGCTCAGCCAGATCAGAAGGGAGGTGCCCAGGTAGACTGCAGAGAGGGACAATCTTCAATTAAGATAAGGGAAAAACCTGAAAAACTTGTCAAGGGGGGCAGGGCTTTCATTGTTCTCATAGGAAGAAGATTGTCCCCTGCTGTTATCTGTCTGGTCTATGGACTGCATTCCACATCTGAGAAGAGATGACTTACACTAGGTAAAAGGGGCGGGAGGGGAAACTTTGCTTGTGAATATCTCTCAAACCATAAAGGTTTGAGAGATAAGACTTATATCATTCTTCATGTTTTTTTAATGCCTACAAAATAAAATAAAGTTAAAACGAAGTATTACTATCCCTTTAAGTTTTTTTTGTAGCAATGGGGAAAACAAGGGTGCGTATTATACATAGGCACTCTTGTTTTCCCCTAAATCTTAGGCATAATATACACCTGCGTATTATACACAGGAGCGTATTATACCTGAGATTTTACTGTACACCCAATAGCACTTACTCCTTCTGTGTACAACCTTCCTTCCTCTAGACTGTAAGCTCTCACCAGCAGGGGGCCCTCTGATACTTCTGTTCTCCACATCTGATTCTACTATTTAATACCTCTGTATGTCCATTCCCTGTTGTACAGCGCTGCGGAATTAGTTTGCGCTATGTAAATAAATAATAATAATAATAATAATAATGATGTTAATCCAGCCCAAATCATAGACATAGCAGCAAACAATTCTCGGTATTGAGGTGCTAAAAAAGTTTTGTGTTTCTCTGATCTGACAGACACAAGAGAGTGAGGGGGAAGGGAGTTTTTGGGAACCTAGGGTGGAATGCAAGAAACGTGGGCATGCTCTGTAGGCATTTTTCAGACGCAGCTAAATACTGCTCATGTTCTAATGCAGGAAGCCATATGCCGAATGCTTCTTGAATTGCGAGTGAAAAATGAGCTTTTACGACAAAACTACACAGTCGTATAAATTTGTCCACAAGGGCACTTTCTGCATTAAAGGGATAGTAATACTTAAAATGTAAAAAAAATATGTTGTAGGGTTTATCCCCCTGAGTAAAACAAGAGTACTCCCACTGCTGAAAGGTGTTTCATTCAAAAGTTATTAATTTTCAAAGTTGAATTTTTTCAGTGCAGTATCACAGTGGCCTGAAATTATACAGTGGCGCTGTTGCTACACCATCCTATGGAGATTTATGGTCCCGGGATCAGATCTGTCCATAGGATCGTGTAGCAACAGCGCCACTGTACAATTTCAGGCCACTGTGATATTGCACCTAAAAAATTCAAATTTGAAAATGAATACCTTTTGAATGAAACACCTTTCAGCAGTGGGAGTACTCTTGTTTTACTCAGGGGGATAAACCCTACAACATATTTTTTTTTACATTTTAAGTATTACTATCCCTTTAAGCACATTCCCTATTTCACTCAGACAGATCCGTTAATTCGGACCATGCCCACAAAAAAATATACTCAGGTGTTCGATAGTCTTGTTTTTTTTAAGCGTAATTCAACAAAATCACGAGCAAACCTATTTTCTAATGGTTTTTGCACTGGAAATAGCGATTGAGCATGTTTCCTACATTCTGCTGCTAGAACCTCTCCACCCTATTGAGTTAGAGCGTTGTCTGGTGAAGACATGGAATACTGAACTAGTGATTCAGGGCACCAGCCGTTGCCTGGTTAGGGACGATGGGCATTCTAATCCCCAACATCTAAAAGAGCTCCATAGATTTACTACCCTTATCCCACACTCAAACGGATTCTTTCCTTTTACAGTGCACAAAATGAAACAATGTGGATTATGTACCTAAAAAAGAGGGTCAAACTGTGAACCAAAGGGAAGAAACACAAATCCTCTAAAGTCTGTTTCAGAATTGCACCACTTTCCTAGTGCACCAGCCTCAGTGGGTAATATCCCCCCCATTTATTGGAAGCAGTGTTTTGTTCTTTCATAAATTCAGTGAACCCCAACTGGGAAGACATATAATGAATTTACCATAGCTTTGCCAAAACCTAAATACATGATTGAACATCAGACAGAAAACACCAACAGACTGCGCTGATTGAAAAACACTCTGGTCCTCATGTATCCTTAGGGTTGATTCTATCCGATATTTCAATTAACCTTTATTCTGAAATAATACATGTATTACAAGTGTCTGACCAACAGGGTGTGCTAGGGAGTCTGACATGTCAGACTCCTAGGCAAAGACTGTAGAGAGGTCATCTAAAGTTCAGCGTTTTAATGATATATTTTAGATTGGCAATACTTACTAGGACAAAATACAAATAAATACAGTATCGTGTTAATGGGAGAAAAATATGATTTGTGCTTTTATTTTTATCCTCACATCTTATTCACAAAATATATAATATCTAATTAATCATCATAGTATTTGGACTTTGGAGAGTGTTATTTCAATTCTGTCAGAGTTGTAGTTCAAGAGTAATTGAATGATAAAGTATCCCCCTCCCACCCCTTTTACTGATGTAACACTGCTCAGCCAGATCAGAAGGGAGGTGCCCAGGTAGACTGCAGAGAGGGACAATCTTCAATTAAGATAAGGGAAAAACCTGAAAAACTTGTCAAGGGGGGCAGGGATTTCATTGTTCTCATAGGAAGAAGATTGTCCCCTGCTGTTATCTGTCTGGTCTATGGACTGGATTCCACATCTGAGAAGAGATGGCTTACACTAGGTAAAAGGGGCGGGAGGGGAAACTTTGCTTGTGAATATCTCTCAAACCATAAAGGTTTGAGAGATAAGACTTATATCGTTCTTCATGTTTTTTTAATGCCTACAAAATAAAATAAAGATAAAACGAAGTATTACTATCCCTTTAAATCAGTCTACCATAATAGACAAAAAAAATTCCCATCAATTTATAATGAAACAAACGATGTGACGAGCACCCATCAAGAACGAACAAGATAAAGTGTCTTGTTCTTGGGCACAGTGACCCCTCAATGGTGCTACAAGTCACATTTTTCACTCCTATGTGCCATTTCATCAATTTATAATGGGCTTTAATCCTCTTGAATTCTAGATATATCTCCAATGCATTGCAGAATTCAAGGGGTTAAAATCCCTAATTTGCATCAACTGGTATTTTTGTTCGCACCCCCACCTATTGTTGAGTTACAGATTTCCTCCAATTCGTAGTACATAAGCCTCCCTTGTCCAATGACAGTTAATTATTATTTTCCTCCATCGTAATGCAATTTATTGCACGTATCTCTAGCATCCAAAGGGTTAACAAAACACCTAGCCAAGTCATGTAACACATCACATAATGTAAACCCGATAACCGTCTGTATTAACAGCATTCTCATTGTTTTTATTATAACAGAACACACGAGAGTCACAAATAATAATGTAAATTTTAATTCTTTATTGATTTTTTTTTCACAGTATAACAGTGCAGGAAAGCGAAAGCTCTTATCAAACAAAAGTCAATGACTTCAAGTCAAACAGAGACAAAGAACTGGCCCTGGATTAATCAGAGGTGGCATGTGGGGATCCATATTGTTGTGGGTTGTTACATTCTTTGTGGTTGGTGAAAGGTTCTATTTTAAATCAAACCTCTGGCGTGTGATCTTGCTGTGTGGAAGCATTGCTGCCCTTCAGGGAAGGCAGTAAGTTGTATAGTTATCTCCTTATTGGGGCAAAAATTACTACCCTGAAACCACACAACCTACTACCTCATCCTGCTAAAGCAGCCGGTGCCAGTGGGTACCATGTACTGAAAGAGGGTTTATTGGCTAGCGTTAACTGTCTGTGTACCAAGGAACTACGAAGACTGTTTTTACAGACTGCAGGCAGAGGGAGCTCACAACCTGTTGAAAGTGCAAGTAAAAGAATCACTGAACTAGCTGATTGAAAGAATATTTACAAAATCAAAAAAAGACAGCAGATAATGAATCTATCCTATTAAAATAATTAAAGGGATACTAATGTTACACAATAAAAGCAGCTCCAATTAATCTTCATAGTATTTGGGCCATGGACAGTGTTATTTCAATACTGTCAGAGTTGTAGTTTAAGAATAATTGAATGATAAAGTATCCCCCTCCCTTCCCTTTTACTGATGTAACACTGCTCACCTCAGAGCAGCAAGACTGTCTGGATGGATCACAGAGAGGGACAATCTTCAGTGATCATAAAGAAAAATTTGTCAAGGAGGTCAGGGCTTTCCTTATGTTCACAGTAAGAAGATTGTCCCTTGCTGTGAACTGTCTGGTCTTAAGACCAGATTCCACATCTGAGGGGAGGGGCTTACACTAGGTAAAAGGGGAGGGAGGGGGATACTTTATCATTCAATTACTCTTGAACGACAACTCTGCCAGTACTGAAATAACACTCTCCATGGCCCACATACTATGAAGATTAATTGGAGCTGCTGATTTTGTGAAACATTATTATCCCTTTAAAGGGATATTACTGTTTAGTTAGTTAGTAAGTAAGTAAGATCGAATCTTCTTTATACATTTTTATAACAACGTGTAGCCGTATAACCTTCTACAACTTTGCCGTTTTACATTTAGTCTATAATAAAGTTTTCTCCTCCCTCCCCTTTTTACATACTTTGGGCAGCCTAAACTCAGACCTGGAATCCGGTCATCGGACTGCTGCAGATCGCAGCGAAGGACAATCTTCTTTCTTCCAGTATAAGGAAAACCCTGACCCCTGGACGATTGAGGGCAGGTTTCTAGGTTTTTCTTTATGCTGAAAGATTGTCCCTCGTCGCTATCATCTTGCTGAGGCTGCGTTACATATGTAAAAGGGGCAGGAGGGGGAAACTTTATTATAGAATAAAGGTAAAAAGTTATAAAAGTTTATACAGCTACACATCGTTATAAAAATGCATAAAGAAGCCTCGATCGTACATTACTAACTAAGCATTGCTATCCATTTAAAAGTAGTACAGATTAATTTATATATACTATCTTTGATAAGGCATAGTGCAGGGTTTTCCTGCTGATTAAATCAAGGGTACGCCTGCTGCTGAGATATGCTTTATTTAAAAGTTATTTCAGCTCGAATAGGATATTTTTGGGTGCAGTACGCTGTTGCAGCACTCTGTGTTGGGTTACTGTCTTTGAGGCGGGTCTACTAAGGAAAAGGGGCGCAATTCTACTGCGGCGTATGGAATAAACAAATATTTAAAAAGTTCTCATTGATTTAAAGGGATAGTAATGGCTAAAATAAAGTAGATCGCTCAGTCTTCATTATGTTAAGCAAAGCACGTTGCGCTATGTGTAATAACTTACATTGCTATAGTTTTAAAGTTATGCCACATAAAAGGATCCCCCTCCCGTCCCTTCTGGCTGCGTCACGCTCATCATTGCATGGTCAGGATGGAGAGCGGCGAGGGACAAAATGCAGTAAGCAAAGGAAATTCCTGTCCTCCTTCATCAGGTGGGTTTCCCTTATACTTACTGTCTTAAGTTTGTCCCTCGCTGCGTCCATCCGGTCCCAAGAATAGATTGCAGCTCCAAGGGGAGGCGGCCAGAAGGGACAGAAGGGGGATCCCTTTACATGGCATATCTTTAAAACTATAGCAATGTACATTATTAAACATAGCACAATGTGTTATGTTTAAAGGGATAGTAATACCATGTTTTTTTACATTAGCAGTGCCCTCTAGTGGTCAAATTCTAATTAGTTTTCCTGTTTGATTCTAATGGAGAGGAAAGTCAGAAAAGTCAGAAACATACAGTTCTCCATAGAATGTGATAGAAACTGCCTGTCACTTCCTGTCAGTTAGAACTATCAGGAAGTAAACACAGTAAATTTACTTCCTGTCAGTTAGAACTATCAGGAAGTAAACACAGTAAATTCACTTCCTGTCAGTTAGAACTTCCAGGAAGTAAACACAGTAAATTCACTTCCTGATTATTTGAACTGTTATAAATTTTGAATAAAACATCTGACAGCGATGGGAGTGACCTTGTTTTATTCAGCAGGAAATGCTCTATAAAATGTGTTTTCATAAACAAAAGTTTACTGCTTCTTTAAAATGTAAAAAAATATATGTTGTAGGGTTACTCCCACTGATGAGAGAAATTTTATTAAAAAATTATAACAGCTCAAACTTGAATTATTTAGGTGCAATATCACAGTGGCCTGAAAATTGTAAAGTGGCGCTGTTGCTACACCGTCCTATGGAGATTTATGGTCTACAGACCGGAACAGTCCATAGGATGGTGTAGCAACAGCGCCACTGTACATTTTCAGGCCACTATGATATTGCACCTAAAAAATTCAAGTTTGAGCTGTTATAATGTTTTAATAAAATATCTCTCAGCTGTGGGAGTACCCTTGTTTTACTCAGGGGGATAAATCCTACAACATATATTTTTTAACATTTTAAGTGTTACTACCCCTTTAACATAATGAAGACTCGGCTATCTACTTTATTTTAGCCATTACTATCCCTTGAATGCTAGAGATGTATCAGACCTTTAGCATTCAAGGGTTTAAAAGCTCTACTTAAAAGTAATTTTCATTAATCACTGAAGTTGGTTTGCACCAGAAATGCAATTTTTTTTCCTTAGTACATCAGCTCACAATAACCCTCCAAAGACTACTGCAACAGCCCCCCCCCCAACATTTCAGGCCATGGAGGAAAAATGTAAGTTTGAGCAGCAATATCTTTTTTTGTATAAAACATCTGTCAGCAATGGTTGTACCATTACTTTATTCATCAAGATAAAACCCTATAGAATATATATTTTTCCATACTATGTGATCGTTTCCTTTAAAGCGGAACTATCCCTCCAAATAAAGTGCCCCAAATATGTACTGATAGAGCGATAAGCATATAAATACTAGTATTATACAGAAAAAGTCCAGTGATACTAAGAAATCCTACTTGATCTGAGATTGACGGGCAGGCTTCTTGCTTTAGAAGTATCTGAGCGTCACCTCCTGTACCTTAAGGTACAATGCAACTCCTCCTCACCAAGCTTCTGAGCGTCACTTCCTGTACCTTAAGGTACAATGCAACTCCTCGTCACCAAGCTTCTACTTGTCACTTCCTGTACCTTAAGGTACAATGCAACTCCTCGTCACCAAGCATCTGAGCGTCACTTCCTGTACCTTAAGGTACAATGTAATTCCACGTCACCAAGCTTCTGAGTGTCACTTCCTGTACCTTAAGGTACAATGCAACTCCTCGTCACCAAGCTTCTGCTCGTCACTTCCTGTACCTTAAGGTACAATGCAACTCCTTGTCACCAAGCATCTGAGCGTCACTTCCTGTACCTTAAGGTACAATGCAACTCCTTGTCACCAAGCATCTGAGCCTCACTTCCTGTACCTTAAGGTACAATGTAATTCCACGTCACCAAGCTTCTGAGCATCACTTCCTGTACCTTAAGGTACAATGCAACTCCTCCTCACCAATCCTGGAGGAGCCCGGGACGGGCAGCGCAGACGGACAGATGTCTCCAAGGCAAGATGTGTGCGCTGGTGCCTGCCTGTTTGTCTCCGATCAAGTAGGATTTCTTAATAACGCCGGACTTATCCTGTATACTACTATTCTTTATATGCTTATCGCTATAGCAATAATTATTTGGGGGAACTTTATTTGTGGGGTAGTTCCGCTTTAACGGACACTACTAAAAATGAGAAGGGTTAAAACAAAACATTGCTTTTGCTTTAACCTTTTGTGATCCGAATCCCTGGTTCGATTACAGGGGATCACAGGAAGGTAAAAGCCGTACAATTTTGGAGCAGTACCGCTGCACAATTTTATATGTAGATAGATAGATAGACAGACAGACAAACAGATAGATAGATAGATAGATAGATAGATAGATAGATAGATAGATAGATAGATATAGATATATAGATATGAGATAGATGGATAGATAGACAGACAGACACAGACACACACACACATTAACCCTTTGAGTGCCAGGGGGTATGCAACACATTGCAAAGCCAACCTTGTATGATTGCAATGAATTGGAGACTTCTCTATCACACAAGGGTTTAATGACCTCAAATGTCTCATTTAAATCAGTGAGAATTTCATCCATATGATACAGTAATTTTTCCCAGAATAGCCCCACGTTTGTCTCCATAAATATGCACCTAAAACATAACTTTACATGAAAACATTACAGTGGCCTCCTAACTACGGAACAATCCACCTTTCAGCTCCCGCGTTCCAGCCACCAAAAGCAACTTGCGTTCCACTTGTCCATCCACCGGAGAGAACACAGCCACTTCAGGAAAGACAGTAGATTGTATAGTTATCTGAAACCCAGGGAGTGACCCCAAAACTAAACAACCTACTACCTCACCCCAAAGGACAGTCAGTCTAAAGACGTCTCCTGTCGCCTTCTGTGGGATGAGAGGAAAAGACTGCAAAATATACACAGGGTTAATTCAAAGAATATGAGACAAAACAGGAAATAATACAATGGATGGAGATCAAACGTGTGGAAAAGGATGATAGGTGGGTTCAGCAAGAACATATGTCAACAGACAGCAATACAGCCACACTGTGGTGACATTTTATAAAATGGCATTTGATTGTAAAAGGTTTTAAATGTAATAACTTTTTAGCAAAGCATCTCCCAGCAGCGGGAGTAATCTGGGGTAACAGAGTAGACTATGGGGCAAGGGTACTGCGATCAATGGGATTAAAGTCCTAAGAGTGGAGGAGATTGTATGCTGGTATGCATTACAGTGATTGTACACGGCAGTGCATACCTGGATGCAGCCACTGGCATTAACCCTTTCAATGCCAGAAGGGTACAGAACACATTGTAAAGCTGAAAGGGTTACAGGCTAAAGGGAGTTCTGCTGCCAAGTTTTCACCTCATTGTGCAGTATGAGTCTGTTCATACAGACAGCGATATCCGCACGTTACCCTGGCCAATGCAGCAGGCTCGGTCTTTCCTACAACAATACGTTATACGGACACAAACACCAAACTGTAATCACGTTCCTATTACCTGGGACCTCCTAAACTGTTCTGTGGGGCTTCTCAGGCTCCCTGACCACACGATAACATATGGCTGGCTTTTTGCGTGACTTATTGATCTTTACAGATGTGCTCCTGGAAGCACTGCACTTTTTGAACAGATAGAGGAAAGGAGGTCTTTCACATGGTGCTGGGACTCTAATTAAAGGGACAGTAATGTTTCATAATAAAAGCAGCTCTAATTAATCATCATAGTATTTGGACTTTGGAGAGTGTTATTTCAATTCTGTCAGAGTTGTAGTTCAAGAGTAATTCAATGATAAAGTATCCCCCTCCTGCCCCTTTTACTGATGTAACACTGCTCAGCCAGATCAGAAGGGAGGTGCCCAGGTAGACTGCAGAGAGGGACAATCTTCAATTAAGATAAGGGAAAAACCTGAAAAACCTGTCAAGGGGGGCAGGGCTTTCATTGTTCTCATAGGAAGAAGATTGTCCCCTGCTGCTATCTGTCTGGTCTATGGACTGGATTCCACATCTGAGAAGAGATGGCTTACACTAGGTAAAAGGGACGGGAGGGGGAACATTGCTTGTGAATATCTCATAAACCATAAAGGTTTGAGAGATATGACTTATATCGTTCTTCATGTGTTTTTTAATGCCTACAAAATAAAATAACGTTAAAATGAAGTATTACTATCCCTTTAAAGAGGCGGAAGCAGGTTTCCAAATGGAGGCCCCATCAGGCTCCAAGATGAGTGACTTAAAACCGTTAATAGGATCATGGTTATAGTTCGGTGTTATCTCCTACAAGGTTGTTATGTGGTTTGTATTGAAATGGATCTAGAATTGCACACACATCCTATATAATAATTCGCTAAATCGTGTGTAACGCCCGACATGCGCAGTAGACACTGCTGCTCGTGTGGCAGTCATGCGCAGTAGAGACTGCCCGCGCCGCAGCTGATACAGAGCTGGGCGCTCCGAAGGAGCGTCCAGCTCTGTATCAGCAGCGACGCGGGCAGTCTCTACTGCGCATGACTGCCCCGCGACCGGCTGCCAGAAGCACTGTGGCCCGTGTAACGGGCTGTTCAACTAGTTGTAGATATTTGCATTTTTTTCAGCGTGATTTTGTTCTGCTGTTGACGTTAAGCGAGGGGCATGGTCGTCCAACAGAAGGCCCACAAACCATATCTGACCTACTTGGCCAACAAGTGTGGCCCGCCAAAAATGTTTTAACTGATATATTTATTACCTAATTAGTCAGCACAGATCAATCCATTCGCGCCAAGCCAACTACCCGATGCTATCGCTGTGCGTCTGACACCATACAGTCCTCAAGAACATCACTGTGACTGTCACTGATACATTCTGATTAACAACAGGCCTATAACTGAATTTGTTTAAAGAATAAACTTGATTAAAACAGGGTATACTTCAATATGAAAAAAATGCTGTCCTCACACATACAGATTTCTGATCATGGCCCACAACTGAAAAAATGTGGATGCCCCTGTGTGAGGCATGCTGGGAGAAAGGAAAAACCGTACTACAATCACTTTTAGGCTATGTTCATCCAGGTAACTTGTGCTATTAATGCTGTAATAAACGCACCTATATGAAAACAATTGCCCCTGATGTTGTTGTTCACACCATCAATTGATGCCTGACAGAACACATCTGGAAGAAGCATTCTCAGGGGAGGGCTGGCCTGGTGGGCAGTGGGGCAATTGCCCCCTGGGCCGGCCATATGTCTGGGCCAGTGGGCCACTACCTCACTTAAAGGGATAGTAATACTTAAAATGTAAAAAAAAATATGTTGTAGGGTTTATCCCCCTGAGTAAAACAAGGGCACTCCCACTACTGAGAGGTGTTTCATTCAAAAGTTATTAATTTTCAAAGTTGAATTTTTTAGGTACAATATCACAGTGGCCTGAAATTGTACAGTGGCGCTGTTGCTAAACCATCCTATGGAGATTTATGGTCAACTGACCAGACCTGTCCATAGGATCGTGTAGCAACAGCGCCACTGTAAAATTTCAGGCCACTGTGATATTGCACCTAAAAATTCAACTTTGAAAATTAATAACTTTTGAATGAAACACCTCTCAGCAGTGGGAGTGCCCTTGTTTTACTCAGGGGGATAAACCCTACAACATATTTTTTTTTACATTTTAAGTATTACTATCCCTTTAATATCCATCTTGTTGCTATAAGTGGAGCTATACTAGTGATGCCATAGAGCTTACAATTGAAACGGAGCTACACACATGATATCACAAAGCTACAATCCAAATGAAACTCATTTACCTTGTAAGCTCTATAGTAACATTAGTGTAGCTTTGCTTAACCCTTTGAGTGCCAGAGGGGTACGCAATGCGTTGCATATCACTCTGGCACTCAAAGGGTTCATTTGTAAGCTCTGTAGTATCAGCCCATTTCAACTATGAGCTACGTGGTATCGCTCTGTTTGATGATATTAATGCCACGTTTAAAATTAATAAAAGGAGGCGGGCTGGGACAGTGGCTTGAAACAATAGTACAAATGGGCCACTTGACCATATTTGCCCTCCGGGCCACAAGTTGCCAGCCCTCCCCTGAGCATTCTACAACTTGTGTGCATTGTACCCAGTGGCGTAACTAGCAGCCACCGGGCCCTGGTGCAGAAATTGCCGCCGGGCCCGGGCCCCCCCCCAATCTTCACGTTGCCCCATTCACATCACTTACCTCCATCTCTCGCGCGGTTCTCAGTTATGCAGAGCGCTGGGAGATGATGTCATCTCCCAGCGCTCTGCATTACTAGAGCGCCGGGAGATTACCTGAGCTGCTGCGGGCAGGGCTGTGGGCGAGTGGCGATGGGTTCGCAGGGGGCGGCTGGGCCCCTTGGAGTGACAGGCCCGGTCGCAGGTGCGACCCCTGCGACCCCTATTGTTACGCCACTGATTCTACCATAGCAAATTCCAAATTGCAGCATGCCTGATCTATGCTGAAGCCTTTGCGCTGCCCTGCAGATCTCTCACACTAACAATATTGGAGGTTATGATATTCATCACAACTCCTGATCCACATGGGTGTCAGTTAGTCACGTATGGCTGACCACAGATGGGCTGGCCTTGTGAGAAACCTCCCGCCCCCATGCGAGAGGAATGAAGGACATCGGAGGTAACGACTGGCGGTGTGACGTACAAAATGAAGCGTAGCCAATTCACCGGTATGACCATAGCCTAAATCACTTTGTAAACTGTACAAAAATCTTGCGATAAAATAATAGTCATATAATTCACACAGCTACAATAAAATTTGTCCGTGTGAACTAAGGCCTACTACCTTCAGCTGCCACTGAACTAGAACCTAGGCTGTGAAACTTCTTGTTGCCAGTGTTAACAAGGTTACGCACTAGCCGAGTAACAGCCAATGTATTGTAACAATGACATGCACTGGGAATATGCCTTCCTTCATTTGGATAATGCAATGTCCCTCTTAACTGTTTGAGCGCCAGAGGGGTATATGCAATATGCAAATGAGCAAAAAGTGCAATCCTTCGATACAATACATTGGCTGTTACTCTCTGATTACCAGAGCAGTGTCAAATGGATTGCAAGCCCATTTGTTGGTCAGCCTTCTGGAACTCAAAGGTTTAACATCAAAAGTAGTTATATATGTGATGAGGTTTGTTGTTTAGTAATCTATAATACAATTTCCCTACCATAGCAATGAATGTTCTACGGCTAATGTATTTTGTACGTATTGATACAGATTACTGATGGACTCACACAGTCTACCTGCATGTAATTGCATTTCTGCACCTCTTATCTAATCCCACAGCCCAGCGGATCCCAAACCTCTCCTGAAAATCCTATTTCATACTCACATGGGACATTGTGGATAATCTTACCACATTCTGCCTGCACCAGATCATTCGACTCTCCATGGTCTGATAACAGGGAACCTGCAATAATGATGAGGAACCGTGTTACATTATTGTGTGCAAAATCAAATTATTTATCTCATATTTATCTATCTATCTCATATTTATCTATCTATCTATCTATCTATCTATCTATCTATCTCATATCTGTCTATCTCATATCTATCTATCTATCTATCTATCTATCTCATATCTATCTATCTATATATCTATCTCATATCTGTCTATCTATCTATCTATCTATCTATCTATCTATCTATCTATCTATCTATCATCTATCTATCTCATATCTATCTATCTAGCTCATATCTATCTATCTATCTATCATCTATAAATCTTTCTATCTATCTATCTATCTATCTATCTATCTATCTATCTATCTATCATATCTATAAATCAATCTATCTATCTATCTATGTATCTATCTATGTATCTATCTATCTATCTATCTATCTATCTATCTATCTATCTATCTCATATCTGTCTATCTATATCTCATATCTATCTATTTATCTATCTATCTATCTATCTATCTATCTATCTATCTATCTATCATATCTATAAATCTGTCTATCTATCTATCTATCTATCTATCTATCTATCTATCTATCTATCTATCTAATATCTATCTATCTATCTATCTATCTATCTATCTATCTATCTATCTATCTATCATATCTATAAATCTATCTATCTCTCTATCTATCTATCTCATATCTATCTATCTGTCTGTCTATCTATCTATCTATCTATCTATCTATCTATCTATCTATCTCTCATATCTATCTATCTATCTATCTATCTATCTATCTATCTATCTATCTAATATCTATCTATCTGTCTATCTATCTATCTATCTATCTATCTATCTATCTATCTATCTCATATCTTCCTACCTACCACTGTCTCTCTCTAGATATATATATGTCATCTATCTATGATAGTATGTACAATAATTCTCTATCTCAGTAATGGGAAACCCGAGGTCCTCCAGCTGTTGAGAAAAAGAATTCCCAGAATCCCATGCAGGACACTTTGGCTGGCTGGGGTAGATGGGAATTGAAGTCCTCAACAGCTGAAAAGCCTCAGATTGCCCATCACCATGATCTACCAATCTAATACAGAAATTATAACGCCAGGCATAAATAATATTTATATTAGAAAAAGTCTTTGTTGCCCCTAATGTCTTATACACTAAGTTCTCTGCAGCCTTTAGCCCTCCTGCCGGTGTTAGACTACCGCTCCCACAATCCTTAGCTGGCCAAGTCTGAGGATCGCCTGCATAATTCCCAACTCTGCTATTGTTCATTCTTCCCCTGATGTTCTAGATTCAGACAAGGAGATGGACTCACTTTGTGTTGTTCTATCCGGAGGCTCCGCTGCAGGTTCTAAGCCACCGGGTCAGGACAGAAATGAAGTACAGAGGACAAGGGACAGAGGAGCTGTGAGTGAATGTGTCAGCGCTTCGTAACATAAAGACACGTATTATAATACAGTCCTTGACGACTTGGCTTGGTAACTGCCCCAGAGGAATTGTCACAGAAAAGGTTATGTACGTGTAACACAAGAAAGAGGCAGAGGGAGAAGGTGTCTGTGTTTAACATGGGGGGAGAAGCAACCTAATCCATACTGTAAATAGTGAGGCACAGAGATCCCTCCATGGAACCGAGGGGGAGAGGAGAGTGCAAGAAAAGGGGCATGGAGAGAAGAGTGTGAGAGAGGAGGAGAGTGTGAGAGAAATGTGACTGAGTGAGAGAGAGAGGAGAGTGTGAGAGAAATGTGACTAAGTGAGAGAGAGGAGGAGAGTGTGAGAGAAATGTGACTGAATGAGAGAGAGGAGGAAAGTGTGAGAGAAATGTGACTGAGTGAGAGGAGGAGAGTGTGAGAGAAATGTGACTGAGTGAGAGAGAGGAGGAGAGTGTGAGAGAAATGTGACTAAGTGAGAGAGAGGAGGAGAGTGTGAGAGAAATGTGACTGAATGAGAGAGAGGAGGAAAGTGTGAGAGAAATGTGACTGAGTGAGAGAGAGGAGGATAGTGTGAGAGAAATGTGACTGAGTGAGAGAGAGGAGGAGAGTGTGAGAGAAATGTGACTGAGTGAGAGAGAGGAGGAGAGTGTGAGAGAGAGGAGGAGAGTGTGAGAGAAATGTGACTGAGTGAGAGAGAGGAGAGTGTGAGAGAAATGTAACTGAGTGAGAGAGAGGAGGAGAGTGTGAGAGAAATGTGACTGAGTGAGAGGAGGAGAGTGTGAGAGAAATGTGACTAAGTGAGAGAGGAGGAGAGTGTGAGAGAAATGTGACTGAGTGAGAGGAGGAGAGTGTGAGAGAAATGTGACTAAGTGAGAGAGGAGGAGAGTGTGAGCGAAATGTGACTGAGTGAGAGGAGGAGAGTGTGAGAGAAATGTGACTGAGAGAGAGAGGAGGAGAGTGTGAGAGAAATGTGACTGAGTGAGAGAGGAGGAGAGTGTGAGAGAAATGTGACTGAGTGAGAGGAGGAGAGTGTGAGAGAAATGTGACTGAGTGAGAGAGAGGAGGAGAGTGTGAGAGAAATGTGACTGAGTGAGAGAGGAGGAGAGTGTGAGAGAAACGTGACTGAGTGAGAGGAGGAGAGTGTGAGAGAAATGTGACTGAGTGAGAGAGAGGAGGAGAGTGTGAGAGAAATGTGACTGAGAGAGAGGAGGAGAGTGTGAGAGAAATGTGACTGAGTGAGAGAGAGGAGGAGAGTGTGAGAGAAATGTGACTGAGTGAGAGAGGAGGAGAGTGTGAGAGAAATGTGACTGAGTGAGAGAGAGGAGGAGAGTGTGAGAGAAATGTGACTGAGTGAGAGAGAGGAGGAGAGTGTGAGAGAAATGTGACTGAGTGAGAGGAGGAGAGTGTGAGAGAAATGTGACTGAGTGAGAGAGAGGAGAGTGTGAGAGAAATGTGACTGAGTGAGAGAGAGGAGGAGAGTGTGAGAGAAATGTGACTGAGTGAGAGAGAGGAGGAGAGTGTGAGAGAAATGTGACTGAGTGAGAGAGAGGAGGAGAGTGTGAGAGAAATGTGACTGAGTGAGAGAGAGGAGGAGAGTGTGAGAGAAATGTGACTGAGTGAGAGAGAGGAGGAGAGTGTGAGAGAAATGTGACTGAGTGAGAGAGAGGAGGAGAGTGTGAGAGAAATGTGACTGAGTGAGAGGAGGAGAGTGTGAGAGAAATGTGACTGAGTGAGAGAGAGGAGAGTGTGAGAGAAATGTGACTGAGTGAGAGAGAGGAGGAGAGTGTGAGAGAAATGTGACTGAGTGAGAGAGAGGAGGAGAGTGTGAGAGAAATGTGACTGAGTGAGAGAGAGGAGGAGAGTGTGAGAGAAATGTGACTGAGTGAGAGAGAGGAGGAGAGTGTGAGAGAAATGTGACTGAGTGAGAGAGAGAAGAGTGTGAGAGAAATGTGACTGAGTGAGAGAGGAGGAGAGTGTGAGAGAAATGTGACTGAGTGAGAGAGAGGAGAAGAGTGTGAGAGAAATGTGACTTGAGTGAGAGAGAGGAGGAGAGTGTGAGAGAAATGTGACTTGAGTGAGAGAGAGGAGGAGAGTGTGAGAGAAATGTGACTGAGTGAGAGAGAGGAGGAGAGTGTGAGAGAAATGTGACTGAGTGAGAGAGAGGAGGAGAGTGTGAGAGAAATGTGACTGAGTGAGAGAGAGGAGGAGAGTGTGAGAGAAATGTGACTTGAGTGAGAGAGAGGAGGAGAGTGTGAGAGAAATGTGACTGAGTGAGAGAGAGGAGGAGAGTGTGAGAGAAATGTGACTGAGTGAGAGAGAGAGGAGGAGAGTGTGAGAGAAATGTGACTGAGTGAGAGAGAGGAGGAGAGTGTGAGGATGGGGTGGTGTATGGCAGAGAGGTCAGACAAGGAGGAAAAATAATGTGAGAGACAGACGTGTGAGTGAGAGATATCGAGAGGCCGTGTGTTTGTGAATATGTGTGTGGGTATATATGTGTGAGTGCCTGTGTATGTCTATGTGTATATCTGGGTATGTATGTATGTGTGCGTGTGTCTGTATGTATGTGGGTGTGTGCGTGTGTCTGTATGTATGTATGTATGTGTATGTCCGTGTGTCTGTATGTATGTGTGTGCGCGTGTGTCTGTCTGTATGTATGTGTGTGTGTGCGTGCGTGTCTGTATGTATGTGTGTGCGCGTGTGTCTGTATGTATGTGTCTGTGCGTGTCTGTATGTATGTGTGTGTGTGTGTGTGTGTGCGTGTGTCTGTATGATTGTACGTGTCTGTGTATGTAGGTGTGTCCGTGTAGGTGTGTCCGTGTATTAGACTTCCTATTACTGTATTACTGTGCTGTATTACATATCCTATTACTGTATTAGACTTCCTATTACTGTGTTAATGTGCTGTATTAGACTTCCTATTACTGTATTACTGTACTGTATTACACATCCTATTACTGTATTAGACTTCCTATTACTGTGTTAATGTGCTGTATTAGACTTCCTATTACTGTATTACTGTACTGTATTACACATCCTATTACTGTATTACTGTACTGTATTAGACTTCCTATTACTGTATTACTGTACTGCATTAGACTTCCTATTACTGTGTTAATGTGCTGTATTAGACTTCCTATTACTGTATTACTGTGCTGTATTACACATCCTATTAGTGTATTACTATACTGTATTAGACTTCCTATTACTGTATTACTGTTCTGTATTACACATCCTATTACTGTATTACTGTACTGTATTAGACTTCCTATTACTGTATTACTGTACTGTATTAGACTTCTTATTACTGTATTACTGTACTGTATTACACATCCTATTACTGTATTACTGTACTGTATTAGACTTCCTATTACTGTATTACTGTACTGTATTAGACTTCTTATTACTGTATTACTGTACTGTATTAGACTTCCTATTACTGTATTACTGTACTGTATTACACATCCTATTACTGTATTACTGTACTGTATTAGACTTCCTATTACTGTATTACTGTACTGTATTACACATCCTATTACTGTATTACTGTGCTGTATTAGACTTCCTATTACTGTATTACTGTACTGTATTACACATCCTATTACTGTATTAGACTTCCTATTACTGTGCTGTACTACACATCCTATTACTGTGTTAATGTGCTGTATTAGACTTCCTATTACTGTATTACTGTGCTGTATTAGACATCCTATTACTGTATTACTGTACTGTATTAGACTTCCTATTACTGTATTACTGTACTGTATTAGACATCCTATTACTGTATTACTGTACTGTATTAGACATCCTATTACTGTATTATTGTACTGTATTAGACTTCCTATTACTGTATTACTGTACTGTATTAGACTTCCTATTACTGTATTACTGTGCTGTATTACACATCCTATTACTATATTACTGTACTGTATTAGACTTCCTATTACTGTATTACTGTACTGTATTAGACATCCTATTACTGTATTACTGTACTGTATTAGACATCCTATTACTGTATTATTGTACTGTATTAGACTTCCTATTACTGTATTACTGTACTGTATTAGACTTCCTATTACTGTATTACTGTGCTGTATTACACATCCTATTACTATATTACTGTACTGTATTAGACTTCCTATTACTGTATTACTGTACTGTATTAGACTTCCTATTACTGTATTACTGTACTGTATTAGACTTTCTATTACTGTATTACTGTACTGTATTACACATCCTATTACTGTATTACTGTGCTGTATTACACTTCCTATTACTGTATTACTGTACTGTATTAGACATCCTATTACTGTATTACTGTACTGTATTACACATCCTATTACTGTATTACTGTGCTGTATTACACTTCCTATTACTGTATTACTGTACTGTATTAGACTTCCTATTACTGTATTACTGTGCTATATTACACATCCTATTACTGTATTACTGTACTGTATTAGACTTCCTATTACTGTACTGTATTACACATCCTATTACTGTATTACTGTACTGTATTAGACTTCCTATTACTGTATTACTGTACTGTATTAGACATCCTATTACTGTATTACTGTACTGTATTACACATCCTATTACTGTATTACTGTACTGTATTAGACTTCCTATTACTGTATTACTGTACTGTATTAGATATCCTATTACTGTATTACTGTACTGTATTACACATCCTATTACTGTATTAGACTTCCTATTACTGTGCTGTATTACACATCCTATTACTGTGTTAATGTGCTGTATTAGACTTCCTATTACTGTATTACTGTGCTGTATTAGACATCCTATTACTGTATTACTGTACTGTATTAGACTTCCTATTACTGTATTACTGTACTGTATTAGACTTCCTATTACTGTATTACTGTGCTGTATTACACATCCTATTACTATATTACTGTACTGTATTAGACTTCCTATTACTGTATTACTGTACTGTATTAGACTTCCTATTACTGTATTACTGTGCTGTATTACACATCCTATTACTGTATTACTGTACTGTATTACACATCCTATTACTGTATTACTGTACTGTATTAGACTTCCTATTACTGTATTACTGTACTGTATTACACATCCTATTACTGTATTACTGTACTGTATTACACTTACTATTACTGTATTACTGTACTGTATTACACATCCTATTACTGTATTACTGTGCTGTATTACACATCCTATTACTGTATTACTGTACTGTATTACACTTACTATTACTGTATTACTGTACTGTATTAGACATCCTATTACTGTATTACTGTACTGTATTACACATCCTATTACTGTATTACTGTGCTGTATTACACTTCCTATTACTGTATTACTGTACTGTATTAGACTTCCTATTACTGTATTACTGTACTGTATTAGACATCCTATTACTGTATTATTGTACTGTATTAGACATCCTATTACTGTATTACTGTACTGTATTAGACTTCCTATTACTGTATTACTGTACTGTATTACACATCCTATTACTGTATTAGACTTCCTATTACTGTGCTGTATTACACATCCTATTACTGTGTTAATGTGCTGTATTAGACTTCCTATTACTGTATTACTGTGCTGTATTAGACATCTTATTACTGTATTACTGTACTGTATTAGACTTCTTATTACTGTATTACTGTACTGTATTAGACATCCTATTACTGTATTATTGTACTGTATTAGACTTCCTATTACTGTATTACTGTGCTGTATTACACATCCTATTACTATATTACTGTACTGTATTAGACTTCCTATTACTGTATTACTGTACTGTATTACACATCCTATTACTGTATTACTGTACTGTATTAGACTTCCTATTACTGTATTACTGTACTGTATTACACATCCTATTACTGTATTACTGTGATGTATTAAACTTCCTAGTACTATGCCATATTAGACTTCTTATTACTGTATTACTGTGCTGTATTACACATCCTATTACTATGCTGTATTAGACATCCTATTACTGTATTACTGTGACATATTAGACTTCATATTAATGTATTACTGTGTTGTATTAAACTTCCTATTACTTTATTACTGTGCTGTATTAGACTTCCTCCTTTTTATAATGTGAAGCCTGGAGATGATGGGAGTTGTACTCTCCAACAGCTTTAGAGCCACATGAGCTTACCCCTGACACCTTCCCTCCCCTTGTCTCCAAATGGTAACGCAGAACCAGCAAATGGCCACTAGAGGTCACATCACC
The DNA here is from genome assembly GCA_037306005.1 of Rhinophrynus dorsalis. NCBI lineage: Eukaryota > Metazoa > Chordata > Amphibia > Anura > Rhinophrynidae > Rhinophrynus > Rhinophrynus dorsalis. The sequence goes on along the minus strand of CM074721.1, from coordinate 21,308,656 downwards.
ATCGCTTACACACTGACTAATCGTTGCTAGTTCCTTTTCCCCAGTCGTTGTCATTCTGCCAAAAATACATTAACCCTTTCCACTGCACAAGGACGCAGCAAAAAATAGTGTACAATACATAGTTATCCAGCAACATTATCCAAATGTACTAGGGTTTGTGTTATATCATGTATTTCAAAGCCAGGGGTATATCATTATTTTAACTCTTTGAGCACCAGAAAGGAGTGTAACTCATTGTTCTGCAATGTGTTTCACACCTCTGTAGCACTCAAAGTGTTAAGTAATGCCAATTGTTTTAACAAAATCAACGGAGAATCTCAACCAGGCTTTGTACACCGCTCTGGCACCCAGCGGAATACATAACACAAATACTATACAAGATTAGGACAGAGGGGACACAAACCTTGCCTGCAACACCACCTCGGCACTCAAAAGGTTAAGCAACAGCAACACTTTGCTAAAATGACACCACACAGAACATAAACTAGGATTTGCACACTCCTCTGGCACTCAATAGGTTAAGCAACACCAGCGCTTTACAAGATTATGTCACAGAGAACATAAACAAGGCCTTGCACCACCACCACCTGGCTCTCACAATGTTAACCCCTTGAGTGCCAGAGGGGTACACATTACCGCTCTCGCACTCAAAGGGTTAAGTATGCCAACTGTTTGCAAGATTATGACACAGAGAACTTCGATCATGCACAGCAATCTGACATGTAAAAGGTTAGACTACATCAGAAAGTCAGTGCTAGGGGAGGTGGGTAATGCATTGCTGAGCAGTGTCAGTGAGTGGAGGAGGTAATGTAGGGATAAGACAGGAGGTCAGTGCTTGGTGATGTGGTCAATGTATTGCAGAACAGTGTCAGTGAGTGGGGAAGTAATGTAGGGATAAGACAGGAATTCAGTACTAGGGGAGGTAGGTAATGCATTGCTGAGCAGTGTCAGTGAGTGGGGAGGTAATGTAGGGATAAGACAGGAAGTCAGTGTAAGGGGAGGTGTGTAATACATTGCTGACCAGTGTCAGTGAGTGGGGGAGGTAATGTAGGGATAAGACAGGAAGTCAGTGCTAGGGGGGTGGGTAATGTATTGCTGAGCAGTGTCAGTGAGTGGGGAGGTAATGTAGGGATAAGACAGGAAGTCAGTGCTAGGGGAGGTGGGTAATGCATTACTGAGCAGTGTCAGTGAGTGGGGAGGTAATGTAGGGATAAGACAGGAAGTCAGTGCTAGGGGAGGTAGGTAATGCATTGCTGAGCAGTGTCAGTAAGTGGGGATGTAATGTAGGGATAAGACAGGAAGTCAGTACTAGTGGAGGTTGGTAATGCATTGCTGAGCAGTATCAGTGAGTGGGGAGGTAATGTAGGAATAAGACAGGAAGTCAGTGTTAGGGGAGGTGGGTAATGCATTGCTGAGCAGTGTCAGTGAGTGGGGAGGTAATGTAGGGATAAGACAGAAGTCAGTGCTAGGGGAGGTGGGTAATGCATTGCTGAGCAGTATCAGTAAGTGGAGAGGTAATGTAGGAATAAGACAGGAAGTCAGTGCTAGGGGAGGGGGGTAATGCATTGCTGAGCAGTGTCAGTGAGTGGGGAGGTAATGTAGGGATAAGACAGGAAGTCAGTGCTAGGGGAGGTGGGTAACACATTGCTGAGCAGTGTCAGTGAGTGAGGGAGGTAATGTAGGGATAAGACAGGAAGTCAGTGGTAGGGGAGGTGGTAATGCATTATTGAGCAGTGTCAGTGAGTGGGGAGGTAATGTAGGGATAAGACAGGAAGTCAGTGCTAGAGGAGGTGGGTAACACATTGCTGAGCAGTGTCAGTGAGTGGGGTAGGTAATGTAGGGATAAGACAGGAAGTCAGTGCTAGGGGAGGTGGGTAATGCATTGCTGAGCAGTGTCAGTGAGTGGGGAGGTAATGTAGGGATAAGACAGGAAGTCAGTGCTAGGGGAGGTGGGTAATACATTACTGAGAAGTCAGTGAGTGGGGAGGTAATGTAGGGATAAGACAGGAAGTCAGTACTAGGGGAGGTGGGTAATGCATAGCTGAGCAGTGTCAGTGAGTGGGGGAGGTAATGTAGAGATAAGACAGGAAGTCAGTGCTAGGGGAGGTGGGTAATGCATTGCTGAGCAGTGTCAGTGAGTGGGGAGATAATGTAGGGATAAGACAGGAAGTCAGTGCTAGGGGAGCTGGGTAATGCATTGCTGAGCAGTGTCAGTGAGTGGGGAGGTAATGTAGGGATAAGACAGGAAGTCAGTGCTAGGGGAGATGGGTAATGCATTGCTGAGCAGTGTCAGTGAGTGGTGAGGTAATGTAGGGATAAGACAGGAAGTCAGTGTTAGGGGAGGTGGGTAATGCATTGCTGAGCAGTGTCAGTGAGTGGGGAGGTAATGTAGGGATAAGACAGGAAGTCAGTGCTAGGGGAGCTGGGTAATGCATTGTTGAGCAGTGTCAGTGAGTGGGGAGGTAATGTAGGGATAAGACAGGAAGTCAGTGCTAGGGGAGATGGGTAATGCATTGATGAGCAGTGTCAGTGAGTGGTGAGGTAATGTAGGGATAAGACAGGAAGTCAGTGCTAGGGGAGGTGGGTAATGCATTGCTGAGCAGTGTCAGTGAGTGGGGAGATAATGTAGGGATAAGACAGGAAGTCAGTGCTAGGGGAGCTGGGTAATGCATTGCTGAGCAGTGTCAGTGAGTGGGGAGGTAATGTAGGGATAAGACAGGAAGTCAGTGCTAGGGGAGATGGGTAATGCATTGCTGAGCAGTGTCAGTGAGTGGTGAGGTAATGTAGGGATAAGACAGGAAGTCAGTGTTAGGGGAGGTGGGTAATGCATTGCTGAGCAGTGTCAGTGAGTGGGGAGGTAATGTAGGGATAAGACAGGAAGTCAGTGCTAGTGGAGGTGGGTAATGCATTGCTGAGCAGTGTCAGTGAGTGGGGAGGTAATGTAGGGATAAGACAGGAAGTCAGTGCTAGGGGAGCTGGGTAATGCATTGCTGAGCAGTGTCAGTGAGTGGGGAGGTAATGTAGGGATAAGACAGGAAGTCAGTGCTAGGGGAGATGGGTAATGCATTGCTGAGCAGTGTCAGTGAGTGGTGAGGTAATGTAGGGATAAGACAGGAAGTCAGTGCTAGGGGAGGTGGGTAATGCATTGCTGAGCAGTGTCAGTGAGTGGGGGAGGTAATGTAGGGATACGACAGGAAGTCAGTGCTAGGGGAGGTGGGTAATGCATTGCTGAGCAGTGTCAGTGAGTGGGGGAGGTAATGTAGGGATATGTCAGGAAGTCAGTGCTAGGGGAGATGGGTAATGCATTGCTGAGCAGTGTCAGTGAGTGGGGGAGGTAATGTAGGGATATGTCAGGAAGTCAGTGCTAGGGGAGATGGGTAATGAATTGCTGAGCAGTGTCAGTGAGTGGGGGAGGTAATGTAGGGATAAGACAGGAAGTCAGTGCTAGGGGAGGTGGGTAATGCATTGCTGAGCAGTGTCAGTGAGTGGGGGAGGTAATGTAGGGATAAGACAGGAAGTCAGTGCTAGGGGAGGTGGGTAATGCATTGCTGAGCAGTGTCAGTGAGTGGGGGAGGTAATGTAGGGATATGTCAGGAAGTCAGTGTTAGGGGAGGTGGGTAATGCATTACTGAGCAGTGTCAGTGAGTGGTGAGATAATGTAGGGATAAGACATGAAGTCAGTGCTAGGAGAGGTGGGTAATACATTACTGAGAAGTCAGTGAGTGGGGAGGTAATGTAGGGATATGACAGGAAGTCATTACTAGGAGAGGTGGGCTGTGTATTGCTGTGCAGTGTCAGTGAGTGGATTCAATGGAAAAAACTTTAACCCCTTGGTTTCTACGGATATCTCTGACGTATTGCTCCTCAATACGTTGGAGATCTCCTTATCAGCCACGGCATTAAATAATTAAGTAAATAATTAACTCTTTGAGTGCACAAGGGGTAAGCAAAGCATTGCGAATCAATGCATTGTGTACCCCGCTGACACTCAAAGGTTAATAATAATAATACATAATAGGAATTAAACTGGTGCAGAGGTACTGAGATTGCTCTGGCCACACCCACAATTCAAAATGTGGGTGTGGCCAGAACAGCTTCAAAATTTGAAGCTCTACGCAGTCACCTACATAGCCTATTGGGAAATCAGGCCCTGGCTGGATACCTCTCTATCAAAAGGGTTAAAACATTTTAAAAGCATACTTTATGTTGCAGGCCTCTTAGGTAGCAAAGGGTGTTAAAAAAACTAGTGGTGTGCCTTCTGTGGTCTGCACCCCACCCCTTTTTCTGCTCCCCCCCCCCCCATGACAGTGTCAGGATAGGCTCCGTGCGTGCGGTACACCACACCAGATCTGCATTCCAGATCAATTGGTAACACTATTAAAGAATGATGGATTTGAGGTCTGTATAACTACAACTCACTCGCATGGGCCTGACCACCCAACCACAAAGGTCATTGTTTAGGCTGCCCTCAAATGAGACGGGTTCAACCCCTGTCATCTACCTGCAACGTCTCAGTTGCAAAGCAGAGTAGGGGAGGGATTAGGGCAATCAGTCATAATAAAATAAAAGAGTAGGTGGTTTCTCCTTTGACAAATCCTACATTCGTCTTTTGACTTTTTGGATGTCAGAGACCTTTCCCAGTCATTGTGAAGCATTTCACCGGAGGCGTCTTTGGCATCAGCTGGTATTTTATCATTAACCCCTCAAGGATAAGAGGGGGTGTGTGCAACGTACTGCTCTGCACACCCCTCTGGTCCTTAACTCCTTAAAGGGGAACTACCACCCCACATACATTTTCCTGCAATGAATTACCCATTTAGCTGCTCAGTAGTACTAGTCCCCAGAATAATTACCTCCTTATAGAGAATTCCCACTGCTCCCAAGACTGGCGGCCGGGAAACAGCGCTTTAGAAGAATCTGCGCGCCTTCGTCGTCAGTCCCTCCCTGAAAGTACGAAGCAATGCCGCCTAGAGCAGACTGGGACTGATGGCGCAGGCACGCAGACTTCTCTATGCAAAGATGTCTGCGCTGTTTCCTGGCCGTGTATCAGCACTGAAACTGTTCACTAAGAAAACAGCATGGAAAGCTATGAAACATGCTATTATGGGCTCCCAATTTACACTCCATTCCTGAGCACACAATAAAAACAGTACATAAGAAAACTGTTTTAACGTGGACTTGTCACCTTAACCCTTTTAATGCCAGAAGGGTATGCAAAGCACATTGCAACTCAAAGGGTTAAAGGGGTAGTAACTCTTAAAGTGTAAAAAAAATAAATGTTTTAGTGTTTATTCCACTGAGTAAAATAAGGGTACCCCCACTGCCGAAAGGTGTTTTATTCAAAAGTGACTACAGCTCAAACTTGAATTTATTTTGGTACAGGATCACAGAGGCCTGAAATTGTACGGTGGCGCTGTTGCTACACCATTTTATGGACAGTTCTGGTCAGTTGACCACAAATCTCCATTGCATGGTGTAGTAACAGCGCCACTGTACAATTTCAGGCCTCTGTGATCCTGTACCAAATAAATTCCAGTTTGAGCTGTAATAATTTTTGAATTAAACACCGTTCGGCAGTGGGAGTACCCTTATTTTACTCAGTGGGATAAACCCTGAAATGTATTTTTTTTAAACATTTTAAGTATTACTATCCCTTTAAGAACAACAGCTAATTTGATAGAGAAGTAAAAATTGATCGTATGTGCTAGTCATTTGTTTGTAATATAAATAGTTTCTGAGAAATTAACAGTTAGTTCTTGATGGCACAGTCTGGCACTTTAAGCTAATTAGTGTCTGTGCTGGGCCAGTATTACAACACACACAGTGTTATGAGTGAATCTAGGCAGAGCCCACACACACTGGGTGTGCGTCTTATAGAACTATGAGGACATAACTCATTTGCATACTGCCCAGGGAATTAGCTTAAAGTGCCAGACTGTTCCACAAACACAAAAGGGTTAATTTCCCAAAAACTATTTTAAAGAAAAACAGCTAGTACAACATACCCGCCTTAGGACCAGTCTAAACGTTGAGTTCCGTAGGGGTGTACAACCCACCGGCATTCACAGGGTTAAACAAGAAATTAGAAATAAGATGTCTGAGATGTACATACCTGGCCATTCATCTTTAGGATAGGTGGATTTTCCAAATGAAGCCGTTACCTGCACACAAAAAAAAGACACAAGGCAAAATATGTCACAAGATTTTATTTAAATATGTGTATGCTAGTGTAAAAGCCCGTGTCAACGGGCCAAGGTCCGGGTAATGTTAACCCTTTGAGTGCCAGAGGGGTACGCAACGCATTACACTCTGGTACTCAAAGGGTTAAAGGGGAACTACCACCCCGCAAAAACTTCATCTTATTTAAGTCTTCATCTGGCGACTAGCTGCTTAGTAGCGCTAGTTGCCAGAAATATTACCTGGTTTAAAAGATTAGAGTAAGTAGAAAATCTTTTAAACCAGGTAATATTTCTGGCGACTAGCGCTACTAAGCAGCTAGTCGCCAGATGAAGACTTAAATAAGATGAAGTTTTTGCAGGGGTGGTAGTTCCCCTTTAAGAGGCCGCTGCCTCACTGCTCCACTCGATGCAGTCTTGTGTCGCCTCACTCACGCGATGCAATCATGTGCAGTAGAGACTGCCGAACGCGGGCACTGCGCATGACTGTATCGTGACAAACATCCTAGCGAATTATTATTTATTACTAGTTTAAAAGCCCACGTACACGGGCCGCAGCGCCACCCAGCAGCCTTAGCTGGTGCCCGGAATCTCTCTGCTCACAGCCCGCGCTGCATATGTAGTACAGAGCGCCCAACGTGCCGCTGCTGATACAGAGAGGGGTGCTCCGAATTCAGAGAGCCCCGCTCCGTATCAGCCGCGGCGCATTCAGTCTCTACTGAGCATGACGGCTTCTGACAAACACACTTTTATCAAATTATTATATAGGATTTCCAATTTTGTAATCTGCCCATTGTTGTGACACAGGGCAACATTCAATATGATAAAGACCATCAATTGTGGAGCAAACCAACTGAATCATTTAACCTTCTGAACTCCAGACAGGTGTGCAATGCACAGTGTAACAAAGAGTTGTGCACCCAGCACTCAAAGGGTTAAAATCTCCAATAATATATATATATATATATATATATGGTTATTTTATTGCCTTGAATTCTAGAGGTGTCCAATGCATTGGGAGCCAAAACAATTATATAAATGTTTAATTATCCTTTTGCGTTATATAAATAATTTTTATAGATGGTAGCTGGAAGTATATAATATTCGATATTTCATTTTAAATTGTTAATGTTTCTTTAAGCATTTAATCTCACTTTTTAGCACTGCTAGTTGTTTCATTTTACTATCTGATAGAGACTAATAAAAACTTGGGCCCCTTACGATCCATTCAGATTTACTGAGTCCTACTGTTTGCTGTGAGGAGGTGTGATGTAGATTTAATGCAATAAATATATAGTGACAGAGATCCTTGACAGCTGTATGGAGTAAGGATGACCGTAAGGTGCCAGAGGGGTACGCAAAGCAATGTGTTGCATACCCCTCTGGCGCGCTAAGGGTTAAATCAAAGACTCTTATCCTATAACATCATTTGTTAGGATGCGAAGCTCCCTGTGTGCGTAACACACACACATGCGCAGTAGAGACTGCCTGAACAACGCAGTCAAGCGCAGTAGTCATGCGCAGCAGATATCGCCTGAACACGCACTGCCAATCCAGAGTGGGGCGCCCCGAACGGCCCACCTCCCTTCCCAGCCCCCGGGGCAGCAGCAGAGGACACCGGGTGGCACTCTGGCCCATTCACATACTAGTGAAAATATAATTCTGCAGAACTGCAAAGGATCCAGTGCACCCATACAGTGTGTATCCTATATAATAATTTGTTAGAATGTTTGTCAGAAGCAGTCATGCTCAGTAGAGACTGCCCTAACGTGTGGAATGCTGGGCGCATGGAACGGTGGGAGCACAGAATGCTGGGAGTACGGAATGCTGGGAGCTCTGTGCTGGGAGCATGGAATGCTGGGAGCTCTGTGCTGGGAGGTATAGGAATGCTGGGAGTTCTGTGCTGGGAGGTGTAGGAAAGATGGGAGTTCAGTGCTGGGAGCATTCTGTGCTTTTGGGCAGTCTCTACAGTGCATGATTGTGTTGGTGGCAGGACGCAGAGCAGGACTGGCCTCAGAACCCTTTGAGTGCCAGAGGGGTACGCAACGTATTGCACTCAAAGGGTTAACATCACCCGGACTTTGGCCCGTGTACACGGGCTTTTACACTAGTTCTTAATATGTGTTACTGAATTAAAGGGATATGTGTTCACCTTAGTATGTAGGACACCCTCTTAGGTATGTCAGTGTGTTAAAGGATTAGTAACTAGTGTTGAGCGAGCGTGCTCGGCCGATGCTCGGATCGGCTCGAGCATCGCTCTGCTCGGCACATGGCGGTACTCGTCGAGTACCGCCATGTGCTCGCCCGCCATGTTCGGGTGGCGGGCGAGGAGGAGATGAAGGGGGACATTGTGGAAGAGGGGCATAGCGGAGATGAAGGGGGACATTGTGGAAGAGGGGCATAGCGGAGATGAAGGGGGCATAGCGGAGATGAAGGGGGACATTGCGGAGATGAAGGGGGCATTCGGAGATGAAGGGGGCATATCGGAGATGAAGGGGGGCATTGACCAGGCACCCTCCCCTCATCAGAGCAGGGGGTGCCTGGTGTAATGCTCGTGTCGCCCCATGCATTTGAATGGGGCTCGGGTGCTCGGCCGAGGCACTCGAGCCTCAGGGGGTGCTCGGTCAACACTATTAGTAACGGCATATATAAATAAATAGTATTATTGTAGATATTGAAAAACGAAATCCACTGATGGCAGTCCGATCTCTCAAACCTTTATGTTTTGAGAGATATAAGGTGATACATTTCCCCCCTCCTGCCCCTTTCAATTACGTCAGCGTCTAGCTGACGGCAGGAGATACTGGTCCCGTGACTGGCAGGCAGCTCTTCAGCAGAGCCGAAATGCCACCATCTAAAAATAAATACTTCATTGGAACAGTCTACAAAGTGTCCTTGCAAACCAGGCGCACTTTGTAGACTACTATCTACATCTAATAATACTTTATTATTACTATCCCCCATATTGTACATATTTGCAAAATAATTTAATAGCCCCCAGGTTCATCTCTCAGACCTTTATGTTTTGAGAGATAACCGAAGGCAAAGTTCCCCCCCTCCCCCTTCCCTAAAGTCAGCGTTGTGCTGACTGTAGGGATATCCGGTCTGTCTTTCATCATGTGGCTCTGCAGCTGAGCCCCGATCGCGTTAGTGATAAATAATTATTTCACTGAAACGGTCTTCTACGTGTGCTTACAAACCAAGCACATGTAAAAGACCGTTTCAGTGAAATAATTTTTTGTCACTAACGGGATCTCGGCTCAGCTGCAGAGCCGCAAGCCTGTCGTACGACAGACTTCCCCTGCAGTCAGCACAACACTGACTTCAGGGGAGGGAGGGGGGAACTTTGCCTTCGGTTATCTCTCAAACCATAAAGGTCTGAGAGATGAACCTGGGGGCTATTAAATTATTTTGCAAATACCTACAATATGAGGGATAGTAATAATAAAGTTTTACTATCCCTTTAAGGACACTTCATTATAAATAAAGTATAATACTGATAGGTGAATTTAGATTGTGAGCCCCAATGGGGACAGGAACCAATATGAGTGTAAAGCGCTGCGGAATCTGTGTGCGCTATATAAATAAAGGATTATTATTATTATTATTATAATGAATAATCGACGAATATTCAGCCGTTACTATCCCTTTAAACCATAGGCTGCTGGTTGCTGTTCAGGACTGAACTTGAACACCCCTGTTAGTATTCCTTTAAATCAGTGCAAGCCAGGGAATGAGGCCCTTCGTTCCCAGATGCAGGCAAAGAGTGTAACCTGAACCAGGCAGGAGGATTAGGAGGAAATTCTAAATAGCTGTTTTAACAGGTGAAAGTGTGACGGCCACAGAGTATCCCTTACAACCCAGCCAATTAGCATGTCTGTAAGACAGTCCTGTCTGAGGCACCTGTTCTGGGGAGGACAAAAAACGGCAGCACCGGGCTGCACTCTAATTGACGGCTGCAGCTTGCCATCTGTTGAACAAGACTACTGGCAGTGTGGCTGTAACAGCCGACGTTTGGGTAAAGGGATGGTAATGTTTAGATATTAATGCAAGTTTGATTCGTCAATATACTTTTTTTTTTTTTAAATAAACGTACCTTTCTAAATGCTCATAACCATAGCTGGGAACTAGTTGGATTTGCACCTGAGACTCCGTTTTTTGCTGCTAGTTACCGGATCTCCGGCGCAGAGGTTGGTTCTATGGACGTGTGGAGATTTTAATCAAACTCTGCCCACATCTGCCCTTTGTCAGTCTGTTCCTCCCGTCCCCTGTTCACTTTTCCTACTTCCACAGCCAATGCCGGCACCTTTGTCTATTTATATTAAAGGGATAGTAATAGTTCGTTTTAACTTTATTTTATTTTGTAGGCATTAAAAAAACATGAAGAACGGTATAAGTCTTATCTCTCAAACCTTTATGGTTTAAGAGATATTCACAAACAAAGTACCCCCCCCCCCCCGTTCAACCAGATCAGAAGGGAGGTGCCCAGGTAGACTGCAGAGAGGGACAATCTTCAATTAAGATAAGGGAAAAAGCTGAAAAACTTGTCAAGTGGGGCAGGGCTTTCATTGTTCTCATAGGAAGAAGATTGTCCCCTGCTGTTATCTGTCTGGTCTATGGACTGCATTCCACATCTGAGAAGAGATGGCTTACACTAGGTAAAAGGGGCGGGAGGGGGAAACTTTGCTTGTGAATATCTCATAAACCATAAAGGTTTGAGAGATAAGACTTATATCATTCTTCATGTTTTTTTAATGCCTACAAAATAAAATAAAGTTAAAACGAAGTATTACTATCCCTTTAAGCCCTGCCCCCACTCGCGATTAAACCCTGCCCATTTCTTGAGAGCTAAATCGTGATGCTTCTGAGCGGTGACTAGCCGTAGAACAGGCCATTGTGCTGTTGTTCGTCCTCAGAAGCCTCTCACATTTTATATGCTTATTTTGAATACTTTTAGGGGGCCTTCCTAAGAGTGAAGGGTAATCCAGACGTGGACCCCTTGCTCTAACGGCGCAGTGCAGGAAACGTGTGCAATCGCTATTTCCCGTGTGAAAACCACTAGGAAATAGGTTTGCGCATGATTTTGCTGAATTGAGCATGAAAATTCAAGATTAGCGAACGGCTGCGTATATTTATTTTTTTTGTGGGCGTGGCTAAGATTAACTAATCTGTGTGAATGGAGTAGCGAATGCGCCTAATGCAAGAACTGCTATTGCGAATTGTACTGTTGTTGTAAAATGGAATTTTTCATGCGCAATTCAAGAAGCGTTTGGTATTTAGCTTCCTGGATTAGAATATGCGCAAAATCTATCTGCGCACAAAAATGCCTTTATCTGATGCAAACGTTTCTTGTACCGCGCCACACGTGCCTAGGGAATCCAGATATGCCTCCTTGATGAGGCCCAACAAGGCCGAAATGTACATCAGTGGTTAGCTGGTGTTCCCGTGCAGGAGGGACTTGCCTGTCATTTTGGAACTGGACCGCCCTTTTGAGCGGGATTAGTCTAATATGTATGTGGAAATTTCTCCTCTGTAATGGCACTAGAGAGCTAAAGTGTGATGCTCCTGGGTGGTGACTAGCCAGAGAACAGGCCATTCTGCTGTTGTTTGTCCTCAGAAGCCTCTCACATTTTGTATGCTTGTTCTCATGACGTTGTTATCCTCGTTTTATCATAATCATACGTTTCCATACATCACGCTGATTTCCCTCAGAGCATGGATTGGGACGAGGGACAATCTTCTGTCAGCGTAATGAAAAACCTGCCTTCTTTCGTCAAGTGGGGATTGTTTTCCTAATCCTGATAGACACAAGATTGTCCCTTGTCTCAATATGTCTGGTCAAGTGGCCAGATTTCAGATCAGAGGGGAGGTAGTATTACGGATGGAAAAGGGGAGGGGATACTTTTAATTAAAACAGAATAAAGACGATGTTCAGTTAAAAAAAAGTATATTGACGAATCGAGCTTGCACCATTTTCTAAACATTACTTCCCAGTGTGCATCCAGGTCAGGTGATTATTTTGGACTCATTGAGGGGGAAGGAGGAGGGATCGAAGCACAAGAGGGGAGATGGAGGGGAGGTTATAGCCCTACGCTACTGAGATGTACTGCAGTGATCGCCGGTGTGACTTCAGCCCGTACTTCTTTAAAGACACATATCTCTGTATGTAGGGGTATGAAAGGAAGTCAGTGCTAGGGGAGGTGGGTAATGCATTGCTGAGCAGTGTCAGTGAGTGAAGGAGGTAATGTAGGGATAAGACAGGAAGTCAGTGCTAGGGGAAGTGGGTAATGCATTGCTGAACAGTGTCAGTGAGTGAGGTAATGTAGGGATAAGACAGGAAGTCAGTGCTACGGGAGGTGGGTAATGCATTGCTGAGCAGTGTCAGTGAGTGGAGGAAGGTAATGTAGGGATAAGACAGGAAGTCAGTGCTAGGGGAGGACGGTAATGCATTGCTGAGCAGTGTCAGTGAGTGAAGGAGGTAATGTAGGGATAAGACAGGAAGTCAGTGCTAGGGGAGGTGGGTAATGCATTGCTGAACAGTGTCAGTGAGTGAGGTAATGTAGGGACAAGAGGGGAAGTCAGTGCTAGTGGAGGTGGTAATGCATTGCTGAGCAGTGTCAGTGAGTGGGGAGATAATGTAGGGATAAGACAGGATGTCAGTGCTAGCAGAGGTGGTTAATGCATTACTGAGCAGTGTCAGTGAGTGGGGTAGGTAATGTAGGGATAATACAGGAAGTCAGTGCTAGTGGAGGTGGGTAATGTATTTCTGAGCAGTATCAGTGAGTGGGGGAGGTAATCTATGGATAAGACAGGAAGTCAGTGCTAGGGGAAGTGGGTAATGCATTGCTGAACAGTGTCAGTGAGTGAGGTAATGTAGGGATAAGACAGGAAGTCAGTGCTACGGGAGGTGGGTAATGCATTGCTGAGCAGTGTCAGTGAGTGGAGGAAGGTAATGTAGGGATAAGACAGGAAGTCAGTGCTAGGGGAGGACGGTAATGCATTGCTGAGCAGTGTCAGTGAGTGAAGGAGGTAATGTAGGGATAAGACAGGAAGTCAGTGCTAGGGGAGGTGGGTAATGCATTGCTGAACAGTGTCAGTGAGTGAGGTAATGTAGGGATAAGACAGGAAGTCAGTGCTACGGGAGGTGGGTAATGCATTGCTGAGCAGTGTCAGTGAGTGGAGGAAGGTAATGTAGGGATAAGACAGGAAGTCAGTGCTAGGGGAGGTGGGTAATGCATTACTGAACAGTGTCAGTGAGTGGGGGAGGTAATGTAGAGATAAGACAGGAAGTCAGTGCTAGGGGAGGTCGGTAATGCATTGCTGAGCAGTGTCAGTGAGTGGGGAGGTAATGTAGGGATAAGACAGGAAGTCAGTGCTAGGTGAGGTGGGTAATGCATTACTGAGCAGTGTCAGTGAGTGGGAAGGTAATGTATGGATAAGACAGGAAGTCAGTGCTAGGTGAGGTGGGTAATGCATTACTGAGCAGTGTCAGTGAGTGGGGAGGTAATGTAGGGATAAGACAGGAAGTCAGTGCTAGGGGAGGTGGGTAATGCATTGCTGAGCAGTATCAGTGAGTGGGGGAGGTAATATAGGGATAAGAAAGGAAGCCAGTGCTGGAGAGGTGGACAATGCATTGCTGAGCAGTGTCAGTGAGTGGGGAGGTAATATAGGGATAAGACAGGAAGTCAGTGCTAGGGAGGTGGACAATGCATTGCTGAGCAGTGTCAGTGAGTGGGGAGGTGATGTAGGGATAAGACAGGAAGTCAGTGCTGGGGAGGTGGACAATACATTGCTGAGCAGTGTCAGTGTAGGGACAGGGAGTCAGTGCTAGTACATTTCTTTGTAATTTGTTGCACACATCTCTGGCACTCGAAGGGTTAAAAGCGTGCAATAAAAATAAAATAAAAAAACCTGCACATTTTATAGACAAGCTGTTCTGCGTCTCAGCACCTGCCGAGTTCAGCCCTTCTCAGTCACTGCCACATTGTGCGAGTGTATCTCATACAATGTGCCACGGAGAAAATCGCTGGCCCAACTGCAGACGGAGAGGAATGCAGACTGGCACGCAAACTGTTTAAAATAGGAAACAGGGGCTCTGGGCGAGCAGCGCATGTAACAGGTGTAAGTATATATATCAAGAGCTCGTATTAATAAGACTAGTGTTACGCTTACACCACGGCTGGCAGCCCCGGTGCTACAGATGGGTATTTTAGAGAAAGTCAGACAGGGTAACCTCCTCGTAACCTCCGGACTGGCTCGAGGCCATGAAGGAGGTGTTAAAATGGCCGTGTAACACCCTCTGAGACTGATGGACTAAGGAAAACTGGGACAATTGTGGACTAAAACCAACTGTACTATAGGGGACAAATGGGATTATAACTCCTTAAATGAGGCAGAGACCGACTTAGTAGTAAAGTATTTAACCCGCTGAGTGCCAGAGGGGTACGCAACACATGCGTTGCGTACCCATCTGGCACTCAAAGATTTAAATGTGCCCCATTTAAAGCAGAATTAAAAATTATTAATATTATCGCCCCGGTTACCTAACTTTGGCTCAAAAATCTTAATGGCCCCTATGAATTTTGCCGTTGTGCCTTGGTTCAAGAGATAACATCATGAATCAGGTCTGGATGCCATGTCCATGCAGGCGGACATGACAGTTGATGGCATTTTTTTCAAACTGAAGCAGGCAGAGTGCATGAGCTAAGCAATGGGTTGCACACCAGATGCAGTGAGCAGAGTTTGATGCCCTGTGATTCTGCCAGTAACTATCATGGCCCCCTCTATTGACATGACATCCGGAACATCTAGAACCAAGAAAAAATGACAAAATTCTTAGAGACCTTAGTATATTGTGGGCATAAATATGGGATTAATATTCACAGGTGTTAGTTCTCTTTTAAAACAAACAAAACATATGCGCTGCCAGCTTCTCCCTTTTGTAAGATCTTTATTTTATTTTTGGATGGTCTGAAATGAAGTGTTCTAGTGCGGTCTCCTCTGAGGATCCGGATTCAGACGTGGGAATGAGACACCTTTATACCATTCCTGCGCTGAGCAAACACTCAAAATTGCTTCATATGCAGCAGAGAAGGTAAATATTATATCATAGCCCTGAGTGCGTCACATGGGTCAGATCAAAGGGACGGAGCTGGTTTGCTGTATTTGCAAGACTGGGTGAGATAATTGTCTGAAGTGCAATGCAAAGAGTTTGGCATATTTGATGTTTGAGACATTAGATGACTTTCGAAACTTCAAAGCCTAAGGCTGAGGGTCTCATGGCCTCTCATGGTAAACAAACAGGTTGTTTAATTTTATTCAATCTACTTCTACCTAGCACTCAGCTACCTCCATCACTAGACTGTAAAGGCCTTATTCACAAAGTAAAAGAGGAACAAGTATGGACTAAAGGTGCCCATTTTTGACTGGGGATGAGCGATCAGATTGCTGGACGTTCCTGTCAATACACACAGACCAAACCCAGGCAATCTGAAATTGGATTGCCTGTTTATCTGTGTGTGTGGAGGGGCTGTGAGATCAGATCTAAACAACCTGATGTCATCAAAGCCCCATGCAAGATGGCTGTGCTTTGGTCTTTTGAGGCCACATTGCCAGGCAATCAAAATTTTCAAGCCAGAACAATCGACTTAAAGGGGAACTACCACCCCGCAATAACTTAACCTGAAATCAGTCTTCATCTGGCGACTAGCTGCTCCAAAAGGGACTGACAGCGCAGGTGCATGGACGTCACTGTGACGAGATGTCCGTGCTTCATGCTCCTGTGACCATCGGAAAAACGCCCAAATCTTTGGAACCGGGTAAAATTTCTGGCGACTAGCGCTACTAAGCAGCTAGTCGCCAGATGAAGACTGATTTCAGGTTAAGTTATTGTGGGGTGGTAGTTCCCCTTTAAAAATGGTCTTTTGGGAACACACACAAAGATGTTCAATCTGGTGGATTTTGACCAGACTGGATGGAGTCGGCAGAGGAAAGCACACTGTGCATGGGCACCTTTAAGGCATATTAATGTTTCACAAAACAGCAGCTCCAATTAATCTTCATAGTATTTGAGCCACAGCGAGTGCTATTTCAATACTGTCAGAGTTGTAGTACAAGAGTAATTGAATGCTAAAGTTTGCCCTCCCGCCCCTTTTACCTAGTGTAAGCCACCTCCCCTCAGATGTGGAATCCAGTCCATAGACCAGACAGATAACAGAAGGGGACAATCTTCTTCCTATGAGAACAATGTAAGCCCTGCCCCCCTTGGCAAGTTTTTCAGGTTCTTCCCTTATCTTAATTGAAGATTGTCCCTCTGTGCAGTCTACCTCGGCACCTCCCTTCTGCTCTGGCTGAACAGTGTTACATCAGTAAAAGGGGCTGGAGGGGGATACTTTATCATTGAATTACTCTTGTACTACAACTCTGACAGAATTGAAATAACACTCTCCAATGTCCAAATACTATGATGATTAATTAGAGCTGCTTTTATTATGAAACATTACTACCCCTTTAAAGGGATAGTAATACTTGCTCTTAACAAACTTTAATATTGTAGATATCAAAAATATAAATGCAATGATGTACATATTGTCTCTCAAACGTATAGTCTGAGAGGTATACGCTTTTAAAGTTCCCCCCTCCCACCCCTTTCACAGACGTCAGCGTTCTAGCTGAAAGCATGAGATCCTGGTCCCGGAACTGGCCGGCGGGTCTTCAGCAGAGCCGAAATAGCGTTTTCTAGAAAGAAATACTTCTTTGGAACGGTCTACAATGTGTGTCTGCACCAGGGCATTGATATATGTTTAAAGAAAATCTGGAAGTTGTGACCGCATTGCCCAGTGAAGACCTTTTAATTGAATCTAATGGTAATGCCCTGTGAGGAAATTTACGCCCTCGCAGAGCATTACCATTGATCCAATGCAGAGATCTCTGTGAATTGGATCTACGGTACTGCCCTGTGAGGACCTTCAGCGCATTACCATTTGCTTCAATTGCAAGGTCCTCACAGGGCAATGCGGGACGCGGGAAGCAATACAAAGCATGATGCCAGTTCTGCAGCTATCACAGATGACTCAGAGAGCGGGTGATTAGCAGGAGGGGAAGCTGGGAGCGGATTGAGGTGGGTGGGGGCAGGGGCGTACCTAGAGCATTTGGCACCCAGGGCAGATCCTATAGGACTGCCTGGTGATGTCTGACTCTGGGTGTAGCACTTGCGGCGGGGTATTTAGGCGCCGTATTACACACATGCACAACCAATGAGAGAGGAGTATCCAAAGCAGTCCTACTGCCTAGGAAGGTACGTCAGTACCTACATTAACACATTTGGGCAATAGGGCTACGCTATGCTACACACTGAGACTGAGTGGCACCCCTCTAATGAGTGGCACCCGGGGTGGACCACCCCACCCAGTGGCGTACTAGCTGGGAAGAGCAGAAATTAATATATGGGATTTTTTTTCTTGTACATAATACGCACCCCCCCCCAAGGTGAAGAGGGGAAACACTGTAAAAATTATACCCGAGATGTTACAGTACAACCTCTGTAAAGCGCTTTGTACCTGTATGTAGCTATATAAATAAAGATACACACATTCAAGCTTTAAAGCAGTGTTTCTCAACCTTTTTTGCTCGGGGCACCCCTACCACATAATCTAGAACATTCGGGGCACCCCTAACATATTTAATGTACTTTATCAAGGGCATAATAAGAGTACAATACATAAATATACAGCTATTATTAGGTTTTATAACCATAATAACAAAACTAAACATTTTGTACCTATTCATTTCTATAAATCTTTATTTAGTGGTCCATTTTTGTTAGTCTTTATAGAAAACACAGGGCACCCTAAATTAATGTCCACAGCACACCAAAGTGCCACGGCACCCTGGTTGAGAATCACTGCTTTAAAGTAATAAATGCTGCACTTAGGACTCTCTTCTCTCTTACTATTTCATCTCTTTTTCTAGTTTCGCATGTGGCGTTTAACCCTTTGCATGCCAGAGAGTTATCCATCATTTTGCAATATACTGGCGACCTCTCTAGCATTCAAGGGCAACCCTGTCAGTGCCAGAGAGGTATCCAACGTGTTTAACCCTTTGAGTGCCAGAGGGGTACGCAACACACCCCTCTGGCACTCAAAGGATTAAACAAATGTTAATTTTGGCCATTTTTATTTGTCCCCTATAAAGAAATTTGCTTGCTCCAGAATTTCTCCATTTTCCCTTAGCATATGAGCCTCAATGTGTCATGCAGAGTGTCAGTTGCAGATAATTACCTGCAGGAGCGTTACAACTAACAAACAAGTCAATCACGCTCCAGACATCTGATAAGAGGATGTTTCATCTGAGAAGCCAAAAGGCGTTACGGGTGTTATCTTTTGGTAACAAGACTATTTGTGAACCTGATAATCTGTCCTTTATTGATTGTACAGCTTTCAATCTTTTGTCCTGAAACGACCCTGATGTCAGCCTGTACTCGTCCCGAACCTCAGGAGGTCGACTAAGGTCTGGGGAGGGAGCGTTAAAATTATATGATTTTGTGTCATAAAGTGGTGTGGGTCTTTATAGGGATGGGTTGGATTGAGTGGAGAGGAGGCGGGGTTTGCCTTTCAAATGGGTGGAGTGGCCAGTGAAGTGGGTGGAGTTACAAGGGAACTCAATGGGCCCAGAAAATTAGCATCTGTCCCCGGAGAGCAGGTAATTAAAGGGATAGTAATGTTTCACAATAAAAGCAGTCCAATTAATCTTCATAGTATTTGGGCCATGGAGATTGTTTTTTCATTACTGTCAGAGTTGTAGTTCAAGAGTAATTGAATGATAAAGTATCCCCCTCCCACCATTTTTACTGATTTAACACTACTCACCTCAGAGCAGCAAGACTGTCCGGATGGATCACAAAGAGGGACAATCTTCAGTGATCATAAGGAAAAATCTGAAAAACCTGCCAAGGGGTGGGTTTTCCTTATGTTCACAGTAAGAAGATTGTCCCTTGCTGTGATCTGTCCGGTCAAGTGACCAGATTCCACATCTGAGGGGAGGTGTCTTACATTAGGTAAAAGGGTGCAGGAGGGGGATACTTTATCATTCAATTACTCTTGAACTTGTGAAATATTTATTAATTCATAATTATTCTCCTCACTAGGGGGGGCCCTGAAAATCTGCTGTTCTGGTGGACCCCTATGTGCCCCAGTCTGACACAGCAGCACAGTGAATGGTAAGTTTGGTGTGGAACATAACTAATTAGCATGCTGTATAGGAATTAGCATAAAGTGTCAGACCGTGCCAGAAGAATATAAAGGTTAATTTCTCAAAAACGATTTACGTTACATAAAAATGGCAAAGTAAAACGTACAGACATAATTATCTGTAAAACAAACTAAACTTTTCTTAGGTGATCAGATTCATTGTAATGCTTTAACCCTTTGAGTACCAGAGAGGTATCCAACTCAAAGGGTTAAGGACCGGTGGGAGGTGTAACACATGGCTTTGCGATGCTCTGAACGCCCCTCTCAGTGTCGTAACTATAGAGATCGACTGGAGCCCGCAAATATGACCATCGCTATCTCCCTCCGGCCCTCTAGTAATGCAGAATGATGACATCATCTCCCAGCGCCCTGCATTACTGAAGAGAGAACCGCGCAGGAGCTCAACCTGCGTAGAGGTCTCTCCTCCCACTCCACTGGGCCACCAGGGAGGTAGGAGATGGGGGTAATGTGGAGATTAGGGCATTGTGGAGATTGAGGGCTAATGTGGAGGGGGCCAATGTGGTCGAGGGGGTCCAATGCGGTCGGAGGGGGCCATGGCAATTCTTGCACCAGGGCCTGGAGGCTTCTAGTTACGCCACTGGCCCCTCTGGTCTGTAAAGAGTTAACACAAAAAGTCGACAACAATTTAAATGCTCTGAAATAGTCTACAATTCCCCCTGAAGAGTGAAAATTTCAAGCCTAACAGCTCGTGTCTGCTACTGACAAGCGCCTCCTGCGAGATCAGCCTCAAAGAGCACTAAATCAGTGTATTTATAGAATTCCATAAATCTCGCACGCACCTACTGGCGGCGGAGACTCTTCATAGCTTTGATGGTGTCTTCCACAGCATAGGTCCCCTCCCAACCAGACCTAAAGGCACATGAAGTTTTTATGGCTTTTTAACCCTTGAATAACAGAGTACTGCACTCAAATGATAAAGATAAAACACTTCCTTGATGGCATCTGCTGATATGGCAAAAAAATCCTTCATCGGGATGTACAAGGGGGTCGCATGGTCCTGTGTTAAGTGGTGTAATAGCATAGGCTGAATTGTAGACCATTCCAGCATTCAAAGAGTTAAAGGAATAGGAATGTTTCAAAATAAACGCAGCTCCAATTTTCTTTATAGTTTTTGAGCCACGTACAGCGGTATTATCATTCTCTGCGATGTGTAGTTCAAGAGTAACTGAATGATAAAGTATCCACCTCCCGCCCCTTTTACTAGTGTAAGCCGCCTCCCCTCAGATGTGGAATCTGGTCTCTTGACAGGACAGATCACAGAAAGGGACAATCTTCTTACTGTGATCATAAGGGAAACCCCGCCCCCCTTTAAACAGGAAGGCATGTTTTTCTTTATGCTAACAGAAGATTGTCCCTTACTGCGATCCATCTGAAAGGTCTTATTGTGCAGCTTTAGATAGGTAAAAGGGACGGGAGGGGACACTTTATGATTCAATTAGTCTGTAACTACACATTTTAGAGAATGATAATAACACTGTACATGGCCCAAATACTATAAAGAATAATCGGAGCTGCGTTTATTTTGAAACATTACTATCCCTTTAAATGGCAACTAATACTTTGACAGTGTCTGATCTGCGGTCTGCACTGGAGACCAGACACGTTTAACCCTTTAGGCACTAGAGCGTGGGTGTGCAATGCACAGTTTTGTAACTTGCTGCACCCCTATCCCAGTCTTTAACCCCTTAAGGACCGGCGGTCATGGGACATTTCCGTCCCATAATGACCGCATAGGGGAACTTGGACGCGCCGGTACACGTGACCTGTCGCGTGTATCGGTGCGTCATTATGAGGCCTGATAGAGATCGCTCTGATCTTGGAGCGGTCAATTTCAGGCCCTATTTTTACTTACAGCGCTCCCGGTAGAGCGCTGTAAGTAAAAAGTACGTGACGTACTATGACCGTCATCGGTCCTTGAGTAGTTCAAGGACCGTGACGGTCCTGGTACGTCAAGGGTCTTTAAGGGGTTAAAGAGTTAACTCAGTGGAAGTGGTTGAAAGGATGAGTTTTGCCATGAAACAGGTGGGAAAATGAGCAGATGGGGCGGGAGTGGGCTGAAAGGACTGTAAAGTGGGTGGGGCAATATCGGTGCAGTGAAAGTGGGTGGAGTTATGACTGAACAGACTGGAAAGTGGGCAGGGTTATGGCTGAACAGACAGGAAATGGGTGGGGTTATAGCTGAACTCGCCAATCCAAAGAATTAGCCTCCATCCCTGAAGACCCAGTAATTGAATCTGAAAATCGGAGTTTCCAGGTTTGTCCCTCAGGAAAGCAGTAAAGTTGCAGCACGGAAGGTCTATAGAGAGGCCTATGAGGACAACCAGCAGAACATGAACACAAGCACTGATGGAGGGCGTGATGCACCAGTCTTTGCAACAGCCAATGAATGGTCGACCCACGTGGGAGCTAGTCAGTAATACTGGCTATCGCTCACATGAAAAGGCCATCAGGTACGCTTTCTATGTGTCCAGATCATCAGAGGATGACAGGAGGGAGGCGAGTGAACTCTCTGGGTCCCTGGTGACACAGGCTGATTCACAGGTCTCAGTAAGTACACCTGTAACTCCACCCACTTCACTGCCAGTTCCGGTCACACTCCGCCTTGATGTTCCCACTCTCCTCCCATTTTGAGGACAAACCCCGCCTCCCTTCATTCCAAACCCACCCACCCCAACAAATCCCTGCCCACTTTATGACACATTTAACTTTATTTGAACACTCCCACTCACAGATCTTAATGGATCTCTGGAGGCTTTGGGACAAGAAGGGTCCCAGGCACGGTGAGGTTATACAGGACACAGAACTGCTGCATATGGCTAGTATGATCTTAAAGAAGCCCAATAATAAACCCCCACTTACCTTAACCCTTTGAGTACCAGCGGGGAACACAACGCATTGCAAAGCAATGCGCTGCATACCCCTCTGTCACGCAAAGGGTTAAAGGGATAGTAATACTTAATATGTAAAATATAGATTGCGAGTAAAACAAGGGTACACTACTGAAAGGTGTTTTATTCAAAAGTTATTGCAGCTCAAACTTGGATTTTTTTAGGTGCAATAGCACAGTGGCCTCAAATTGTACACTGTCGCTGTTGCTACACCATCCTATGGACAGCTCTGGTCAGTTGACCATAAATCTCCATAGGCTGGTGTAGCAACAGCGCCACTGTACAATTTCAGGCCACTGAAAGTTTGAGCTGTCATTACAGGTTGTTAGGGTAACAATCCCTAGAGAATGGATTCATAGAGGGCACCAGGATTTTCTCCCCACATTAAAGTCAGTCCCAATTTTTTAAAAATGTAACCTTTTGAGTGCCAGAGGGATATGTAACGCATTGCACTGAAATGCATTGGCTACCCCTCTGGCACTCAAACAGTTAATACGAAGCTGTGCGCATGCCTTGATATGCTTTTCCATTTTGAATCAGTGGATTTTGTTTTGTCTTTCGATTAAAGTTTAAAAAAAAAAAAAAATTCAAGGAAAAGGCTTTTTTCAACAGAAAAACAATAACAAGAAATGTAAGAAATGTTGAAATTTTCATTGCGTGCAAAAATATCAGATGAAGGAAGAAGCTTGTTTCTAAATATAATTTCACAAATAAATACTTCAGCTTTTTTTTCTCTAAACGGCGTCACAGAAAAAGGAAAAATATATATATTTTTTAGTGCTAAATATGAATATTACTTGTTACTCTGGTAAGCAAAGGATTGGGATCTTTTTTTCATCTGTCGTATCTTAAAACTCCTAGGAAGCAGAGACGGCAGGTCTGGATTCCATGGCAGTGTAAGAGTTAACCCTTTGAGTACCAGAGGGGTACACAAAGATTCCGGTTTTTATAGTGAATTATCGGGTCTCCGGGGACAGAGGCTGATTCTCCGGTGGTGGGGAGTTTCTACTGAAACTCCGCCCACTTCTCCTCCTTCCCACCCTGTTCAACGCACTTCTCCTCCTGCCCCACCCCATTCCTCCCACTTCTCCTCCTGCCCCACCCCATTCCTCCCACGTCGCCTCCAGCCCCACCCGTTCCTCCTACTTCTCTCCAAGCCCCACCCCGTTCCTCCCACTTATCCGCTTTCCCCACCTTGTTCCTCCCACTTTCCAGCCACTTCATTAGACAGCCCGTTAAGCCCCGCCCCTACACATGGTTAAGTCCTGCCCCTTTCTGTCACAAATCGCGTCATTTATCCTCCCATCAGCACCACATCAGTCCCCTCCTGGGACACCACAAGAAAAAGTTCCCCGATATGTACATCACATCACACACACAAACGTACACATAACACATACATGTACTCAGACTCACACATTCACAAATATACACACATACATGTAAACAACATGTACACACACACGCACACAAACATGTACACATACGCACAAGCACACACGTGCGAACCTACACATGAATGCAAACATGCACACACACACACACACACACATATATATATATATATATATATATACACACACACATACACGCACACATACGCGCACACATACACGCACACATACACAAACATCCAGACATTGACACACATGTCAGCTTCCTTTTTGACTACCTATTCTGCAAGTTCATCATATGTAAAATCAAATTATACTTTTAATGACTTTTTTCATCTTTATCTATAAAAAATCACAGGAAATTTAAGGTAAGGATGAAAGATGAAAAAAGTTATAAAACATAGAAGCAGTTTGGTTTTACATATTATGCGCTTGAGGAACCAGTATGATAAAAAGGAGACTGTCACTTTAAGCCCCTGGGTTAAAAATTCTACATAAAGGGATTAACTTGTAACATTCTTAAACGGGGTTGAACAAAGCAGATTAACCCCTGGGATGGTAGAATGGTCTCCAACACATTGCGAAGCAATGCAGCAGAGACCTCTAGCATCCTAGGGGTTAATCCACTTTTTTCAACCCCGTTTTAGAATCTTTAGCCATACAGTGTGGCCCTTTGGAGGATTTGAGGGCCACACCGAGGGGTGTAGGAACCGGGAGGGGATGGAGGGGACGCATCCCCTCCAGGAAATCATGTGGGTGACAGATAATGTAGAAATCCCCCCTGGGTGCTAGGTGCACTGGCCTAGTGGGTGCAGGCTCTGGGTAAGCAGCAGGAGGCAAGCGCACTGCACATCTCGCCCTCCTGCCGGTCACCTCCTTGTAGTGTGGCCGAGCAGAGCAGACTGTGTGTGGAGAAGCTTCTGTATCCTGTACCCCAGACTGACAGGAAGCTGCTCACTGAGCGCAATCAGCTTCCTGTCAGACCGGGTAGAGGATCAGAAGCTCCTATACAGAGGTCCGCTCCGCCACGCTTCAATGGAGGTACATTGGGGCTGGGGGGGGGCAAAGTGACACACAGGGGGGCTAGGGGGTAAACAGACACACAGGGAAGCTGGGGGGTGCAAAGTGACACACGGGGGGCTGGGGGGGTAAAGAGACACACACAGGGGGGCACAAAGTGACACACGGGGTAAAGAGACACACAGGTGGGCACAAAGTGACACACAGGGTGGCACAAAGTGACACACAGGGTGCTGGGGGGTAAATAGACACACAGGGGCACAAAGTAACACAGAGGGGGGCAAAGTGACACACAGGGGCATAAAGTGACACACGGGGGGGGTGACACAGAGGGGCTGCTGGGAGGCAAAGAGACACAGAGGGGGGCTGCTACCCCCCCCCCCCCCCAGATTTGTGGGGGTTCCTACTCCTCTGGCCACACCTGCAGCGCGTTATTAGAATCTGGACCGTTCACTGTTTTACAGGACGCAGCCCCATTTCGTGTTACATTTTTCATGGAAAAAGTACATTAATCCCTTGTATGCCAGAGACGTCTCTAATGCATTCCATTTAATCTGGAAAGTAGCATTTTCAAATGAAACACATTGCCGTAAAAATCCGCCTTTCCCTCCTCCCCCCCCTTTTTTTTTTTTTTTTTTTAAAAGCAAATAATTATTAACCATTTGAATGCTGGGGGTATCCAATACAATGCTAATAAATATACAAGACATCTTTCTTAACCCCTTGAGTGCCAAAGCAATGCGTTGCGTACCCCTGTAGCACTCAGAAAGGTTAACCCCTTCTTTTCCACTGTAAATGTGTTTGTTTCCCCTGCTCTCCCCTTTTTCTTAAACGGGTGAGTAATTATAAAACCTTATTATTATTATTATTATTATTATTATTTTTAACCCTTTGAGTGCCAGAGGGGTACGCAACGCGTTGCGTACCCCTCTGGCACTCAAAGGGTTAAACCTTTCATTGATTTTCACCGTTCTGGGAATCAAAGGGTTACGCGCGCTTCCCTTCTTAACCCTTTCATTTCCGGCGAAGCTCCATTCAAAGCAAAGACGTGTAAAGAAAAGTAAAAGAGTGTCCCTTCCTTCCTCTATTTTTTTTTTTTAACCCTTTGAGTGTAAGATAGATATCCAACACATTCTTAAGGGTTAAAGGGCTTCGCTGCCTGCTGGACAGCGCTCTGGCAACAAAAAAATGACATAAATCTTCCTTCTTAACTGCTTCTTCTCCATTATAAAATTTAGGTTTTTTTTTTTTAACGTTTCATTTTTATATATATATATATATATATATATATATATATATATATATATAACGTAATTATTAACCCTTGACAGTGGAGTTTACAGAGAATTGCAACTGGGATTATTTTCTCTTCCCTTTAAAAAAAAAAAAAAAAAGGGATTATTAACCCTTTGAGTGTCAGAGCTTGTGTACCCCTCTGGCACTCAAATGGTTAACCATTTGATTGTCAGCGGGCACTTAAAGGGTTACACAAGCATTCTTTCTTAACACTTTCTGTTCCAAAGCCACGCTTGACAAGGAATGACAGATTTAGCTGGGAACCTGGTTGAGAGGCATTAGATTCGATTGCCAGCCGCATCATCTTGCCAGCAGACAAAGAACGGTTAATGGCATTGACCCAAGGTTCTCTTGTCAAATGCAGACATTGGGTCCCATCCAAACTCTGTACACTTGCTCTGGGTTTTTTTTTTTTTTCTCTTCACTCTCTCGCTTTAGCAGGCGGACGGCAACAATCGTTTAACGAAATAAAACAGGAAGATTTTTTTGTATACTCCTCCCCACCATCGCCGCCACCCTCGGCTGTTTACTTTCTTGGACAACCTCGTCTCCTGCGCAGATGCAGAAATTAAAAAAAAAAAAAAAAAGAGTATATAAAAACCATCGACAAAATGGCGGAGGAGCTACGGCGGACATTTTGTAGCTTATTTTCACAGGGGGGGGGGGTCAGGAACCCACGCTGCCCGTTGTTATAAGGATAAGAGGCAGCATTTTTGACCACTTCTGTGCCAAGGGTGGCTTTACAGAGCATTTAAAGCATTTGGGAACTACGATAATAGCTTGGCTTCGATCTTTCATTTTTAACTCCTTCCCAGCAATTATAAAAAAAAAAAGCGACGGACTTTGACTTGCAGTGTATTTGCTAAGCTTCTTGGCAATTAACAAGTTAAAGGAGAACTATCACATCGTAACAATAACCTCCCATTTACAGTACTGTGGCCAGAAAATTCTCATGGCCTGTATGAAGTTTGACCTTGTGCGTTTGTTTGAGCAATAAGATTTTCAGTGAATTCTGGAGGTCGGGTCCATGAAGGCAGACATAACAGCTGCTGGAAGTACGAAGAGTGCAGCTTACTTAAGCCTTTTAGTGAGGGAGGGGTATGCAACGCATTGCAAACCCCTCTGGTACTCAAAGGGTTAATGACCAGAGGGGTGGGCAGAGGACAACCCTCTGGTCCTGAAAGGGTTAAGATTACCATGTGCAGTGTGTATGAGGCCCTGCAGCAAGTGTTCCTCTTTAGTAGATATTAGGGGTCCATACCTCCCAAGTGTCCCTCTTTAGGGGATATTAGGGGTACATACAGCCCAAGTGTCCCTCTTTAGGAGATATTAGGGGTCCATACCTCCCAAGTGTCCCTCTTTAGGTGATATTAGGGGTCCATACCTCCCCAGTGTCCCTCTTTAGGTGATATTAGGGGTCCATACCTCCCCAGTGTCCCTCTTTAGTAGACATTAGGGGTCCATACCTCCCAAGTGTCCCTCTTTAGGTGATATTAGGGGTCCATACCTCCCAAGCGCTAGTCGCCATAATTGTTACCTTATTTAATAGACATATGCTTTATTGCACAGCTGTCAGTAGCACTGAGCGCGGACATCTTGCCAGAATGACGTCCACGCTCCTGCGCTGTCAGTCTCAGCTGGAGCCGAATGGCTCCTAGCAACGCCTCTTAGACTTGGCTGGGACTGACAGCGCAGGCGCGTGGACGTCATTCTGGCAAGATGTCCGCGCTCCGTGCTACTGACCGCTGGGGAATAAAGCATATATCTATTAAATCAGGTAATAATTATGGCGACTAGCGCCACTAAGCAGCTAGCCACCAGAAGGGGACTTAGTTAACCTAAACATTTTGTGACATGGTAGTTCCGCTTTAATGTCCCCAGAGCTATGTTTTTTTTTTGCCTTGTAAAGAATTCAAGAACATTTGCAATGCACCCAGGGACTCATTCTATTACAAAGACTGTAACATGCAAGTGTCACAAAAATCAGTAACCTGGTTTGACCAGACCTCCCAACGCATTGCAAAGCATTAAAAGTCCCATTCAAATGAATGCTCGGTTTTACTTCTCCCCTGTGGTGTAATGGGACAATAACAGGAAATCTTGTAACGGAACTGGTTAAATAACATCTTCATTGCCAGGCCGTTACAGATTTCCTCCAGATCTAGGAATAATCTATAGCCAGACGATGCAGAAGAATGAATCTGACGTAGAAAACAAAGACGGCAAAAAAAAATTAAAGGAGAGGAAAACAAACATATAAAAAAACCTCAATTCAGAAGTCTCTTGTCTGCGCAATACATTGGAGACATCTTTAGCATACAAGGGGTTAACCCTTTGAGTTCCATTGCGTATTGCTGTCTTATCTAGCGTATCAACAGATCAATACAGAAAAAGGAGTCTGACAGGGAGACACAATGTCCCCAGAACTATTTTCTGCTTGTATAAAAAAAATTCCAAACACTAAATTGGGACAAAAAAAGACTTAAAGGGATAGTAATGTTTCATAATAAAAGCAGCTCTAATTAATCTCCATAGTATTTGGACTTTGGAGAGTGGTATTTCAATTCTGTCAGAGTTGTAGTTCAAGAGTAATTCAATGACAAAATATCCCCCTCCCGCCCCTTTTACTGATGTAACACTGCTCAGCCAGATCAGAAGGGAGGTGCCCAGGTAGACTGCAGAGAGAGACAATCTTCAATTAAGATAAGGGAAAAACCTGAAAAACTTGTCAAGGGGGCAGGGCTTTCATTGTTCTCATAGGAAGAAGATTGTCCCCTGCTGTTATCTGTCTGGTCTATAGACTGGATTCCACATCTGAGAAGAGATGGATTACACTAGGTAAAAGGGAAGAGAGGGGAAACTTTGCTTGTGAATATCTCTCAAACCATAAAGGTTTGAGAGATAAGACTTATATCGTTCTTCATGTTTTTTTAAAGCCTACAAAATAAAATAAAGTTAAAATGAAGTATTACTATCCCTTTAACATCAATGGAAATTACCTATATCATTTACGTTTTTCAGACATCATAGTCTTTGCCAGTAGCCCTGAACAACTGCAAGAACCCGCTGAAACACTACAACGGGAAAGCAAAAACTTTGGTCTGAAGATGAATATCAGCAAAACGCAAGTCGTTTAACAAACTTACCATACCACGGAAAATCCCAGTAGATGGACGAGAACTAGGCGAAGTGGATTCATTTGTGTACGTTGGACAAGAAACGTCAACAGATGGAAACTTCTGGATTGAAACTGACCGATGAGTAAAACCAGGACGGTAAACTTATTTGGAAAATTTAGTAGTACTGTCTTTAACACAAAGTTGCCACACTGCCTCAAGTGAAACGTTTTGGCCAGTGTGTACTCCTAGTTCATATGTAAGGCTATGAAACAGTGACACAACATCAAAGACATACACAAAATATATGGTTTGTAGAGAAGTACGGAACGTCGAATTCTGATCATAACAAAGAGACAGAAAAACATGTGCATTGATTCATCAGCAAACAAAGGTTTTTGACATAAAGTAAAGAGTAAAGGGCCTAAAATGGAAATGGGCAGGTCACATAGCAGGAAGGCCCGACGGTAGATGGACCAAACGGATATTGGAATGGATTCTACTTGATACTAAACCCCCAAGAATTTGATCAAAACGGCACAGGACAGAACCCGTTGTAAACTTTCTGAAGAGACGACATCTTGCAGTGGATCGACAATGACTAAAGATGATGATTATCCCTTTGAGTGCCAGAGGGGTACGCAACGCATTGCTTTGCAATGCGTTGCGTACCCCTTTGGCACTCAAAGGGTTATATGTCTAGTAGTGTAAAAACCCATATGCACAGGCCGTGGAGCAGTGAGGTAACAGCAGTACGCAGAACAGCAATGTGTTGCATACCCCTCTGGCACTCAAAGGGTTAACATTACCTGGACCTGCTCTGCGTACGGCCGTTACCTCACCGCTCCACGCGACTGTGCAGCCTCACTCACACAATGCAATCATGCACAGTAGAGACTGGCCAAATGCGGGCAGTCTCTACTGTGCATGACTGCATCGTGACAAACTTTCTGGCCTTTTATTACATAGGTTATCTATAAATAATAAAAAAAAAAAAATATATATATATATATATATATATATATATATATATATATATTTTTTTTTTATATATATATTATTTTTGTATACTTTTTTTTACCAATGCATTCTGGGATGGTAGTGTGGCATGCAGTCCTGTTGCCATCCCAGAATTCTGTGACTCGCACCAACACTGATGACGGTCCTCATCAGTCGTTAAGGGGTTAATGTTATGGCATAGTTCTCATAAAAAAAAAAAACCTCTGGCATATTCAAGGTGCATATGTTTTTTTTTTTTTCAGTTTACATCTAACAGGAAAGGGTTAGTGTTCATGAGTTCTGTTTCATGTCAGCCAAGAGGAGAAGGTTTCATAATCTCCCTTATCTCAAGGACCATAGACACAAGTGCTTGCGGTTGGAGATTTGTGGCCTCTAAGCAGGATATTTAGACCCTGCCCGACCCATCAATGTCAAGCGGGTAAGGACGCTGAGTGACGGCTTGGTATGTAGCGTTACGGTGCATTCTGGGAACACGCAACTTTGGGCGTTATGTGTAGAAGCAAACTTGAGAAAAGCAGCTGCGTCTCCGGTGGCAAACTAGAATTCCCCAAATTCCCATTAACCCTTTGAGCGCCAGAGGGATGTCCAACACATTGTTTTGCCATGCAATGAGCACCCCTTTGCCTTCAAAGGGTTAATTGAAATGTGACTTAACTCCTCGATCGCAACCGCTGTCTCCTCTGCGTAGTTCTGAAATGAGTTGGAGGTCTTGCTAACATTCAAGGTGTTAACCCTTTGAGTTCCGTACCCCTCTGGCACTCAAAGGGTTAAAAGCCTCATTTAACATTTTGAGTGCAAGAGAGGTATGCTGTCTGGAACTCGAAGGGTTAAAATCAACTGGATTTTTTTTTGTCCCCAAATTGAGCCACTTTGCTCTTTTTTCCCTGAGCTCTTTATTTTCACAGAATGCAGCTGCGTTAATTAACCCCTTCACTGCTACAATAAAATACTGATGTAGCAGAAAGAGGATGAGAAAATGAACTGTAACAATTTGCATTCCATTTTCTTCTAAACATTATTCCCCTTTAACTCCTTGGATTCCAGGGAGGCAAAGAAAACGTAGGAAATGGAGACGCCTCAAACACAAAGATCACAAACAATCATTATCAAGTACAGGGACAGCCAACGTTCCTTAAAGGGATAGTAATGGCTCGTATTAAGTCAATTTAATATTGTAGATAGCAAAAAAATAAAGTAATTGAGGCCACATCGATCTCTCAAACCTTTATGGTTTGAGAGATACACGATTACAAAGTTCCCCCCTCCCTCCCCTTTCCCTGACGTCAGGCTGTAGCTGAGAGAAGCAGATTCTGGTCCCGGGACCGTTCTGCGGCTCTTCAGCAGAGCCGAAATAGCGCAATATAGATATAAACACTTCATTGCAACGGTCTACGAAATGTGTTCCTGGTTTGCAAACACACTTTGTAGACCGTTCCAATGAAGTGTTTATTTTTACATAGGATGGTTCCGGCACTAGAATCTGCTTCTCTCAGCTAGAGCACTGATGTCTGGGGGGAAATTTGTAATCATATATCTCTCAAACCATAAAGGTTTGAGAGATTGGATTGACCTCAATGACTTTATTTTTTTACTATCTACAATACTTAATTGACTTAATACGATCCATTACTATCCCTTTAAAAGACCATTTTAAATGCTAATCAGTGTTCCCCTAACTTAAAGGGGAAATATCATTCCAAATAAAGTGCCCCCCCAAATAATTATTGATTTAGCGATAAGCATATAAATAATAGTATCATACAGAAAAAGTGCAGTGTTATTAAGAAATCCTACTTTATCTGACACTGATGGGCAGGCATTAGCATAGACATCTTGCTTTAGAAACATCTGTGCTTTAAAACTCACCTATTTTTGTTCTGTTACCCCCTGCAGATCTCTGTGATCTGCGGGGCTTGGTGACATCACAGGCTCACTAGTTGTTTATGGGTGAGTTCTCTCCACTCTGTAGAGCCCTCTAATGGTGGATTCGACAACACAGGACTTCTATTGAGGGGATATCAATGTTTCTTCGTCTCCCTAAAACCTTTGAGCGCCAGAGGGGTAGCCAAAACATTGCTTGACAATGTTTTGGCTATCATTCTGGCACCAAAAAGGTTAAGTGCCTAGTGAGGCGCTGATGTCACCCAGCTCTACAGATCAAGGTAATCTGTCGGGAGTAACAGAAAGGGAACAAGTCTGGTTTAAGCTGTGGGAACTCGGTTCCCCATACCCGTCCATGGTTTAAAAGGGGTCTTATATTGACCCTTTGCCATGGCCTTTACTATACTTAACTCTTTGATGCTTTGTGTACCCCTCTGCGCATTCAAAGGGTTAAACGCACAAGCATTATGAACATCAAATTGGATAAAGTTTAAAGGAACAGTAATGTCCCAAAAAAAAGATATCTAATTTTGTAGCCTTTAAAAAAATAATCAATATGGTCCAAACCCGATCTCTCGGTTGGACTGAGAGATATAAGGATTCAAAGTTCCCCGCTCCCTGGACTTTCTCCTGATGTCAGCGTCTAGCTGACAGCAGGAGATCCCGGTCTGGGGACCAGCAGGCGGCTCTGCAGCAGAGCCGAGATCGCATTATCTATAAAGAACCCATTCACTGGAAATGTCTACAAAGTGTGCTTGCAAACCAGGCACACTTTGTAGATCTTTCCAACGAATTAATTCTTTATAGATAACGCGATATCGGCTCTGCTGCAGAACCTTCTCGAGTTGTACGATTCGATTCTCCTGCTGTCAGCTTTACAGCTGACATCATGAGAAGCGGAGGAGGGAGCTTTGAATCCCTATATCTCTCAAACCATAGTGGTTTGAGAGATCGGGTTTGGAGCATAGTGATTTTTTTTTTTAAAGTCTACAAAACTGGATATATTTTTTTTTTGGGACATCATACGTCCCAACATTTCAAATGGCCAAAGAGGGACACTTTTGTTTTAGGTGGTGTTTATGGGGGTGTGGCTGGTGGGTGGGGCATTACCGAGAATTTTTAAGCTATTTCATGACCTACCGGCTCCTCTTTGTGTAAACGAATAATTTATTTAGATCAAGACCAAAGTATTTTATTTACACAGATTAATTTATAAACACATATATTAAAGATTAACTACACATTTATGTGAGTTTTATTGTTGTGGCGCATGTAATAAACACTACTCATTCTGATCTCCTGAAAAGAGGGACAAAAGGGTAGAAAAGAGGGACAGAGGGATTTGGGTCTGAAAGCGGGACTGTCCCTCCTAAAGAGGGACAGTTGGGAGGTATGGGACATTATTGTCCCTTTAACGCTTTTCACTCCAAAGGGGTGTTAATTGCATTTCTCCACGATACTCTGCAACACCATCTGGTGCTTCAAAGGGTTAATCTTTAACCCATCTCAGAACATTTCCTTTGAAGCAAACATTCACTTTTAAATGACATCTGCTACACTCAGCAGGAGCTAAAATCATATATAACAGATTCCAAGTTGAACGTGGATATTGTTTGGATTAGTTAAAAAGCTGCATGTGAAACAATCGCCTTCCCACTGTTTATGTTGGCCGCTGATATTTTTTAAGGTCACTTGGTTTTTATTGGGAGGAAATCAAATCTCTGGGGCAGCACAAACTAAAGAGGCTGACAAGCTCAAAAAAAAAAAAGGGGGTCTCAATTGTTTAACCCTTTAAAGATCAGAGGGGGTGTTCAACAATTAAAAGGGTTAACGGACCGGCTGCTTTTAAAGCGGACCCGTCACCTTACACAAATTATATGCAGGGCCGGAATTCCCGATAGGCGGAGTAGACAACCTTATATTTTGAGCTGAGCTGACCACACCTACATTCTGAATTGTGGGTGTGGCCAGAGTAATCTCAATGTCCCTGTGCCAGTTTTATACCCCTTTTCTAGGTATCGTTTAACCCATTGGATGCTAGAGAGATCTCCGAGATCAGTCTAGCAACCAGCGGGTTAAACCCATTTTTTTTTGGATTTGTTTGTTATAGGCCAAAGGTATTTTCTGTGCTAGGAAACAGTGCACAGGATTAGGGGCGGGGGGTCATGTCAAGAATGGGGGTGTGGTCATGGTTGGAGCTAAGGAAGTCTAGATTGTCTTTCCTAGTATTGCCTTGATTTAAATCCAGGCCTGAAAATATCCTATATAATAATTCGCTAAAGTTTGTCACAAGCTGTCATGAGCAGTAGAGACGGCTGCGCATGGTGCAGTCATGTGCAGTAGAGACTGCCCATGCCGCGGCTGATACGGAGAGCGGCACTTGCGCCCCTCTAGGTATCAGCCGTGGCGCGGGCAGTCTCCACTGCGCATGACTGCACCGCGACCGGCCGGCACTGTGGCCCGTATAACAGGCTCTTCAGCTGGTGCATATATATTGTACTCAATATATTTCCAAAAAATAGATAGTTTATGGGAAATTAACCTGTATATGTTGGTGGCATAGCATGCACAATATGCTAATTAGTTATTTTCCATGCCAATCTTTTCCTCCTTGTGATTTTAGACACTCCCCCCCAGTGTGTGGGCTCCGCCTAGATTCATTCATAGCACAGTGCGTGGTTCTCAAACTTTTATTGCTCAAGGAACCCCGAACACACAATCTGGAACTTTCGGGGCACCGCTACCATGTTTAATGTAATTTTTCTAGGGCATAATAACCCTTTGAGTGCCAGAGGGGTACGCAATGCACTGCAAAGCAAAGCAATGCGTTGCGTACCCCTCTGGCACTCAAAGGGTTAAAGGGTACAATTCATAAATATATAGATATTACTAGATCTCACAATCATCGTGATAAAATAAACATATTGCCCATAACAATTTCCATATTTCTACATTTAAAAGAAGATATTCACATTTTTTGTCAGTCTTCATACAAAACATGGGGCATCCTAATTTGATGTCCGAAGCATGCCAAAGGGCCACAGCACCCTGGCTGAGAATCACAGTGTGTTGTTATTTTGGCCTGGCACAGATACTAATTAGCATTAAGTTCCAGACTGTGTCAACAACTAATATATGTCCATTTCTCAAAGCCTATTTATATTACAAACACATAGCTATCTCAACATATAGGTCGTTTTGACTTCTCTTTGAGTTAACTGGGCAGAAAATATCTACTATGACTTAAATGTATCTCTGCTATTCCCCATGTCGATCTTTAATCTGTGCTAGATGTCATGTTCACATAAGCAGATGTGATTATATGTTTCTGGACTCCTAGATCCCAAACTCCTCCCACTGAAAGAGACAGCATGTAATAGGAATATATATTATACTAGCAAAAAACACATATACTGATGTTTGAACAAACAATAATGTGAGTTGTATTGCTGTAGAGCAATATTATACACTTATTTATACACCACACAGTCTGATCTCCTAAAAAGAGGGACATCAGGGTGGAAAAGAGGGACAGAGGGATTAGGGTCTAAAAGAGGGACTTTCCTGCTAAAGAGGGACACTTGGGAGGTATGCAAAGGGCATATTTAAAGGGTCCCTCGCTCTCCTCCTACGCGTTTATTATAACATCTCCTCAGGGTTTTTTTTATTTTAATTTTAGATAGGGATTTATAGGTGTATTAGAGTAGGACTTGATCAAGTGAGATACCTTGATGGGGTAGCAAGTTTACCCATAACTTAGCCAATTTGTGAAAACTAAAATCTCACTTATTTACTAAGAAATATTATATATTCCCATTACAGGGCACACATCTAATTTTTATATAGAGGAGCACAGGTTTGTCTTTCTGTCTACACATCCTATATAATAATTCGCTAAAACGTGTGTAACGCCGCATATAAAAATACTAAACCTTGGGAAATAGAGAATAAGACAAAACTATGGAAATATACATAATGCGCTACTATTCCCTATGGATTGGAATGTGCACCAAACCCCAGGATACAAAACTGTGCAGCAAAGGCTAAACCCTAAGAACAGGTATAGAGAGAGCATGTACATATACAAAATATACAATGTATTAATCAGGCTTCAAAATTTCCAGTAGCCACTAGCCAATGGCGCGTGAAAATTTAGCCCTGGCGAGTAGAAATTCAGCCCTGGTGGGTATGTTATGGCTTGCAGTGGAGAGTAACTTTTCAGGTCTGGCTAGTAGCAAAGGACTTCAACTTTTAAGCCCTGTATTAATAACGATAAAATAGCAAAACAATATAATAGAGGGTACCCTGTAAAGCAGTGGTTTTCAACTCCTGTCCTCAGGACCCACTAACAGGCCAGGATTTAGGGATTTCTCTGCTAGAGCACAGGTGTGGTGATCAAAGGCTCATTCACATTGATTAACTCACCTGTGCTCTAACAAGGAAATCATGTGATCAGAGGCTCATTCACGTTGATTAATTCACCTGTGCGCTAACGAGGAAATCATGTGACCAGAGGCTCATTCACATTGATTAACTCACCTGTGTTCTAACAAGGAAATTATGTGATCAGAGGCTCATTCACATTGATTAACTCACCTGTGCTCTAACAAGGAAATCATGTGATCAGAGGCTCATTCACATTGATTAAGTCACCTGTGCTCTAACAAGGAAATCATGTGACCAGAGGCTCATTCACACTGATTAACTCACCTGTGCTCTAACAAGGAAATCATATGACCAGAGGCTCAGTCACATTGATTAACTCACCTGCGCTCTAACAAGGAAATCATCACATCCTGACCTGTTAGTGGGTCCTGAGGACATGAGTTGCATACCTCCCAACATTTCAAATTGCCAAAGAGGGACACTTGTGTTTTAGGGAGTGTTGCTGGGGGAGTGGCTAGTGGGCAGGGCATTACCGAGAAGATTTAGGCTATTTCATTATCTATTGACACCACTTTGTAACCTAAAAAATTACTTATAACAAGACCAAATTATTTTATTTACACAGACTAATGTATAAACACACATACTGATGTTTAAACAAACAATAATGTGAGTTGTATTGCTGTAGAGCAATATTATACACTTATTTATACACCACACAGTCTGATCTCATAAAAAGGGGGACATCAGGGTGGGAAAGAAGGACAGAGGGATTCGGGTCTAAAAGAGGGATTATCCCTCCTAAAGAGGGACACTTGGGAGGTATGGAGTTGAGAACCACTGCTGTAAAATAAATTGTCACTAAAACAACGGACAAGAAATTAATCCGTATATATATCCTAGGTTACCAAACAAATGTGCAGGATATATATTGCGGGTCTGTTGTTTTAAATGAATCAAGATGGTATAGATGAAGATAAGCATGATATGAAATATAAGTAGGTGGTATGAATGAAGGTAGATAATGTTAATGAAGATGATGCCAGTGTGACTGGCCTTACCGACGTCCAATAGTATAGTCCACTCCCGACTGTTGTAAAACCGGTCCGCTGTACATCAAGGAGGATGGCGTATATCACGAACAGATGAAAAATCATTAGGACAGGTGAGAGTCGGGAAACTTCATACTCTGCCCGATATGCACCAAGACGACGCCTTCCAAGGAGTGGAGGGGTTAAAAGACCTTTATAACGGGAAAACCTACATCGGTAGAGGCTCATCTTCTACCCATCCCCCCACCCATTCAACCCACTCTAACCCATTCTGCCTATTTTCAAGGCAAACCCTGCCTTTCCTCCATCAGACCCCACCCACTCCCATTAAGCACCGCCCAAATTATGATGCAATCCGCATGACTTGGACACTCCCACCACCAGCTCTAGTTGTTATTCCGGGGTCTGTGAACTTCAGGGTTCCCAGGTATGGGGAGAACTGGACCGGGACCTGAAAAAGACACTGCTGGTTTTCCCTTATTACTCCTGTGAGCGAGACTTAACTGTGAGACTCCAAAGTCTCTCTGTTCAATCTTATTGTGATGAGCAACCAATCTCCTTGTGAAGGGCGTCCGAGCCTAACACTGGGGTAGGGTAGGTGGAGGACCGGGTCTCCGGAGAGTGGGCACACAACCCATGAAGTTTGTGGCTGTGAGTTCCTACCTACTACCAGAAGGGGGGATATTTTTCTAACCTTCCGAAAGGCTGACAGACGCCATTTTGGAGCTGCGCAGAGCAGACTGTAAAAATATTCTTTCATAACAGCAGACGTAGAAATACATAATAATTGTCTTTAAGTTAGTAGGATGTTCTCCTAACCCCCTTCAGAAAGAGGGCGTGCGCAAAGCATTGCTTCATCCGATCCTCAAGGGGTTAATTCCCATAAACCAAGATAAGACGTTTTCTGTTCTGAAATGTAAATAGAACTGCATATTTTCGCAAATGGCGCCCCTGATAGTACAGGGGTTATCAGGAGATCTCTAGAAAAAGGACAAACAATCTATTTGTGTTGGTCTCAGGAAGGACGTGTTTAGATGACTTGTTCTGCAGTCGAAGCGCAAAGTATGCAAATCCTCTTTGTCCTCATGAAACCCCTGGTGCGGCTGCAAGAGGCACAGACTGTGCACATTCCCATCAGCGGCAGAGTTAATGAGTATCTATATACAGCTCTGCAGGCTGCGGCTTGACTGTGTGCTCAGAAACCGGTTCCACCAGGCCCCTGCCCAACGGACTTAACCCTTTGCATGCTACAGTGAGCGTGCCAATGAATTGCTTTGCAACAATGTTCAATTAGAAATAAACCTATAGGACTAAGTGGGTCTTCATTTTTTTAACAGAAGGGCTAACTTAAGCTTTGCAGTGCGTCTGAGACCTCTCTATCGTTCAATTATTATTATTATTATTATTATTAATCTTTATTTATATAGCTCCAACTAATTCCGCAGCGCTGTACAATAGGGAACAAACATACAGAGGTATTAAAGGGACAGTAATGTTTCATAATAAAAGCAGCTCTAATTAATCATCATAGTATTTGGGCCATGGAGAGTGTTATTTCAATTCTGTCAGAGTTGTAGTTCAAGAGTAATTCAATGATAAAGTATCCCCCTCCCGCCCCTTTACTGATGTAACACTGCTCAGCCAGAGCAGAAGGGAGGTGCCCAGGTAGACTGCAGAGAGGGACAATCTTCAATTAAGATTAGGGAAAAAGCTGAAAAACTTGTCAAGGGGGGCAGGGCTTTCATTGTTCTCATAGGAAGAAGATTGTCCCCTGCTGTTATCTGTCTGGTCTGTGGACTGGATTCCACATCTGGGAAGAGATGGCTTACATTAGGTAAAAGGGGCGGGAGGGGAAACTTTGCTTGTGAATATCTCTCAAACCTTTATGGTTATATCATTCTTCATGTTTTTTTAATGCCTACAAAATAAAATAAAGATAAAACGAAGTATTACTATCTCTTTAAATATTACAATCAGATGTGGAGAACAGAAGGATCAGAGGGCCCTGAATTAAAAGCCCCATTTAAAAGGACCCCCGTCACCTAAAAAAAGTATTTTGATGAATCTAATCACCTCAGTGTGTTGTATCAGCCTTTTTGTATTTAGAAATATCGTTAGCATTTCCTAATTAACCCTTTGAGTGTCAGAGAGGTATGCAACGCATTGCTTTGCAATGCGTTGTGTACCCCTCTAACACTCAAAGGATTAAGGCAATTAGCCCTACATTACCTCCCCCCCCAACTCACATTTATCCCAAAGCATTGCCCACGTATCTCAGCAATCGAAGAGTTAACCCTCTGAATGCCAGAATGGTAAGCATTTAATTGTGAAGAAATGCATTGTACACCCCCCTGGCATTCAAAGGGTTACACGTCAGTGGGAGAAACATAGAATTTGACGGCAGATAAGAACCATTTCTGCCCATCTAGTCGCCCATTTTCCTACAGTAAAAACCTCAAACCTTGTTTAGTCCTTGGTCTTGTCTTATGTTAAGGACAGACTTATTCCTATCCCATGCACACTTACAACCCATCACTGTATTAACCTCTACCACTTCTGCTTGTAGGCTATTCCACTTATCTACTACCCTCTCAGTGAAGTAAAAGTTTCTTACATTACATCTAAACCTCTTGTCCTAACTTTTTTACTCCTTTGAAATGTACTTCCCTCCTGCACTTTGTTGAATCTCTTCATGTATTTGAATGTGTCTATCATATCCCCTCTCTCTTCTCTCCTCCAAGCTATACATGTTCAGATCTTTTAGTCTATTATGATATTTCTTTTCCTGTAAACCAGTCACCATTTTAGTAGCCCTTCTCTGAATTCTCTCTAGAGTATCTATATCCTTCTGGAGATGGGGTCTCCAGTACTGTACACAATACTCTAGGTGAGGTCTAACTAGAGATCTGTAGAGTGGCATGATCACTTCCCTCTTTCTGCTACTAATGCCCCTAGCTATACAACCCAGCGCCCTGCTTGCATTCCCCACTGCTTTGTTACATTGCCTGCCTACCTGTAAGTCATCAGAAATAATTACCCCAAATCCCTTTCCTCTGTTGTCCCTGACAGCACGGTACCCTTAATACTGTATTCTGCCTTCGGATTTTATGTCCCAAGTGCATTATTTTACATTTATCAACATTAGAGGTGGAGGTAATGTGTAGCTAAGTGCCTGCACAGCATACCTTAATTAGCATTAGCATAATTAGCATCATTTATACATTAAAATAACTAAAAAAAAAGTTTTCTAAATTAAAAAAAAGGCTTATACAACACAATGGTGTTTTTTTTTTTAAGATGTTTCAAAATCATCAAAGTTATTTTTTCAGAAAAAGAGTCACTTAACCCCTTGAATATTAAAGATAATGCCACTGCATTGCTTTACAACTCAATGGAGACTTCTCTACAGTTCACGGAATTAAAAGCCCCCGCGTTTTATTCTTTTGAATACACCTTAATAATAGAAGCGGTTATTTGTTCGGACATATAACAAAGGGTTAAGTTTACTCCACCTGAAGCTGGACGTGATTTTGTTCTTGCTCTCTGTTTGTATGGAAAACATTTTCCATGTCGCAATAAAAAGATAAGCAAACAGTGAAACCCTGTGTGTGTGCAGCGTTACTAAGGAAGCTCTTTCTCCATAAGTCGCGGGTTATATAAGGATATGTTTACGCACACTGCTCTGTTACAGTATTGGCCGCTGGCTGCATAAACAGCTTACAACTGACAGACTGCCCTCTGCTAACATCTGTTTCAAGGTGCAGTTGATGTCAAACACTTTAATGGATATTTCTTGTGTGCAAATACTTTATGTCCAGGATGCAACTGATTTCCTTTCCGTGATTATTTTACATGATTTCCCACTTAACTGCTTAGGTGCTGGAAAGGTGTGCCACAATGTACGTTTTGAAGACCTGCTTTTCACCCAGGAGAAGAGCCCTTGTTTAACCATTTGAGAGCCAGAGAGGTATCGATACTTCTCTGGCACACAAAGGGTTAAGTGCAACTATAACTCCGAGCAGACCTGCAGATAAAGAGGGAAATGGATGGTGAGCCCCTGTGCGAGGCATAAAAAGCGGACTGAAAAAAAAAAGAGAGCACGGTGCATCGTCGTTGGTCCCGCGGGAAGAGACTGAACTCTTTAGACTAAAGTCTCTCAATTCAGTCTCTTGTCTGGAGAACTCCCCAGAGGGGGAAACGTGCAAAAGGGGAAGGCTTAGGAAGTTAGGTGGGTTAACGGTGGAGTGTAGGAGGGGTTAACCCTTTGAGTGCCAGAGAGGTACGCAACGCATTGCTTTACAATGCGTTGCGTACCCCTCTGGCACTCAAAGGGTTAAGTTAGGGTAAGTAGCGGAAGTGGATGTAGTTAGGTGTCAGCGTAGGTGGGTCAAGCCCAGCTCACCCCTGTTGTATATTTATGTGGGTTGTGTTGGTGCGGGTAGTCTTGCCTTGGATGGGGGTATTATTAGTGTGTAGAGAGGTTGGCACCGGGCTGATGCCACTGGTGGTTACGTTACCCATAGGAGTTGGATGGGTCTGGCACAACTGGGGTAACTGGATAAAATGCACTCTAAAAGGTGGCTAAAGGCTTGGTTTATGCATGAGCCCGTTTTCGGTTTTGGCTATGCAAGGGAAGATGTTTAATAAGTGGGGAATCTGGTTTAAAAGGGGTTAAGCGTTATGCCTAGTTTGGTATTAAGGTATTGGTGATTTATTGGTATGTGTTATTTATGTACAAGTGATTAATAAATCTGGACTGTTCTTGCCCAAGTTACGAGTAGTGTTTTCTTTATTTCCCCCATACCCTAGTCCTTTTGCATGTGCAGAACCATCTTGTCTCACTAAGATCTTGTGGTAGGGGTGCCTATATGTGGCGACTGGTGTCATGAAGTGGGTGAAACGTGATTGGGGTGGAAGCGGGGTCAAGAGGAGAGGAGGTTGGGTTTTCCCTTAACCCCTTAACAACCTGCCGCGCAGGCACGCGGCAGTCACTAAAGGACCACGGAGCATTTTTTTTTTTTTTTTTTTTTACAATCCGATTCAGGGCTCCCCGAACGGCGTGCAGCCGCGCAGGGGGCCCTGAAATCCATGACGGTCATAGTACGTCATGGGTCATTCAGTCACTTTTTACCCATGACGCACCATGACCGTCAAGGGTCGTTAATGGGTTAAAGCGGACCTATCACCCCAAATAAAGTCCTCCCCAAAATAATTAGTCATATAGCGATAAGCTTAGAAATAGTACTATTATCAGTCATAGGTACAGCGTTATTAAGAAATACTACTTCTTCTGAGACTAACAGCCAAGCTTTAGTGGCGCCATCTTAGCTTAGATACATCTGCGCTCCTGTGCTATCCATCCAGTCTCCTCTAGGAGGCGCTGCATTGTACCTTAAGGTAACAGGAAGTGACTGACGGAGCAGGAGCGCAGATGCCTCTGAAGCAAGAAGCCTACCCGTCAGTCTCAGAAGAAGTAGGATTATTGGGGGGGGACTTTATTCGGGGTGATAGTTCTGCTTTAAAATGGGCAGACAGTGTCCAGAACAGGACGGACAGTGAATTGGAACTGCTAGTCAAGTGGGCGACATTAAAGGGATAGTAACGTTTCATAATAAAAGCAGCTCTAATTAATCATCATAGTATTTGGACTTTGGAGAGTGTTATTTCAGTTCTGTCAGAGTTGTAGTTCAAGAGTAATTCAATGATAAAGTATCCCCCTCCCGTCCCTTTTACTGATTTAACACTGCTCAGCCAGATCAGAAGGGAGGTGCCCAGGTAGACTGCAGAGAGGGACAATCTTCAATTAAGATAAGGGAAAAACCTGAAATACTTGTCAAGGGGGGCAGTGCTTTCATTGTTCTCATAGGAAGAAGATTGTCCCCTGCTGTTATCTGTCTGGTCTATGGACTGCATTCCACATCTGAGAAGAGATGGATTACACTAGGTAAAAGGGGCGGGAGGGGAAACTTTGCTTGTGGATATCTCTCAAACCCTAAAGGTTTGAGAGATAAGACTTATATCGTTCTTCATGTTTTTTTAATGCCTACGAAATAAAATAAAGTTAAAATGAAGTATTACTATCCCTTTAAAAGGGAACTTACTGATTTCCTGTCCCCAAAGACCTGATAATTACACATGGAAACAGGAGTTTCTGGGTCAGATCTGGAATGTTCTCTAGTACGTTCCTGCATGATGCCGTCCACTAAAACCCTCTGTATCTGGTTTGAAAGATGGACACAACGGGGCTTATGCACAAAGGCGTGATAAAGAGGTGATATAGTAGAGATGTCTCCAGTGATATCACTTCTCCAGTTCCTATGTTATTCTATGGATCCAATGCACTAACATCGATCCCATTTAAAAA
Source organism: Rhinophrynus dorsalis (assembly GCA_037306005.1). Lineage (NCBI taxonomy): Eukaryota > Metazoa > Chordata > Amphibia > Anura > Rhinophrynidae > Rhinophrynus > Rhinophrynus dorsalis. The sequence goes on along the minus strand of CM074721.1, from coordinate 21,264,795 downwards.
ATCTGTGTCTCTCAATCTTTTTTTAGCTCAAGCGCAGTTTGCAATCTTGGGGACACACCTAACGTTTTAGAAGTTGTTTGTCAAGGAGAAATGAAGGGTAAGAATACATAAGTATTTTTGGATCTCACAGTATGGATAACAAAAACTTACATATTGTGCATAATCCTATAACAAAGTCCTAGAAGGCGTCGCTCACTGTGTGCGTAACCGCACTTGCGCAGTTGGGACTCGCAGAACGGGCTGATCCGGAATGGAGAGCTCCGGAAGGCTAACAGCCTGTCCATAAAGGTCTGAGCGATAAGACTTAACATCAATGTAATTATTTTCTTAATGCCTACAATATTAAATAAACTTAAAATTAACCATTACTATCCCTTTAAATCTGAGATATGTACAAAAAAAATCAGCATTTCATTTAAAGGGATAGTAATACTTAAAATGTAAAAAAAAATATGTTGTAGGGTTTATCCCCCTGAGTAAAACAAGAGTACTCCCACTGCTGAAAGGTGTTTCATTCAAAAGTTATTAATTTTAAAAGTTGAATTTTTTAGGTGCAATATCACAGTGGCCTGAAATTGTACAGTGGCGCTGTTGCTACACCATCCTATGGAGATTTATGGTCAACTGACCAGAGCTGTCCATAGGATCGTGTAGCAACAGTGCCACTGTACAATTTCAGGCCACTGTGATATTGCACCTAAAAAATTCAACTTTGAAAATTAATAACTTTTGAATGAAACACCTTTCAGCAGTGGGAGTACTCTTGTTTTACTCAGGGGGATAAACCCTACAACATATATTTTTTTACATTTTAAGTATTACTATCCCTTTAAAGGAACACTAACACCTTAAAATGTTAAATACAGGTAAAATACACTTAAGTAACCTATGCTTCATGTAACATCTGTAAAAATGTCCTATTTGTTTTCTGAGGCCTAAAATTGAGTCATATGTATGGTCTCTGGGGCTTCTCATGCCTGCCTTCTTCCAGGGCTCCCACTGCAATCTTCATAGGTGCCTCAGAAGTGATACTGCTGTGTTGGCTGTACAGGGGCTGAGATAAGGTAACAGGCTTTCTGAATAAATGAGCGGTGGATACTAATCTAAGTAAATTAATTCCCTTAGGTCTTGTCACCAATTACAAACTAGACAAACAAAATAAACCAATTGCAATCTGAGTAGGACATTCTACTATTGTGTGAAAAAGCAAATTATAAATGGATTTTTTTGAGATCTAAGATAAAATAACTAATGTTAGGAAATACATGATATTTAAAACTATATAACGCAATGTTATTCACTAACATTTCCCAGTTACATTAATGTGGATAGAAAGTCATAACTGCTACCGTGAATCAATTCTGTATGAAAAACTTCCCCCAAATGAATCTTTAATGCTTTGAGTGCCTGAGAGGTATCCAACGCATTGTATTGGATATATCTCTGGCACTTGTAGGGTTAATTAGCACTGGATATCATGTTCATGCAGGTTGACGTGCATCTTTGTTCTCGACACTTCGATACCAAATTCTTCTCACTGAAGTCATCTTAGGAAGGAAGAAAACTTTCTTTGGGTGGCGTCTGAGGTCCCGGAGTCAAACAAAAAAGAATCATGTCTACCTCCATGGACACGGTATCTAACACTAACAAAAGATTAACCATTTGAGTGCCAGAGGAATATCCAACGAATTGGCACACAATTAGTTTTATACCTCTCTGACTCTCAGAGGGTTAATTTTGGGAAACCAGTCCACGGCTAATTGATCTACAGGAGCTGTTATGATTACCTGCCCAAATTAAGGTAACTGGGTATTTTTTAAGGCGCTAGTATTCCTGTAATTTAAGGAAAGTCAGGTTGATTATTTTTTCGTTGGAAGTTTGGGATAAGATTCTCTCCCTTGCATTAAAGTTAAACTCCCAATTCATTTCAACATGTTCATTTTAATGGGGCGTTTCTAAGAAATTTTTTTGCCAATGAAAATTATGAGTTTGTAATTACGTGTACGGAACACACAATGTTAAATTATATTCCAGAATCATCAAAATAAATCTCTCCAATTTCCTCTTCTCTGTCCAAGCCATTTAGAAAACATTTCTGCAGTGATACATGAAGGTAGAGTAATTACTATATTGTATCTCTGTGTTGGTACACATTAACAAAATTTACAAAACCTAGCTCTGACCCTTTAGACCAATAGGTGGGAACTTTTGTCTCGCTAGCTGTCGGGGACTACAACTTTCAATCCCCCACCACCCAACGGCTGTTGTCCCCAACAGCTGCGGAACTAAAAGCTGTTTAGCCTAGCTATGAAGAAAACTTAAAGTCCCTATTTCCATAATTCCACAGCAACACAGTTTGAGAGTCTGAAACTCGACACGTCGATGACCTTTCTTTCAGTGAACAGATTATTCGAACTTGGCAGGTTTTTGTTATTCAATGAAATGGGATTCTATTTTCTTTATGTATTACAGTGATTAAAGAAATTCAAGCTCAGGATTACAAACATGAATGTGTAATAATTATTTAGGGCCTCAAATATTTTCTTAGCCTGATTGTACCATGGAAAGACATGAGACACCCTTCCTCGTACAAAGTGGTGCGGTTCTGAAATGGTTTCTCTTAACCTTGAGGGGAAAGTACATTAGACGCTGCAGGTGGACAGGAAGAGTATTGTTTTGTAATTAGAACATAACGAGCGCAGGGCAACATGTGGCCCTGAGAGATGTCATCTGTGGCCATATTCAGAGGAGAAAGAAAAGCATGTTCCTCTAACATTTACATATCTTTGTTTTAATCTTAGGCCTGTATGTAGAGTAATAGAGAAGCAATTCTGATGCATACTAATTGCACTACCATTTCCAAATGAAATTTCAGAAAATTCCTGCTGATTTAAAAAGGGGATTTTAACATTTATAGGGAAACTACCACCCGACACAATTGTTAGCTTCACTAAATTCACAACGCATGTAGGACCTCTCCAGAATTAAAGGGGAACTACCACCCGACACAATCTTTACCTTCACTAAGTCCCCATCTGGTGACTAGCTGCTTAGTAGCGCTAGTCGCCAGAATAATTACCTCATTTAATAGATTTCTGCTCTCTTCCATGGGTGACAGGCAGGACGGAGCGCAGACATCTTGCCATTGTGACGTCCGTGCGCCTGCGCTGTCAGTCCCAGCCGGGTCTAAGAGGCATTGCTAGGAGCCATTTGGCTCCGGCTGGGACTGACAGCGCAGGCACGCGGATATCACAATGGCAAGATGTCTGCGCTCCGTCCTGCCTGTCACCCATGGAAGAGAGCAGAAATCTATTAAGTAAGGTAATTATTCTGGCGACTAGCGCTACTAAGCAGCTAGTCACCACATGGGGACTTAGTGACGGTAAAGATTGTGTCGGGTGGTAGTTCCCCTTTAATTCTGGAGAGGTCCTACATACACTGTAAAGTCAACAATCTAAGAATGAAGACCTAATCGTACGATAAATTCTTAACCCTTTGAGTGCCAGAGAGGTACGCAAAGCATAATGCATTGCATATCCCTCTGGCTCTCAAATGGTTAAAGGGATAGTAACACTTAATATGTAAAAAAAATATATACATTATAGGGGTTTTCCCCCCGATTAAACAAGGGTACTCGTACTGCTGAGAAATGTTTTATTCTAAAGGTATTACAGCTTAAACTTGAAATGTTTCGGTACAATATCTCAGTGGCCTGATATTGTACAGTGGACAGCTGTGGTCAGTTAACCATAAAGGGTTAGTAATGTCCGTATTTAATTTTATTCAATATTGTAGATGTTAAAAAAAATAAAGTATATATGTCGAAAGTCCCACCTCTCAAACCTTTATGGTTTGAGAGATATTCGCCGCTCAAGTTCCCCCCCGCCTCCCCTTCTCCTAATGTCAGCTGTAAAGATGACAGAAGGAGATCTGTATCAGCCGACTCCAGGAGGCTCTTCAGCAGAGCCGAAATAGCGATATTTAAAAAGAACTACTTCATTGGAACGGTCTACAAAGTGTGCTTGCAAACCAGGCACACTTTGTAGACCGTTCCAATGAAGTCATTCTTTTTAATGATCACTATTTCGGCTCTGCTGAAGAGCCACTGGCTGGTCCCAGGACCGGGATCTCCTGCTGTCAGTAAGGAACTGACGTCAGTAGGGGGGGGGGACTTTAGCGGAGAATAACTCTCAAACCATAAAAGTTTGAAAGATAGGACTCTCTCTGTATACTTTATTTTTTTAACATCTACAATATTGAATAAACTTAAATATGGGTATTACTAACCCTATAAATCTTCATAGGATGAGTGGTAGCAACAGCGCCACTGTGCAATTTCAGGCCATTGAGATATTGCATTTAAAAATTAAAATTTGAGCTGTAATAACTTTTGAATAAAACACCTTTCAGCAGTGGGAGTTCCCTTGTTTTACTGAGGGGGATAAACACTACGACATAGATTTATTTACATTTTAAGTATGGCTGTCCCTTTAAATGAGCAGTGCTATTATATAAATAGTTTGACAACCCCGAAATCTGTGCTCATTCTCTCTGCTTCCCCCACTTACCCACTGGGGGGAGCGAAGAGGATTCACCCAGACTTAACAAACACATACAGCATTGCTCCCTTAACCCAGTCAGAGTCATAGGGATGTTCATTGCACACCCCTGTGACACTGAAGGGGTTACAATGTTAACAGATATTTCCAGGATTCATTTATAATTGAGAGAATGGCAGAGAAGCTGTAAGAAATTGCAGGTTCTCTGCCATTCTCTAAATAATAAGTTAATGATGGAAACAACTGTTACTGCTGTAATCCTTTCAGTACCTCATGGGTGTGCATTGAACAGCACTATGGCACTAAAAAGTTTAAAGGATGGCAGCTGCTGTCTCTGCTATCCAGTAGAGACGGCAAGTTGTCCTCTGGCTCCATAGAGAGCAATAGGTATATTCCAACCTGCGGTTGGTGATGTTGGGACTGTGAACTTTGATGGTCAGGGCCGGATTTGCCATAAGGCAAAGTAGGCACCTGCGTACAGGCGCACGGCACCGAGGGGCGCCTGCCATTGGGATTCTTTTTTTTTTTTCATTCTTAAAAAAAAAAAAAAAAAAAAATTAGCCACCTCGCTGGCTGCGCCCACTCCATGTTGCCCTCATATTGCCCCCCCCCCCATTGTCTGTTTCCTACCTCCCTGGCAGGACAGGTCTGTGCCTCCTTTGGAACAGTCCTGTAAGTGCTGAGCTCCCTCGTCGGCTCTTTAGGAATGCAGAGCGCTGGGTGATGACATCATCTCTCAGCGCTCTGCATTCCTGAATAGGAGACCGCGCGGGAGTTCCAGCACTTACAGGACTGTGCCAAAGGAGGCACAGACGACAGATCTTCTGCCAGGGAGGTAGGAAACAGACAATGGGGGGGGAGGCAATGTGAGGGCAACATGGAGATGGTGGGGGCAAGTTGGAGCCGAAGGGGAGCAATGTGAGGGCAACATGGAGATGGTGGGGGCAAGTTGGAGCTGATGGGGGGCAAGTTGGAGTTGATGGGGGGCAATGGGAGGGCAATATGGAGATGGTGGGGGCAATGTGGAGCTGATGGGGGGGCAAGTTGGAGATGATGGGGGGCAATGTGAGGGCAATATGGAGATGATGGGGGCAATGTGGAGATTAGGAGCATTGTGGAGGTGTCCAGTGGAGATGGCCAAGGGGGGCGCTTCAGATTTCTGTGCCTACAGGCTCCTGAGACGTAAATCCGGCCCTGTTGATGGTAAAAGCTGCCATCGGAGATTAGTGCATGTGACGATGTAGTAACATTTACTGTAAAACCTCGGATATAATACACACATTTTTACCCCATTTCACCTTATGTAAAGCGTGGGGGGGCTGCGTATTATACACGAGTGGAAAAAATACCCAAACACACACAAAAAAATGAAAATACCCCTGTCAATCACCCTTCCCAGTCTCCCCCATCTCAATATTAGTACTTGCCTGCCCCCCTTTCTGCAATCAGCCCCCCCTGAAGTCCTTGACCCCCATCTGGAGGCAGCGGGCGGTATTCCTGCCCTCACATCCCGCTTCCTCTATGCTGCATTATTCCAAAAATGTTAAAGCCCATCTTAATAACCAGGATCCCCCCTCTGGAGGCAGCTGTGAAACATGGGCAGCGGGTGGCATTCGTGAATCTGCCCCCCTCTTCTTCTGCTCCTGGAAACCCTCTGCGTTGCCCTGTCAGGACCTACCGTAGATTCAATGCGTAAGCGACACACACAGACGCATACAGCCAACTCACCTCACTGCATGTATAAAACACACATGTCCTGCTCACTTTCTCTCCTCCATGCCTTACCGCCGGACTCCACTTGCATGCAGGCCTACAGAAAACCAACACTGAACAAGTGTCTTATTGCCCAAGTTATCAAGCACAGCAGCGGAATAATCTACTGCACTGTCTGACACTCCTAGTGCGGAGGAGGCCACCTCCGCTCCACTATGACTGTCACACACACGGTGGCTGCTTCCTCCGCTGCTGCCTTACCACCTAGTACCCACAATTCCACTGTCTGTATCACTTTTCCACAATATAATAATAAGCCTAGCCTCACTCCAACTTCCTGGTCGGACAACATGCAACTAAACCCTTGTGGTGCCAGAGGGGTTGCAACACATAAACTTCTTCTGTCACACACTGTGCCCGCATCCTCTGCTGCTGCCTTACCATTCATTACCCACAATTCCACTCTCTACATCGCTTTTCTCACAGCCGCCTGGCACTCAAAGGGTTCACCTTCTCTGACACAGTGCTCCTGCTTCCTCCTCTGCTGCCTGCATTACGTTTACAATTACTTTCGCTAAGTGCTTACTGGGAAAGAATTATTGCCCCTTGATTCTCGTTTTCTCAACCCTTTCATTGCCAAAGTGGTATGCAACGCAATGCTTGTGGGGAATGCACTGCGGTGGGGAATACAAGCAGGGTGCTGGGTTGTATATCTAGGGGCATTAGTAGCAGGAAGAGGGAAGAAGTCATGTCACTCTACAGATCTCTAGTTAGACCTCACCTAGAGTATTGTGTGCAGTACTGGAGACCTAGAGTATTGTGTACAGTACTGGAGACCTAGAGTATTGTGTACAGTACTGGAGACCTAGAGTATTGTGTACAGTACTGGAGACCTAGAGTATTGTGTACAGTACTGGAAAACTAGAGTATTGTGTACAGTACTGGAAAACTAGAGTATTGTGTACAGGACTGGAGACCTAGAGTATTGTATACAGTACTGGAGACCTAGAGTATTGTGTACAGTACTGGAGACCTAGAGTATTGTGTACAGTACTGGAGACCTAGAGTATTGTGTACAGTACTGGAGACCTAGAGTATTGTGTACAGTACTGGAGACCCCATCTCCAGAAGGATATAGATATTGTAGAGAGAATTCAGAGAAGGGCTACTAAAATGGTGACTGATTTACAGGAAAAGACATATCAGGATAGACTAAAGGATCTGAACATGTATAGCTTGTAGGAGAGAAGAGAGAGAGGGGATATGATAGGATCATTCATATAAATGAAGGGATTCAACAAAGTGCAGGAGGGAAGTACATTTCAAAGGAGTAAAAATGTTAGGACAAGAGTTCATAGTCTAAAACTAGAGGGGCATAGGTGTAGATGTAACGTAAGAAAGTTTTACTTCACTGAGAGTGTAGTAGATAAGTGGAATAGCCTACCAGCAGAAGTGGTAGAAGTTAATAGAGAGACAGAATTTAAGCAGGCATGGGATAGGCATAAGGCTGTCCTTAACATAAGAAAAGAACAAGGAAAATGGGCAGACTAGATGGGCCGAACGGTTCTTATCTGCCGTCAAATTCTACGTACCTGTCCGGCACTCAAAGGGTTAACGGCATAGCTGAGAACGCTCCAGGCAGTGTCTGAGTCTCCGGATGTGGGGACTTTGTACTGAATCTCTGCCCACTTCTGCTCTTTCCCTGTCTGTTCCTCCCACTCTTGCCCGATTCTTTTCCTTCCACAGCCTATTTTTACCACTTTTTGCATGCCTGTTAAGCCCCGCCCCTTTTGAAGCAAATTGCGTCATTTTTCTCCCCGCAGCTGCACAACAGGACTCCCCTCCGGGAAGGCTAAATATCAAACTTCCCAGGTATGGTTAACAGTTCTGATAAGAACACCACTATCCTGGCTACCACATACTGAATACTGCCCACACGCCCTGTACTCATCTAACAATTACACATTGAGCCTAAAAGAGAGGCGACCAAATTGCCTACGTCCTTTTTTTTTTCCCCCAACAATAACCATCAGCATCAGCACCTGCCGCTTTGAGGAGCTGTAGTCCAACAACCACCACAAGGCTGTGCATTGCACACTGTGCTCTATAGGCACAAATTAATTGCACATAGTCTATCTATGAGTAGGCAAACTATTGAGCAAAGACACCTGTTATCACACACCTGAGGGTCGGACATATCACTAAAAACACATCACACACACACCAGGAAAAACACTGCAAGACATCACACACAGATCAGGAAAGACACTGCAAGAGATCACATAACACAATGGGAAACATACTACAAGAGATCACACACAGCAAGGCACACACTGCAAAACATCACACAAACGGGGACAGACTTCAAGCCATCACACAAAGTGTCACAAGACACTGCAAGAGAGCACACGCAGGAGGGCAGATACTGCAGAACATCACACACAGGAGGGCAGATACTGCAGGACATCACAGACAGAAGGGCAGATACTGCAGGACATCACAGACACAGAAGGGCAGATACTGCAGGACATCACACTGCAGGAGGACAGACACTGCAAGAGATTACACACACCCGTAGGAGGACAGAGACTGCAGGAGATCACACACACCCGTAGAAGGACAGACACTGCAGGAGATCACACACACAAAAGCAGGAGGACAAACACTGCAGGAGATCACACATGTGCAGGAGGGCAGACACTGCAGGAGATCACACATGTGCAGGAGGGCAGACACTGCATGAGATAACACAAACACAGGAGGACAGAGACTGCAGGAGATCACACACACACGCAGGAGGGCAGACACTGCATGAGATAACACAAACACAGGAGGACAGAGACTGCAGGAGATCACACACACACGCAGGAGGACAGACACTGCAGGAGATCACACACAAATGCAGGTGGGACAGACACCGCAGGAGATCTCACACACACACACACACACACACAGGAGGACAGACACTGCAAGAGATCATAGACACACAAAATGCAGCAGGATACAGACTGCACCCTTTCAGTGCTACGGTACGCAATGCATTGCAAAGTGTTACCTATCTCTCTGTTACTCAAAGCACTGCTTAAAATAAAAAGATGGGCAACGCTGTCCCACACTGCTAGTATATGTATATATATATATATATATATATATATATATATATATGTTACTTTTGCTTTAACTAGCTTTAAGGAAATGCAGATGTGTTTGGTAACTCCAGATGGGGTACGGCAGACTGTACGGGTGAACTTTTATAAGGGGTTGTTCCACGAGCGGTGGTACGGATGGAGAGTGTTAAGAGGGCCATAAAACATTAATTTCAACAAGGTATAGGGTTTTGTTTTAGTAGTAATTTTCTACCGGATGTGCATTAATACAACAGCAAAAGAACAGGAAGAGGGTTACAGCGTTAGAAAAAGTTTTAAATCAATTTTCAATTTCCTATCGTCTTCTGCCAAAAGTTTACTTTTGTCATAAAAAAAAATCTCTTGTGTAGTAATCCTATAAGTTTGGGTCTCTAGGTTTTGTTAGAGAAATCAAACTTTTATTTATTTTTTTATTTATTATTCAGCCCTTTGAGTGCCAGATTGGTATCCAACGGACTGCGACACAATTGAAACGCTAGCTCTCAAAGGTTCATACCTTTGGGTGATAGAGAGGTCTTCAATGTAACTAAGGGGTTAAAAAGACAGTATTGCATACTATGGAAAAATAAAATATTGCAAGTATTATCCCTCTGAGTAATAAAGGCAAAGAGGTGTTTCATGCAAAAGTTACTCCAGCTCAAACCTGCATTCTTTGGATGCAGAACCTCATGGCCTAACATTTTATGGTGCGTTGTATGCCTCTCTGGTTCTTAAAGGGATAGTAATACTTAAATATTACTAATCCCCATACTGTAGCTATGGTACAAATAACTGAATTGTCCCCAGTGTCAGCTCTCAAACCTTTATGGTTTGAGAGATAATCGAACGCAAAGTTCCCCTCTCCCTCCCCCTTCCCTGAAGTCAGGGTCATACTGACTGCAGGGATATCTGGTCTTATTTGCATCAGGCGGCTCTGCAGCGGAGCCGAGATCGCGTTAGTAAAAAATAATTATTTCACTGAAACGGCCTTCTACGTGTGCTTGCAAACCAAACACAAACCAAGCACATGCAGAAGATCTTTTCAGTGAAATAATTATTTTTCACTAACGTGATCTCGGCTCAGCTGCAGAGCCGCCTGATGCAAATAAGACCGGATATCCCTGCAGTCAGTTCAAGGCTCACTTCAGGGAAGGGGGAGGGAGGGGTTAACTTTGCGTTTGGTTATCTCTCAAACCATAAAGGTTTGAGAGATGAACCCGGGGGCAATTCAGTCATTTATTAGGTAACACAAGGAGGTGTCAATAGGTCATGAAACAGCCTGAAAATTCTCGTTAATGCCCTGCCCACACCTCCAGCCACACCCCTTAAAGGGATAGTAATACTTCGTTTTAACTTTATTTTATTTTGTAGGCATTAAAAAAACATGAAGAACGATATAAGTCTTATCTCTCAAACCTTTATGGTTTTGAGAGATATTCACAAGCAAAGTTTTCCCCTCCCGCCCCTTTTACCTAGTGTAAGCCATCTCTTCTCAGATGTGGAATGCAGTCCATAGACCAGACAGATAACAGAAGGGGACAATCTTCTTCCTATGAGAACAATGAAAGCCCTGCCCCCCTTGACAAGCTTTTCAGGTTTTTCCCTCATCTTAATTGAAGATTGTCCCTCTCTGCAGTCTACCTCGGCACCTCCCTGCTGCTCTGAGCTGAGCAGTGTTACATCAGTAAAAGGGGCGGGAGGGGGATACTTTGTCATTGAATTACTCTTGAACTACAACTGTGACAGAACTGAAATAACACTCTCCAAAGTCCATATACTATGATGATTAATTAGAGCTGCTTTTATTATGAAACATTACTATCCCTTTAAAACACAATTGTCCCTCTTTGGCAATTTGAAATGTTGCAAATTCGCAGGGGACATTAGGATTTTCTGGCCTTAGTAGGATAAGAGTGGATGGGGGGGGGGTTTATAATTAAGAGGCGTTAGTTCTTCTTTAACTCCAACAGCAACAAAAAAATGTGCGATCATCATTTGATAGCCCCGGACCATTCTTTCTGGAGAAGCTTGCTGGAAAATTGAGACATCCTCCTCTCCCATCTCTAGACACAGTCTTCATTATGGCTTTGCAGACTGTCAGGGTATTTAATAAGACATAATAGGAGGGTTGTGTGTCATTCCCAGGAGTCAGGAAAATATGTAGTCTTAACCTAACTAAGAAGAAGCAAACCGCTGGAAGGAAGAGGCTGCTTCTTATACTTTGTGAAATGTTTCATCCTTAATATATTCACTCTGTCCTCTGCTTATAAATGATGCTAGTGGAAATAGGATTAGGGGTCTTGGGGTTGTGCTTCACAGAATGAACAGTCAGCAACCCTCAGCTGTCGTAGATCATGTGGTTTTCGAGCCGTGCATGAGGGTTATGTACAAGCTCCTTCTAAAAACAGTAGCAACAAATCGGCTTGTACGTTTGTTTGGATCAAACAAATGTTATCGGAGACTGTAACAATGTAATCAACAAGTTTTATTCTTCGGTAAATGTGGTGTGAAAGCTTTACTGTGTTTGCTGAAATTGGGTGACTGACAGGCAGTGGTAAAAATAGGACCTTCTGGCCCGTGTGGCAAGATCTGAGGCTGCCCACCCCCCATTCAATGGTCTGTATGAGTGACGCAGGATGCAATTCGCCACCGGAGGATCTCACAAAGTCTTCTCATGATGGGGAAAGAGAGATAGGAAAGGCAATTAGCTTGCAGCATCGAAGAGCTGCTGCATGATGATTCAGGACCCATATGATGACAGTTAAAGGGATAGTAACGGATGCCAATAAATGTAGCTCCGAATAATACACGTATGTTATCAGGGGCGGATTGTAGGGGAATAGCAGCCCGGGCATTTTTTTGTTTTAAAGCAGCCCACTAGCTGCACCGACGTCCCTATCGAAGCCCCCTTGTGGTCCCTGTGCGGCATGGGAGAGCAGGCGCCAGGATATTATGTCATATCCTGGCGCTCTGCATTAACCCTTTGAGTGTTGAGCGTTGCGAACCCCTCTGGCACTCAAAGGGTTAACAAGGAACGCGAAGGCTGTCACAGAGAGTGCCTGTGGCAACACAGACCTCTCCTTCAAAATATCGTGGGACGGTGAGATCCTCTGATCTCCCCTCTGGCACTCAAAGGGTTAACAAGGACCGCAAAGGCTGTCACAGAGAGTGCCTGTGGCAACACAGACCTCTCCATCAAAATATCGTGGGACGGTGAGATCCTCTGATCTCCCCACTGGCACTCAAAGGGTTAACAAGGAACGCAAAGGCTGTCACAGAGAGTGCCTGTGGCAACACAGACCTCTCCTTCAGAATATCGTGGGACGTTGAGGTGAGATCTTCTGATCTCCCCCACCGGCCCATGATCTAGGGGCCCACCGGGGGATGCCCGATGCCCTGATAGGACAATCCGCCCCTGTATGTTATGTTTCATGTTGAGCTGTATATCAATCATGTCCAACTTGTAGTTCAACAGTAATTCAGTTTTAAAGTATCCCCCTCCCGCCACTTTTAACTATGCAATGCGCTCCCCAAGCCGGACGGAGCACAGAGAGGGAAAATCTTCAGTGAGTGTAATGAAAATCCTGCCGTCCTTCTTCAAGGTGGGGGGCAGGTGTTTCATTATGCTCACAGCAAGAAGATTGTCCCTCGCTGCATACGATCGATCACATTCCACATCTGCGGAGAGGCACATACAAGAAGTAAAAGGGGCGGTAGTGGGATACTTTAAAGCAGAACTACCACCTCCGCTAAAGTCGCCCTGCAATACTTAGGCAGGTGGCGACTAGCTTATTAACCCTTTGAGTGCCAGAGGGGTACAGAATGCATTGTTTTGCTATGCATTCCGTACCTCTCTGGCACTCAAAGGGTTAATCATTATTTTACCTCTCAAAAGTGCCCATGAATAAAGTTATCCTTAAATTCCCGAGACTGACGGCCAGGTTACTGCAGCCTGCGCGCCTGCGCCATCAGTCTCTTCCAGAGCCGTCCGGGCCAGTGCAATGCCTGTGAAGGGTCAAGAGGAGTGACAGCGCAGGCGCGCATTCAAGATGTCCGCAGTGATGCCTGGCTTCCGGTCTCGGAAGCTTAAGGATAACTTTATTTATGGGCACTTTTGAGAGTTAAAATAATGATTACAAAGCTCATCGCCACCTGCATTGCAGGGCAACTTTAGTGGAGGTGGTAGTTCCACTTTAAAACTGAATTACTTTAGAACTACAAGTCGGACACGACTGATACACAGCGCACCATGAAACATAACATATGAGCATCTATTGGAGATACATTTATTGGCATCTATTACTATTCCTTTAAGCCTTTAAGGGATAGACGGTTGCACTGTTATTGAAGGGAGGGGAAGGGGCTCACCAACGCTGTTCTTATCTTGCTGTTTTGGCAATGGCCATGGGTGATAATGTATAAAAGAGGAAACTGGTCTGGTTGTAAAGGGCGGCAGGATAGTGGAGAGTTGATGAGTCCTCTTGGAGGCTGGGCCCCATCCAAATCGCATGCTCCCCCCCCCGCCCCGTAGTTACGCACCTGATGACAGTAAAGATGAGACGCACACAGAGGTCCTTTTTTAAAAAACAAAACTTTGAATGCTAGAAAAATATGTGCGGAGAATTTATGTAATAAGTCTGCGTTGTCTCTTTCTATATATAAAAGACAGAAAACACTCGACAGAAGCTAAAACCTACCATCAAGTGTCTGAGACAGAAAGATAAAGAAGGGAGATGGATAGAAAAGAAGAGAGAAAACAAAAAATAGAGAGTGGACAGAGGCTCCACGACACTTGTAGGGTGACAGGATCCCGTCTTGGGTCCCCTATTCCCTGCCATGGTTCCCCGCAAGTCGCTGTTCATTGAGTGCGGAAGTATCGGTGGTGGTGTTGCTTAGATGTTCCCACACAACCCCTTCTTGTATTCAGTAATTCCTACCTTACTTTTCTGTCCTGCCTCTTGTCTAGAGGTTAGATTATATAAGGAGAACTAACTACATTGTTATATAGACTAGGACCAGAGATTCCATGGTTTATCTAGTTTCTTTCTCCAGCCTGGAGATGCAAGACACTGGTGAACCCGATGAAGCAGGACGGATACCCACGATATACGCTGGTCTTTTTGCCAAGTCAAAGCACTTGTCATCTCCTTCCCCATGAATGTAGCCACCAGCCAGCACACCTAACAGCTGATTCCATGGTTTATCTAGTTTCTTGCTCCAGCCTGGAGACGCAAGACACTGATGCACCCGATGAAGCAGGACAGATACCCACGATATACCTTGGTCTTTTTGGTCTCGTTGTGGTGCCCCAATCTTACATCTTTATTCCCTGTCCCTCCCATACACCCCGAGTCTCCACTGTTTCCTCCTGCCTTTAACCTGCTAAATGCCATACAGCTATAAAATGGGTTAAAGGGATCTATGGTACTTAGCGGGTTAAAGGCAGGAGGAAACAGCCGGAGACATGGGGTGAATAAGAGGGACAGGAAATGGGGCACCGCAACGAGACCAAAAAGACCAACGTATATCGTGGGTATCTGTTCTGCTACCTCTCTGGCACTCAAAGGGTTAATGAGTGGTTCTCAACCTTTTTTTTTCTCAAGACACCCCTAAAACGAAGTCTGAAATTTGGAGGGGACACCTAATATTTTATATGTCAAGGAAAAACTCAGTGTACGTATTTAGGTCTCACAATCGGATTAAAAATACACATATTGTGCATAACATATTTGAATTTCAACATTCACATTTTTGTCAAAGTCTTTATAGAAAAGAAGGAGCACGCTAATTAGGGCCATATGGTCAAAACAGAAGTGGAGGAATTCTGGGATAAACCTTTTGCACTACAGGGTGAGAACTAACATTTCCCATTGAATGAAATGGCGACTTTAACCCCTTGAGGGCTAAAAAGGTCTTGTGTTGGAGACCTTTATAGCATTCAAGGGGTTAAAAATCCCCATTTATATCAATGAGAATTTTTTGAATTCTTAGTTCTCCCTTGTATTGAAAATGGTTTGCCCTAGAATGCGTCTGCATTTCTTTTGACCATACGGCACTAAGTGTTTGCCAGTTCAGTTGTGCACCAAACTGCTACAGCACCCTGGTTTAGAAACACTGGATTAATGCACGTCTCTCGGAGAGTTAAAATGACGGGCACAGACTAACGTTACTCCCCCCCCAAAAAAAACCAACAAATTGGTGTTTGCATTCTCAAATTAGCCCTTGGCATTTGGTAAACAAATCTTTCTAAACAATGCTTTCCAAGTATGTGCGCACTTAAGGACGTACGTGCACGCGCAGCCTTGAACAGCTTGTAAAGACAACACGTTAAATACATACTGCACACTATTCTCAGATAAAGCTCCTGAGCTATGATAGAGATGGCACGGAGAGGTGGCACACGTCCGAGGACCATTCTCAGAAAAGTCAGTTCAGTTTGTACTGATGGCCACATGGCTCTGTGGTTTGTAGAAGTACAGAAAGAATAGGGGAAATTGCACTAAGGTGAGAAAACGACATGATAAAGTGGTGGTATGCCCAGTGGTATCACTTCTCCAGTTCCTAGATTGTCTGTTAAATTGTGGAATTCCTTACCCAAGGACGTGGTAATGGCAGATACAATGGATTCATTTAAGAGTGTCCCTCTTTAGGATATATTAGAGGTCTATACCTCCCAAGAGTCCCTCTTTAGGAGATATCAGGGGTCCATACCTCCCAAGCATTTCTCTTTAAGAGATATTAGGGGTCTGTACCTCCCAAGTGTCCCTCTTTAGGAGATATTAGGGGTCCATACCTCCCAAGTGTCCCTCTTTAGGAGATATTAGGGATCCATACCTCCCAAGTGTCCCTCTTTAGGAGATATTATGGGTCTGTGCCTCTCAAGTGTCCCTCTTTAGGAGATATTAGGGGCCTATACCTCCCAAGTGTCCCTCTTTAGGAGATATCAGTGATCCATACCTCCCAAGTGTTTCTCTTTAGGAGATATTAGGGGTCCATACCTCCCAAGTGTTTCTCTTTAGGAGATATTAGGGGTCCATACCTCCCAAGTGTCCCTCTTTAGGAGATATTAGGTGTCTGTACCTCCCACGTGTCCCTCTTTAGGAGATATTAGGGATCCGTACTTCCCAAGTGTCCCTCTTTAGGAGATATTATGGGTCTGTGCCTCTCAAATGTCCCTCTTTAGGAGATATTAGGGGTCCGTACCTCCCAAGTGTCCCTCTTTAGGAGATATTAGGGGTCCGTACCTCCCAAGTGTTTCTCTTTAGGAGATATCAGGGATCCATACCTCCCAAGTGTCCCTCTTTAGGAGATATTAGGGGTCCGTACCTCCCAAGTGTTTCTCTTTAGGAGATATCAGGGATCCATACCTCCCAAGTGTCCCTCTTTAGGAGATATTAGGGGTCCGTACCTCCCAAGTGTCCCTCTTTAGGAGATATTAGGGGTCAATACCTCCCAAGTGTCCCTCTTTAGGAGATATTAGGGGTCCATACCTCCCAAGTATCCCTCTTTAGGAGATATTAGGGTCCATACCTCCCAAGTATCCTTCTTTAGGAGATATTAGGGGTCCATACCTCCCAAGTGTCCCTCTTTAGGTGATATTAAGGTCCATACCACCAAAGTTTTTCTCTTTAGGAGATATTAGGGGTCCTTATCTCACTAGTGTACATTTTTAGGAGATATTAGGGTCCACACCTTCCAGGTGTCCCTCTTTAGGAGATATTAGGGTCCATACCCCCCAACTGTCACTTCTTAGGAGATATTAGGGACACTTTTGTTTTGAGGGACATCAGGGTCAGAAAGAGGGACAGAGGGATTTGGGTCTCAAAGAGGGACACTTGGGAGGTATGCATACAATATGTAAGACATCTATAAAAGGGACAGTAATTTCCCATAAAAAATTATTTTAGTTTTGTAGAGGCTAAGAAAATAAACTCTATTGCACAACTCCCATCTCTCAAACCGCTATGGTTTGAGAGATATTTGCATTCAAACTTCCCCCTCCCTCCCCTTCTCCTGATGTCACCTGTAAAGCTGATAGTAGGAGATTCAAGTCGGCCGAGGAGGCTCTTCAGCAGACCTGAAATCTTGTTATTTAAAAAGATGTACTTTATCGGAACGGTCTACAAAGTGCGCATGCAAACCAGGCACACTTTGTAGACCTTTCCAATTAAGTCATTCTTTTCCAATAACGTGATTTCAGCTCTGCTGCAGAGCCGCCGTCTGGTCCCTGGACCAGGATCTCCTGCCGTCATCACAGCGCTGACGTCAGGAGAAGGGAAGGGAGGGTAGGAACTTTGCATGCGAATATCTCTCAAACCATAGCAGTTTGAGAGATAGGATTTGTGCCTTAGAGTTTATTTTTTATCCTCTAGAAAACTATAAGAATGTTTTATGGGACATTACTGTACCTTTAAAGAAGAAGCAATACATTTCACACACCTGTGGTGCTCAGAAGGTTAAACTGGCATTACCTGGAAGTGTTTAGTTGAACTCTTGCTCGCCTCTCTCTCTCCCTCTCTCTTCGTCGGTGGATCCTTAACCCTTCGCACTTGAACTCTGCAAGGACACAACCAAAGCTGGATTTAGGATGGAAGTAAAAGGAGAGGCCTGATATAGCTGTACATATCATGAGCTCAAAAGGAGAAGAAATGATGCATTCCCGGGGGGAGAAAAGATCTACAGTAAAACAAAGCAACAGGAAGATGCACGCAGTCTGACCCGCCCCTCCCCCCGACATGACCCACTCGTACTATTTATGCCAGATCTATCGAACTGGACAGCATTACTGTCTGCTGCTGATGCTCTCAAATCAGTTTAGTGTCCTAACTTGATCCCTTTGCTTCACACAGAGAAAAAAGAGCACAAAGGGAATTATTCATCAAGGGGGGGAATCCAGCTGCCCCACAATTAAAATTTAAATTCCCAAAGATGAAACTGGGGCGTTTAACCCCTTGAATGGCAGAGAGGTCTCCTTCGCAATTCGTTGGAGACCTCTCTAGCATTGAAGGGGTTAAAAGTCCAATTAAATTCATAGGAATTGGTGGCTTTTTCACCACCTCCCTGTCTGGGGTCACTTGGTTTGCTCCAGAATTGCGGCCAAGGCTAAAACAGCGCACTACCTTTTAAAGGAACGCTAACACGTAAATTGAAATGGTGTTCCATACTCTTAAAGGGATAGTAATACTTAAAATGTAAAAAAAAAAATATGTTGTAGGGTTTATCCCCCTGAGTAAAACAAGAGTACTTCCACTGCTGAAAGGTGTTTCATTCAAAAGTTATTAATTTTCAAAGTTGAATTTTTTAGGTGCAATATCACAGTGGCCTGAAATTGTACAGTGGCGCTGCTGCTACACCACGCTATGGAGATTTATGGTCCCGGGACCAGAGCTGTCCATAGGATCGTGTAGCAACAGCGCCACTCTACAATTTCAGGCCACTGTGATATTGCTCCTAAAAAAATTAAACTTTGAAAATTAATAACTTTTGAATGAAACACCTTTCAGCAGTGGGAGTACTCTTGTTTTACTCAGGTGGATAAACCCTACAACATATTTTTTTACATTTTAAGTATTACTATCCCTTTAAATCCCCTGTATCCCATCTTACATATGCTGTGATGGAGCAGACATTCCTGCCTTTTTTCAGAGCTCCCATTCATTTTCCAGGTTTATCCGTGAATGGGCTGAGATTAGATAACAGCCTTTTCTGATTAAAAGAGTATTAGGCACTAATCAGTTATCTGATTTTATCTCCTCGCTCTCTCAATTCAAACAGTACAAATAACATTAACCCCTTAATAACGGAGTGGCCGTGGGGCGGCGTGTGCTGGAGGACGTATTTTTACATTTATTTTTAACTACGTGTCCCGTAATTACAGTGCGCCGTGATCACGAAAATCCATGACATGCCAGGATTGACACCGGTTCTTAACGCCTGGACTGTCGTGATGGGGTTAAAGAACTTCTAGCTGAACAGGACGACTTACACATGTGTTAAAAAACAAGTTTAGGATTATATTTTAGGGATATAACATCAATACTTATTATTGACATACGCTAACCGTAAGTACGTGATTTTCCAGTTTATCTCACCCTATTTCATTTTTCTGTGTTAGCACTAATTTAACCCTCCGCCAGACGGTGTGTGTGTGCGTGCAACAAATTGTAAAAATCATAAAATTATAAGACAGGCAGGTAACCAAATTCACCCACATTCCACCCAAAGAACATATTGTGGATACAAAATCTGAAACAGGTGCTGGGATAAGTAGATTAACCCCTGTGATGCTAAAAAGGTGTCCAATGATTATTTATTAGCTTTCAAACTGTGTAGAAAAGATGTACATCTAATCGACACCGTTGTACTGATTGATTACAGTTGTTTGTACGGCTTGTAATGACTAACAGGCTCGAAAGCAGATGTTTTAACCCTTTGAGTGCCACAGTAGTATCAAATGCATTAATTCGCTTTGGCACTCAAAGGGTTAAAGGGATAGTAATGTGCTTTTAAAATATAACTAAATATTGTAGCTATTAAAAAACTAAACTTAACGATCCCAGTCCCATCTCTCAAACTTTTATGGTTTGAGAGATAGAACGTTTTAAAGTCCCCCCCCTCCCCTTTTCCTGATGTCACCTGTAAGCCCAGGAGATCCTGGTCCGGGGACTGGCAGGCGAAATACAGACTCGAGGCGGCTCTTCAGCAGAGCAGAGATACCGAAATCTAAAAATAAATACTTCATTGGAACGGTCTACAAAGTGTGCCTGGTTTGCAAGAACACTTTGTAGACCGTTCTATTGAAGTATTTCCTTTTAGATTTCGGTATCTCTGCTCTGCTGAAGAGCCGCCTCAAGTCCGTATTTCCCCTACCAGTTCCCAGACCCGGATCTCCTGCTGTCAGCTTACAGCTGTTATCAGGAAAAGGGGAGGGGGTGAACTTTAAAACGTTCTATCTCTCAAACCATAAAGGTTTAACCGCTTAAGGACCGGCGGATCTGGGGTGTCTGGTCCTTTAAGGACCAGATAGGCGAGTTCGACGTGCTGTCCCACGTGACTGATGACGTATTCCGGCATGTCGAACGAAGAACTGAAAGAGATCGGTCCGGTCTTGGAGCGATCAACTTCAGTCCCCGGTATTACTCACCGCGCTCCTGCAGGAGCGCGGTGAGTAAAAGTACGTGACGTACCAGGTCCGTCGCTGGTCCTTATGTGCCGGACCAGCGTGACGGTCCAGGTACGTCACAGGACGCAAAGAGGTTAAGAGATGGGACTGGGATCGTTAAGTTTAGTTAGTATAACTACATATTTAGTTATATTTTAAAAAGATATTACTAACCCTTTAAGACTAGTCTCCATTCTGTTTTCTATTCAGAAGGGCTTATCACTGACACGTTACAGACATCATTGCACTATCACTTCTGAGAAACCTGTCAAACCGGCTTAAACAAACAGGGGCCTCTGGTGGTTTAACCTTTTGAGTGCCAGAGGCGTACACCACGCATTGCAAAGGGTTAACCATTTGACTCAGATGGAGCAATGTGTTTGCTCTTTCTAGGGCACTCAAAGTGCTCAGGCTGAAGTTCATAATATTTAAAAATATATAAACTTATTTCATTTGTAGGTTGTTAATGTCCCTTTAAGTGCCCTTAAGCAAATGTTGACCCTTAATGGATTGCTTCACAATGCTCTGCACACCCCTCCGGCTGTGAAAACGTTTGACGTAAACATACAGACATAAGTTTACTAACGTGGTGACGTGCACAAAGACAAAATGGACTCATTCTTCTGCAAATCTACTTCACACATGAAAAAAATTTACATTTCCCAAATTTCCATTTTCATAAAAGGGGATTTTTTTCCCCCAAAGTTCCATTGATATAAAAAGGGATTTTAAGCCATTGATTATTATAGAGGTCTCCAAAAGTGTTCTTCACAATGCAATGGATACCTTCCTTGCATTGAAAGAGTTAAAATGTATGACAATTGCACCCACTTTTTTTTGGTGGGGGGGTTAGATGGCCCTTACTGCTGGATATCTGCTTTTAGAAAAATTTTGCACGACACTTCCAGTTTAACCCCTTAAGGGCCGAGAGGTTTGGGGGGGTCTAGAGGACCATCACACTTTTTTTTTTTGGGGGGGGCTGTAGCCCGGGTCATCACAGTGCGCCGTGTCATGGAGCATCAGGACCGTCACCGGTCCTTAAGGCACACACAGTGCCTGGCACATCATTGTCATTTAACCCCTTAACGACCCTTGACGGTCATAACACGTCATGGGTTGTTTTGAGTTAACGACCCATGACGTGATGTGACCGTCATGGAATTCCGGGCTCCCCCCGCGGCTGCACGCCGTTCGGGGAGTCTGGAACCGGAAACTAAAAAAAAAAAAATTCTCCATGGTCCTTAAGTGATTGTCGCATGCGTGTGCGGCCGGTTCTTAAGGGGTTAATTAGCATAAAGCACCAGACTGTGCCATCAACAATTAAAGCTCATTTATTTAAAAAATGACATTATAACCACACACACATCTAATGCGTGCAGTTTTAGCTAAGCTAATCACAGAGGGACAGGGGGGACAAAGCAGAATTCCCCAAATTTCCATTAACCCTTTGAGAGCCAGAGGGATGTCCAACACATTGTTTTGCAATGCACTGAGCACCCTTCGCCTTCAAAGGGTTCATTTAAATGTGACTTAACTCCTCAATTGCTACAGCGGTCTGCACTGCATAGCTCTGAAATGCGTTGGAGATCTTGCCGACATTCAAGGGGTTAACCCTTTGAGTGCCAGAGGGGTACACAGAGGGGTACACAACACACTCAAAGGGTTAAACACCGACAGGAGAGTTTTTGGCTTCCCAAAAGTTCTGGGGTTTGGGCCATCCTAATACTTTGCCAGTGCACTGCAGCCCAATTGCACCATTACATGCTCCAATGCTAACAGCAAGACCCGGGGCTTTAAGACTGAGACCTGGAGCTTTAACCCCCTCAGCCAGTACCTGTCACAGCCCCTGAATGTCGGCAACACACTACATACCTCTCTTCAAAGGGTTAATCAGTTACAGTAGACACAAATCTCAGGGGTTTAAAATTAACACACACACACAATGCTTCTGTGTGTTTCCTGTCCTCAGTAATGGAAAAAAACAATCTTGCACTGTGATTGAAATAAGGGTGATATTCTGTGTTGTTTGTACACAGATCCTCTTTGAATCCCCCCTCCCCCCATTTCATGCCACTGTCAGTTGAGCAGCAGACGCGGCGGCGCAGAATCAGCTGGTGTGTCACCGCCTCTGAGCCCAGGATTCTTGTTAATCATAAACAGCATAACCTCAAAGCACAAGATCAGGGCTGTCCTCGGCTAAACTCTGCCGCTGATCTCTCTAAAGCATGGGTATGCAATGTGAGGCCCTCCGGCTGCTGCCTTTGGCTGATGGAGGATGATGGTAGTGGTAGTCGAACAACAGCTGGAGGGCTGCTGTAAAGAGTACAGTCTATATATGCCATTGCCTCTGCATTCCAGTTCACTCAGTTGTCCATATATACACAAAGGCAAACGTCTAGCAATACTGGGGTAGGGCTGTCAGATTACCACTTTAATGAGATAGTAATTACTCATTATAACCCTTTGAGTGCCAGAGGAGTAGGTGTACCCCTCTGGCTCTCAAAAGGGTTAAAGTAAGTGATCAATTCTTAAACTAGTTTTTGTGTATTTATATTATAAAGTTTCCCCCTCCCCTCACTATCGGAGGCGTAGGAACCCCCACAAATCCGGGGGGGATAGCATTTTTACTGTCTGGGTAAATTCTCCAGGCCCCCTTTGTGCCACTTTGCCCCCCCCAGCCCCCCTGTGTGTCTCTTTGCCCCCCCCAGCCCCTCTGTGTGTCACTTTGACCCCCAGCCCCTCTGTACCTTCCTTGTAGAGTGGCCGAGCGGACCGCGGTACAGCAGCTTCTGATCCTCTACCCGGTCCGACAGGAAGTGATCGTTGAGCTCGGTGAGCAGCTTCCTGTCAGACCGGGGTCGAGGTCTTGATGATACAGAAGCTCCTCTACCCGCGGTCCACTCTGCTTTGCCACACTACAAGGAGGTGACGGGCAAGAGGAAGCGATGTGCAGTGCGGTCCCTCCTGCCGGTCACCCAGAGCCTGTGCCCCCCGGGCCATTGAGCCTAGCACCTTGGGGGGATTTTTACATTATCTGTCCCCCACATAATTTCCTGGGGGGGGATGTTCCCCCCGGTTCCTACGCCCATGGTCACTATTCTGTCTTCAGATCAGAAAGCCTGTTCGGACGGATCGTGAAGAGGGACAATCTTTTATCAGCATAAGGAAAAACCTGTTCCCTTTCATCAAGGGGTTCAGGGTATTAATTATACTGATGGACACAACATTGTCCCTCCTTGCGATCTGTCCGGTCAAGCGAACCGATTTCATGCCTGAGGGAAGAAGGCTGACGTCTGTAAAAGGGACAGGAGGGGGAACTTTATAATATCATTACACATCAACTAGACTGATATGAACATTGGCAACGGTGCACAGCATTAGTACAAGTTATTAAAAGGATAGTAATGGTTAATTTTAACTTGATTTAATATTGTAGACGTTAAAAAAAAGTTAACATCAATGTAAGTTTTATCTCTCAAACTTTTATGGTTTGAGAGATATAACTTGCTAAAGTCACCTTTTCCTGGCTGTTTTACTCAAGTCTGCCATCTAGCTGACAGCTGCAGATTCCAGTCATTTGACCAGACAGAGGCTCTTCAGCAGAGCTGAATTCACGCTATTTAGAAATAAATAATTCATTGGAACAGTCTACAAAGTGTGCTTGCAAACCAGGCACACTTTGTAGACCATTCTAAATTAAGTATTTATCTTTAGATATCGTTATATCGGAGCTGCTGAAGAGCCACATCTGGTCAAGCGACCAGAATCTGCTTCTGAGAGCTTTACAGGTCGTCAAGCAGAAAGGGGAGGGACCAGAGAACTTTATTTTCCTATATCTATCAAACCATAATGGTTTGAGAGATACAAATGAGTGCAGGTACTCTCTTTTAATTGTATATAACATATAGTTAAAACTTTTTTCTAACATTACTATCCCTTTAAGAATGATCAGACCTTACTGTATAATGAGACATTACTATCTCTTTAAAAAAGGTCACATGTGAAAAATGCCTGCTGCAGAGCTGTATGGGTTAGTTATTATGTTGCAATGGTCCCTGTGTATCCTTGTGTCCTCCTTTAAAGTGGATCTTTCTCCTTGATTTAAGTTTTTTGAAATCATCTTTAAAAGCTGCTTATACGTCATGTTATCCAAAAGACCAGCATATGTACAGTTAAGGAGATATTCATATTTGTACCATATGCTAATGTATGCAAATTGTAGTATCCGCGTGGTACCAGCGACATTTCATATACCAATTAAGCTTTTCAGTGAAATCACATATGCTAATGAAGCGTTTTCAGTCACTTGTCACATTCTAATGATGTTTTCAATGACGTTTCATATTTTAATGAAGCTCTGCGCGGCATCAGGAGATTCTCACTTTCACTTTTTCCACAAAGTGTGAATATCTCTTAAACTGTACATCTGCTGGACTTTTGGTTAACATGGGAGATAGGCAGTTTTGAAGGAAGTTTTCAAATACGTAAAGAAACTTCAAAGAGATATCTCCTTAACCCCTTAGGGACCGGCGGGTGCACATGCGGCCGGCACTTGAGGGCCACGGGGCTTTTTTTTTTGCACTTACGGTTCAGGGCTTCCGGAACGGCGTGCAGCTGCGCCAGAGGCCCTGAACTCCATGATGTACCAGGGCCGTCACTGGTCCTTAAGTGCCGGACCGCTGTGACGGTCCTGGTACGGCAATGGTCCTTAGGGGGTTAAGGACCAGCAGTCCTGGGGTGTGTTGTCCTTTAACCCTTTGAGTGCCAGAGTTGTAAGGAATGCATTGCTTTGCAAAGCATTCTGTACCTCTCTGGCAATCAAAGGGTTAAGAAGCACATAGGGGAGTTTGACACGCAGGAGCACATGATTCATCACATGTGCTGACACACACCGAATGGGCGACTTAGGCAAGGGCAGCTGTGATGGTCCTGACACGTCACTGGACTTTACGGGGTTAACAAGTATGAATATCTATTAACTTTACATTTGCTGGTATTTTGGTTAACATGAAGCATAGGCAGTTTCTAATGAAGTTTTCAAATACGCAGACTTGAATTAAAGGGATAGTAATGTTTCACAATAAAAGCAGCTCCAATTAATCTTCATAGTATTTGAGCCATGGAGAGTGTTATTTCAGTACTGTCAGAGTTGTAGTTCAAGAGTAATTGAATGATAAAGTATCCCCCTCCCGCCCCTTTTACTGATGTAACACTGCTCACCTTAGAGCAGCAAGACTGTCCGGATGGATTGCAGAGAGATGGACAATCTTCAGTGAGACTAAGGAAAAACCTGAGAAACCTGTCAACGGGGGCAGGGATTTAATTGTTCTCACATTAAGAAGATTGTCCCTTACTGTGATCTGTCTGGTCTGAAGACCAGATTCCACATCTGAGGGGAGGTGGCTTACACTAGGTAAAAGGGGTGGGAGGGAGATACTTTATCATTTAATTACTCTTGAACAACAACTCTGACAGTATTCAACTAATACTCTCCATGTCTCAAATACTATGAAGATTAATAGGAGCTGCTGTTTTAGTGAAACATTACTATCCCTTTAAGATGAAAAGTCCACTTTAATATTTTAAAGTGGGGTACAAGATAGTGTTGCGGCACCGTGGATGAGAACCGCTGCACTAGATATTCAGAGAAGATTTTGTTAGGAAGTGCAGCAAATTGATACTATGACTATGGCACTATGGGAGTCCACGAGCGGGGGAACTTGCCCACCAACCCAATAAACATGGGGACTTGGCAGGCTGTACGGGGGTGGGGGACATATTACAGCTTTGCCCAACCTGGTAAAATTTCTGCGAATGCCGATGAATATGACCCTTCTCTCTAGAAAGTATCAAGGTGTCTGGTGCATTATTGAGGACTGATTTACAGATGAATATTATCTGATATTCTAGAGCTAGTGGTGAGCAACATGTGGCTCTCCAGTAGTCATACCTCCCAACGTTTCAAATTGCCAGAGAGGGACACTTGTGTTTTAGGGGGAGTTTCTGGGGGCATGGCTGGCGGGGCATTACCAATAATCTTTAGGCTATTTCTTGACACCTACTAAATGACTTATAACAAGACCAAAGTATTTTATTTACACAGACTAATTTATAAACACATATACTGACCCTTTAAACAAACATTAATGTGAGTTTTATTGCTGTGTAGCAATGTGATACACTTATATACACACACCATGCAATCCGATCTCCTAAACACAGGGACACCAGGGTGGGAAAGAGGGACAAAGGGATTTGGGTCTAAAAGAGGGACTGTCCCTCCTAAAGAGGGACACTTGGTAGGCATGGGTAGTTGTTGGTATAAAACTCCGGTCATCTAATCACAATGGCTGAAGCCCAACAACAGCTGGAGAGAACCAGGTTACCCGTCTCTCACATCAAATCCGGGGGGGGGGGGCAAGGGAGGTTTGGCCTGGGGGGCAGAGGGGTAGTTGCCCCCTGGGCTGGTCATGTGTCTGGGCTGGTGGGCCAGTGCCTGACTCAATCTCCCACTTGCTGCTGTAAATGGAGCTACACTAGTGATACCACAGACCTTATGAAATGAATCTATATGCAAGTGATACCGCAGAGCTACAATCCAAACAGAGCTGCACTAGCAGCATAATCCATTTCCCTTGCAAGCTCTATTGCATCACTATTGTACCTTTACTTAACCCTGAAAGAGGGGTACATAACGCATTGAAAAAGCAATGTGTTGTGTACCCCTCTGGCACTCACAGGGTTAAATTGTAAGCACTGTAATATCACTAATGTGGCCCCATTTCAACAGTAAGCTCTGTGGTTTCACTTGCTTTAATTCACAGCATTAAGGACAATTTTAAAATTAAGGAAACAGGGGTGGGCTGAGACAATGGGCTTGGACAATAGTATATATGGGCCACTTAATTGTATTTTCTGCCTGGTCCGTATGTTGCCAGCCCTCCCCTGGGGGGGGGGGGGGGATTCACTAAGCGGTGATAAAGAGGTGATAAAGTGGAGATGACTTCTCCAGTAATATCACTTCTCCAATTCCTATGTTATTCTATGGAGCCTATGCATTAAGATCTCTCCACTTGAGAAATGCATGTGCATTGGCTCCATAGAATAACATAGGAACTGGAGAAGTGATATCACTGGGGAAGTCATCTCCACTTTATCACCTGTTAGTGAATCTCTACCCCCCCAGCTGTCCTTATGCACAAAATTAAAGAGGATTTAAACTAGAGATTCTGGGACAAACCGACTTTCCCTAAAAAATCCAGTTGACTTAAATTGAATTAAATTAACCCCTTCAATGCTAGAAAGGTCTCCAACACGCTGGAGGAGATGAACTAAGGTGTGAAAAAGAGGTTATAAAATGGAGATAACGTCTCTGATATCAATTCTCCAGTTCCCATGTTATTCTAAGAGTCTATGCGCTAAGACAGTGATTCTCAACCATGGTGCCGTGTCACTTTGGTGCGCCACGCACATCAGCTTTGGGTGCCCCATGTTTTCTATGAAGACTAACAAATATGGACTTTTAAATAAAGATTTATAGAAACTGTTATGCATAATATATTTAGTTTTGTTATTATGATTATAAAACCTAATAATAACTGTATATTTATGTATTGTACTCTTATTATGCCCTTGATAAAATACATTAAATATGTTAGGGGTGCTCCGAATGTTCCAGATTATATGTTAGGGGTGCCCCGAACAAAAAAAGATTGAGAACCACTGCGCTAAGATCTCTCACAAGGGGGGATATCTTAGTGCGTAGGTTCCATGGAATAACACAGAAACTGTAGAAGTCATCTCCACTTTATTGCCTGTTTATCACACCTTAGTGCGTAACCCCCATTGCTAGCAATAGTGCCAAATGGTGTCCAGTAGGACATTTTTTGTGTAATAATGGGACAGCTTGAATCACAGACTACATCTCTGTATAATAAGGGGTAGGAGCAGCATCACATAGTGTGCACAACAGAAAAAGGTGGTTTAATGTAGAAAAAAGTAGTTTGAACTGCACTAACTTTTGACCGAAATATCTCCCAGCAGGATTGTTGATTTAATCAGCAAAAAAAGTTCTGCAATGTATTTTTTAACCCTTTGAGTGCCAGGAGGGTTCACAACACATTTCAAAACAATGTAAGTTGGAGTGCTCTCATCGACCAGAGGCGCAAGGCAATCTTTACTCGTCTATTTTCGGCAAACTAACGATTTTATTAAAAAATGAAAACGATATAACAGCTAGTCGCTACATAAATTAACTATTTAGACCAACATGTATAGGGGTGATAAATCCCCTTTAAACTGTGGCACACACAAGTATGGCAACACAAAATATATTGTTCAGTTGGATAATGCACCAGCTGTAGAATCTGTTCAAACCGTAAGGTCGCAGATTCTACTCCCGGCAAGGTCAGCTCAACCTTTCACCCCTCTGCGGTAGATAAAATAAGTCCAGGACATACTTGAAAACGAGAGACAATCCCAGTGTATTCTTCATGTTAAAATACTTTTACAAAAAAAAAAAATATATATATATATATATATGTGTGTGTTGAAAAGAGGCACTCACAATAATCTAAGTAAATGCCTGGGTGCAGTATACGCAAGTAATTATAATAGGTGAAAATCAGCACTCTCAGGAACTTTTCTTAAAGTGAAACTAAAGTTTATTAAACAGATCAACGTTTCGATCCCCACCAGGATCTTTAATAAATTGCACATTTTCTCATCATTTAGACATCCTGTGAGTGCGGTTCTTGAACAACAAACTGAATGTATACTTTATGGGACCTGGCACCTAGGCCATTTTCATATACTTATCAGGAGAGTGCACAGACCTTCTGCTTTAATATATATATATATATATATATATATATATATATATATATATATATTTATTTTATTTATTTATTTTTTTTTTTTTTGCTGGCACAGTCTGGCATTTTATGCAAATTCGTTTACGTACTGGGCCAATATTACCACTCACAGTGCAATGAATTAATCTAAGAAGAGCCTGAAGACTGGCAAGAGCTAAGGTTGCCCTTGGACAGAGCTAATTAGTGTAATCTATAGGAAATTTATCATAAATGTCCACACTGTGTCACCGAAACATAAAGATTCATTTCTCAAAAAAGGGTTATTTTACATAAAATATGGCAATTACCATCCCTTACAATAACTTACTAGTGTAAAAGCCCGTGTACAGGGGCCAAGGTCCGGGTAACGTTAACCCTTTGACTGGCACTCAAAGGGTTAAGAGGCCAATACCTCACTGCTCCACGCAATGCAGTCTTGCGTCGCCTCACTCACGCGATGCAATCATGCGCAGTAGAGACTGCCAGAACGCATGCAACCTCTACTGAGCATAACTGTATCGTGACAAACATCCTAATGAATTATTATATAGGATAGTTAAACTGTACGTCTGTGTAAAACAAACTAAACGTGCGTAAGGGGCAAAGGATAGGTTAATTTTAAACAGCAATATGCTGCAAGTTCTGCTGACACAGCGGTTAACCCTTTGAGTACCATGTGGGCACGCAAAGCGTTGGACTCTCCTCTGGTACTCAGAGGATTATTAATGTTGCTCAGGAGAACAGGAAAATTGACTTGAATTCAGTGCATTCTCACAGTACACATCCTATAAAATAATTTGCCATCATGCACAGTAGAGACTGCCCGAACGCACGGAATGCTGGGAGCACAGAATGCTGGGAGTTCTGTGTTGAGAGCATGGTATGCTGGGAGTACTGTGCTGAGAGCACAGAATGCAGGGAGCACAGAATGCTGGGAGTTCTGTGCTGAAAGCATGAAATGCTGGGAGCACAGGATGCTGGGAGTTCTGTCCTGGGAGCATGGAATGCTGGGAGTTCTGTGCTGAGAGCAAAGAATGCTGGGAGCACAGTATGCTGGGAGTTCTGTGCTGGGAGCACGGAATGCTGGGAGTTCTGTGCTGAGAGCAAAGAATGCTGGGAGCACAGTATGCTGGGAGTTCTGTGCTGGGAGCATTATTTGCGGAATGCTGGGAGTTCTATGCTGGGAGCATTCTGTGCGGAATGCTGGGAGTTCTATGCTGGGAGCATTCTGTGCGGAATGATGGGAGTTCTGTGCTGGGAGCATACTGTGCGGAATGCTGGGAGTTCTGTGCTGGGAGCATTCTGTGCGGAATGCTGGGAGTTCTGTGCTAGGAGCATTCTGTGCTTTCAGGCAGTATCTACAGTGCATGACTGCGTCAGCGGCAGCATGCAGAGCAGGACCAGCCTCTTAACACTTTGAGTGCCAGAGGGGTACGCAACACATTGCAAAGAAATGCGTTGCGTACCCCTCTGGCACTCAGAGGGTTAACATCACCCTGACCTTGGCCACGGGCTTTTACCCTAGTTCCTCATAAGTGGCCTGCACTGTCACTGTCATTATTACTGTAGAGCTACAGAACAATCACGGTTTCGTGCCCAACTGTTTGGTATTTATTTACCGACCTGCCTCTTGAACTTTGCGTTTAGCTGCCAAAGCACCTCACAGGGCACAAATTAATAGCAAAATTAAAAAAAAAAAAAAAAAGTCTGCTTGCTGACCGCTGTGTATGTAATATATATATATATATATATATATATATATATATATATATATATATCGTCTTAATAAAGGTCTTGTTGACCAAAACGTCGACCATATTCTTTTGATCATATTTTTGCTGAATAAAATCTAACTAAAAAAAGTCCCACGGGTGCTGCCCCTCTTTTGGACATTGCATTTTTAAGTTTGTGATTGTGCAACTAGACATTCAGTTTTTCCGAGAGAGTGCTGCCACCTCTTTTTGCTCTTCACTATATATACACATATTTATATATATATATATATATATATATATATAAATGTTTCATCGATGCCGGCCTGGTTTGAACTGAAAACAATTAAGCTAAATGACTTCATCACAAGACAGCACTAAGCGAGCGTCTGGCTGCAGAGATGAGATAATCAGACGTAGAAAACGATTAACTTGCATGTTGCTGGAAAAGCAAAGTGGCAAAGCTTTTCCCGCATGACTCCGGGCAGGCAGTTTAACCCCTTGGATGCAGAAGACATCTCCAAAGCATGTCTTCCTACTTTAGCTACAGTCACATTCTGACATAAGCCTGTAATTCAAGTCTATGTGTCGGAGTCTGACACATACACTTTCATGGGAGTGTTGTTTTCAGTAACCAAACAGCACAGCAATGACATTGGAGTATAATATAATATATGTGTGTGTGTGTGTGTGTGTCTGTAAGTGTGTGTCTGTAAGTGTGTGTGTGTGTCTGTGTGTGTGTGTGTCTGTAAGTGTGTATGTGTGTGTGTGTGTCTGTGAGTGTGTGTGTCTGTCTGTGTGTGTGTGTGTGTCTGTAAGTGTGTGTGTGTCTGTCTGTGTGTGTGAGTGTGTGTGTCTGTAAGTGTGTGTGTGTGTGTGTGTATGTCTGTGTGTGTCTGTGAGTGTGTGTGTCTGTCTGTGTGTGTGTGTCTGTAAGTGTGTGTGTGTCTGTCTGTGTGTGTGAGTGTGTGTGTGTGTGTCTGTGTGTGTGCGTGTTTGAGAGTGTGTGTGTGTGTATGTATGTGTGTGTGTGTGTGTCTGTGTGTGTGAGAGAGTGTGTGTGTGTGTGTGTGTGTGTCTGTCTGTGTGTGAGTGTGTGTGATTTAAGAAAGTAATATTTATATATGACCTTTGAAAGCTCAAATCCAGAATTCTGTGACTTGCAATTTTTATAGATATTTAGGCAGTGGTGCGGAATTAGTTGACACTATATAGGAATGATATTAATAATAATATACACAGTTCTGTCGGTGAATAAACGGCACTCACAGGATCTTTTTTGAAAATGCAAATGTGGTTACATTTTATTGAATTGATTTTGGTCGTATTTGAGGCCTTTCTCAATCTTGAGAAAGGCCGGACAGATAGCCAAAACAACGATTCAATGAAATGTAAGCAGTGGTAACTTTATAAAAACGATAAGTCTTGAGGTTAACTATTCGCTATCAGAGCAAGCGGATTTATATATAAAATAACATCGACGCCATTACAGTCTGTTCACTTATTGAAACGGAGGTAAAGGGGTCAAAGAATCTGCAGTCGGGAGAGGAGAGAAATATCAAAAAGCCTCACAGAGGACTTGCCCGCTGAATAATCACAGACAGATACGCACCTCAAGGGTTAAGTGAGTTTGCAAAAACATATCATAAATATTCACTGACAGTGGAATTTTTAATAGAGTTGCGCACACATTATTTAGCTCCGGAGAGATAATCTTTTTCATTTTAGCGCTTATGGACTCTTTTTTGAACTATACAGTGTTTTTAAACGTATGCTTATTGTCTAATTTTTGTAATAAATGTAATTTGGTATACAGTATATTGTACCGCTCTCCGTTACATTTTTGCTGGATTTCTATTGATGGACTTGTGTCTGGGAAGGTGCGCTGAGAGGACTCCGGTCTGAATTCGGAGCGCCCCACTCTGTATCAGCCACAGTGCGGGCAGTCTGTACTGCTCATGAGTGCAGCTCACGCAGCCGTCTCTACTGTGCATGACGGCTTCTGACAAACATCCTTAGCTAATTATTATATAGGACATATATATATATATATATTACTCTGCATGGATGGTCTATACATCTGAACAGGCAAAAGTAAAGGTACAGTAATGTCCCCCCCCAAAAAAAATGTCCAGTTTTGTAGAGGTTAAAATATTAATCAATATGCTCCAAACCCTATCTCTCAAACCTCTATGGTTTGAGAGATATAGGGATTCAAAGTTCCCCCCTCAGTCCCCTTCTCCTGGTGTCAGCTGTAAAGCTGACAGCAGGAGAATCGAGTCGTACGATTCAAGGAGGCTCTGCAGCAGAGCCGAGACTGCGTTATCTATAAAGAATTCACTCATTGGAAAGATCTACAAAGTGTGCCTGCCCTTTTAGACATTTCCAATGAAGTAATTCTTTAGCAATATCACGATTTCGGCTCAGCTGCAGAGCCGCCTGTTGTTCCCCGGAACACGATCTCCTGCTGTCAGCTAGACGCTGATGTCAGGAGAAGGGAACTTTGAATCCCTATATCTCTCAAACCATAGCGGTTTCAGAGATAGGGGTTGGAGCATATTGATTAATATTTTAACCTATACAAAATGGACATTTTTTTTTGGGGGGGGGGCATTACTGTCCCTTTAAAGGTTACTATCATGTTAACCCTTTGAGAACCAGAAGTGTGTGCAACACGTTGCTTCACAATGATTTGCGCAACCCTTCGGTCCTAAGGGGTTAATATATAATCTCCAATTACAGCTTGAATTCAGCCCATCTCAGACAGGAAGGAGGAAAACTCAAGTTGCCATTTCTGAATCAGCAGTAAGGACAGATGTTTTTGTTGGAACTCCATTTAACCTTTTGGGCGCTACAGCTGTCCCAATGCATTGCTGCACAAGGAGTTATTAACGTGTCTAGCAGCATCTGAAAGGTTAAAGCCCAGTGAAAGCCGATTCACACAAGCCGGCGTTTTGTTTTTACAGGTGCGCTGCGCTGGGCCGAGGCTGAAGAAAGAGCAATTATCTGCCATGTGGCTGGTTCCTCAGCTGCTAGAATGTGTTTGTCAGGATTATACAGTGATCCACCTGCCAGTAATCTGACTGCGGACGTACTCATATAGCTGTCCCTCTCACGTCAGGTTCTGGGTTGGGGCAAGCATTAGGCAGGTCCCAAGGGAGGCTGAATTAAAGGAACACTGACACCAAAAATGAAACTGGGTTATATCATTTTAAATATCATGTACTTCTAGCTAGCATCTGTATAATTTAGTTATTTTATGTTCCATTCCAAACATCGAATCCATTTTTAATACGTGTGTAGACCAGGGCTTATAATGTGAAGTCCTTTGCTACTAGCCAGACCTGAAAAGTTACTCGCCACTGCAATACATAACATACCCACCAGGGCTGAATTTCTACTCGCCATTGGCTAGTGCTGAGTGGAAATTTTGAGCCCTGGTGTAGACTATTATTAATTTTTATTAAATCTTTTTTGCACAGCTAATGCTTTTAACCCCTTGAGTGCCAGAGAGGTATGCAACACATTGCAGAGTAATGCGTTGCGTACCTCTCTGGCACTCAAAGGGTTAATGTACTGAGATTAGTACCTACTACTCTTCTATTCGGAAAGGTTGATATCTTATCTCAGGTCCATTAACAGACAATACAGCAAAGAGCCGGATCATCCACTACAGCAACCTATTCTACTGCCTAGGGCCCAGGGCGATATGAGGGGCCCTGGCTGGGAGTGATAGATCACAGACACAGGCGATGCTATTGTTACAGTCAGATGCATTTTTTGCAGAAACAAACCAGCATCATCCAGTTGCTCTAATTTCTATCAATGCCGCAATGCCAGTACTTGCTAGCAGCACTGTGTGTCAGAAGCACAAAATGCCCCCTTTGTCTCCCACCAGTGATGCAAACAGACTGTATTACATCACAAAGATCATTCAGTGCTGCAGGGAAAGTGTAACATTGTATTACATCACACAGAGCATTCAGTACTGCAGGGATAGTGTAAAATTGTATTACATCACACAGATCATTCAGTGCTACAGGGAGACTGTAACATTGTATTACATCACAAAGATCAATCAGTGCTGCAGGGAGAGTGTAACATTGCATTACATCACACAGAGTATTCACTGCTGCAGGGATAATGTAACATTGCATTACATCGCACAGAGCATTCAGTGCTGCAGGGACAGTGTAAAATTGTATTACATCACTCAGAGAATTCAGTGCTGCAGGGAGAGTGTAACACTGTATTACATCACACAGAGCATTCAGTGCTGCAGGGAGAGTGTAACATTGTATTACACACACAGAGCATTCAGTGCTGCAGGGAGAGTGTAACATTGTATTACATCACACAGAGTATTCAGTGCTACAGGGACAGTATAACATTGTATTACATCACTCAGAGCATTCAGTGCTGCAGGGAGAGTGTAACATTGTATTACGTCACACAGAGCATTCAGTGCTGCAGGGACAGTGTAAAATTGTATTACATCACTCAGAGAATTCAGTGCTGCAGGGATAGTGTAACACTGTATTACATCACACAGAGCATTCAGTGCTGCAGGGAGACTGTAACATTGTATTACATCACACAGAGCATTCAGTGCTGCAGAGAGACTGTAACATTGTATTACAACACACAGAGCATTCAGTGCTGCAGGGAGAGTGTAACACTGTATTACATCACACAGAGCATTCAGTGCTGCAGGGAGAGTGTAACATTGTATTACATCACACAGAGCATTCAGTGCTGCAAAGAGAGTGTAACATTGTATTACATCACACAGAGCATTCAGTGCTGCAGGGAGAGTGTAATATTGTATTACATCACACAGAGCATTCAGTGCTGCAGAAAGAGTGTAACATTGTATTACATCACACAGAGCATTCAGTGCTGCAAAGAGAGTGTAACATTGTATTACATCACACAGAGCATTCAGTGCTGCAGGGAGAGTGTAATATTGTATTACATCACACAGAGCATTCAGTGCTGCAGAGAGAGTGTAACATTGTATTACATCACACAGAGCATTCAGTGCTGCAGAGAGAGTGTAACATTGTATTACATCACACAGAGCATTCAGTGCTGCAGAGAGAGTGTAACATTGTATTACATCACACAGAGCATTCAGTGCTGCAGAGAGAGTGTAACATTGTATTACATCACACAGAGCATTCAGTACTGCAGGGAGAGTGTAACATTGTATTACATCACACAGAGCATTCAGTGCTGCAGAGAGAGTGTAACATTGTATTACATCACACAGAGCATTCAGTGCTGCAGAGAGAGTGTAACATTGTATTACATCACACAGAGCATTCAGTGCTGCAGAGAGAGTGTAACATTGTATTACATCACACAGAGCATTCAGTGCTGCAGAGAGAGTGTAACATTGTATTACATCACACAGAGCATTCAGTGCTGCAGGGAGAGTGTAACATTGTATTACATCACACAGAGCATTCAGTACTGCAGGGAGAGTGTAACATTGTATTACATCCTGCTTTGATGATTTATCAACCAGAAAACAACCTGAAAACAATCTGTCACTGTCAGACACATAAAAGTAACCTATTATTTGGACTTTAAACATTCAGCAAGTGCTTAAACTGCAAAATCAAACTGCCTATACATTTTATTCATTTTTAATCACTGATTTTTTATACATGTTTATGTGCCTGACAGTGACCTCACTGAATTGCTATTTGCAGAGAGTTTTCTTTAATGGTGAAAGTTTTATAAAATAGTTTATAAAATATTGCAAATCTCCCTGCAGCCCTGATTAATTTGTATGTTGTATATCTGGCTTTTCTGCATTGTTTCACTATAATGTGAAACATTTATCAAGGGCATCTAAAATCAACCGGTTTCCTATTCATTATACACGTTAACCCTTTGTGGCGTTCAAAGGGTTAAACCAATGTCATTGAAGGAAATTCGAAGCATCGACATGAGATGAAGGGGCTGGGAGGGGCTTAACACTTTCAGTGCCAGAGGGTTATGGAATGCATTGCTTTGCAATGCTTTCCGTACCCTTCTGGCAATCAAAGGGTTAAGCAGATGCTTTCAACAGAGTGGTGGAAAATGAGAGCAAAGCCTCTTCCCGTTGTCATAGCAACACAAGATGTCAAATGTTCCTTTCCCTTGTCCTAGTTGGGTAAAATATACTCAGAGGGCAAGATGAAGCCCACTGTCCAGTTTAACCCTTTGAGTGCAGGAGGGGTACTGAACGCATTGCTTTGCACTGGCACTCAAAGGGTTAACGTGTCCCGTGATTCTGGGTGGCTATACACATTCAGGAGTGCTGCTTTACAGACAAAAAAAAAACAATTCTGGTTTTCTCTACAGATGACGAGCAAAGTGTTTTATCGCCAAGCAGAAAACTGATACAATGTATCAGTCTACTGACTGCAGAGAGATACAGAACGGATACATTACCTGTGGAACTGTGTGGGTCAGAAGCACAAGGAACAGCCAGATTGAACCCTGTTAGAGATGCAGTACCACTTACTGACCTCTGGAAACACCCTGAACAGCAATGTGGCCCTCAGATGAAAATAATTTGCTCACCCCCTTCCTGAGATGATAACCCTAAACACAGAATGTGCTCACTTGTAGAAAACATCACATATTTCGGTGTCTAAATGGATTGCCATTCCAAAGCTTCTTCAGATTCTCTCCCCCCGAGCATTACTTTGAAAAGCTGAATTTTCCGCTAACTATAGTCTATCAAGTGGATGAAATATGTGTAAATCTGTTAACTAGATATTTGCTGAAACAGCACAACTGTTAAGGGGAATGTAGAGTACGCAGGGCCCATTCAAGGGTATACTTGGCACTCTAGGTAACCCTTCAGGCTGCCTGCATTCCTAAACAGCTTTCACCTCTTAAAGGGATAGTAATACTTTGTTGTAAAAATGTCTAATGTAGATATCAACAAGAGAAGTAAATAACCTAACTCCTATCTCTCAAACCATTATAGTTTGAGATATCGTAGCATTTACAGTTCCCCCCTCCCTCCCCTTTCTAATACGTCAGCGCTCTAGCTGACAGAGGCAGATCCTGGTCCTGGAACTGGTGGAGGCTCTTCAGCAGAGCCGAGATATCACTACTTAAAGTGATAGTAATGTCTAAAAAAAAAACTTTTTTTGCATTTAGAAGAGCTTAAAAAGCTGATCTAAATGCAAAAAAACGTATCTCTCAAACCGCTATGGTTTAAGAGATACGGGCGTTTAAAGTTTGTTTTCTCCTACTGACAGCTGTAAAGCTGTCAGCAGGAGATTCATGTCGGTCGACACGCTGGCGCTTGAGAAGTGCCGCGATCTCGTTACTTACATGGAATCCCTTCATTGGAATGGTCTAAAACGTGTGCCTGAACACTAGGCCTGAACACTAGTCACACGTTTTAGACCATTCCAATGAAGGGATTCCGTGTAAGTAACAAGATCTTGGCACTTCTCACGTTTTAGACCATTCCAATGAAGGGATTCGTGGTAAATAACGAGATCCCGGCACTTCTCAAGCGCCAGCGTGTCGACCGACACGGATCTCCTGCTGACAGCTTTACAGCTGTCAGTAGGAGAGATCAAACTTTAAAAGCCTGTATCTCTTAAACCATAGCGGATTGAGAAATACGGTTTTTTGCATTTAGATCAGCTTTTTAAGCTCTTCTAAATGCAAAAAAGTTTTTTTTAGACATTACTAATAATTCATTGGAACGGTCTACAAAGTGTGCCTGGTTTGCAAGAACCTTATATCTCTCAAACTATACAAGTGTGAGAGATCGGAGTGGCTTCAATTGATTTCTTTCCTTAATATGTACAATATTAAATTGTGTGAAAAAGGTCCATCTCCAGCATCGAAAGGGTTTAAAAATAAATCTGAATTTATCAATAACATCTACAGATTGGAGAAGTAAGTCTGGGCTTCTGCAAATATCGAACACACATTTTTCTAAAAATAATCTACAGTTTTCAAAACAAAACTTTTTATTCCCTGTACAAAACATTCTTTATAAAATCAATTGAATCACAAGTAAGAATGTAGTGCCTCTATCACACAAAAATCTAGATGTTTTACGCTAAGAACTAAAACGAAAATGACTTCATACCACTAAATACTGGAGTTGAATGCATAAGTTCCTTCATCATTTATCAGCATTCGATACACTATATCAAATAAGGCTGTATTCATAAGAAAGGAACCTTTGTTTTGAGGAAACAGATACCAGTTTTACAAATTATAGAAAATTCGGCACTCAGGACAAGTAGATTAGAACTAAAAATGAATCTTCCAACTTTTATCTCATATAAAAATTAGTACAAATTGAAATCATATTACCAAAGTGTTTAATTGTGAACATTGTATTAGGGGTCCAAACCTCCCAATTGTCCCTCTTTAGGAGATATTAGGACTCCATACCTTCAAAGTGTCCCTCTTTTGTAGATATTAGGGGTCCATACCTCTCAAGTGTCCCTCGTTAGGAGATATTAAGTCTCTATAGCTCCCAAGTGTCCCTCTTTAGGAGATATTAGGGTCCATACCTCCCAAGTATCCTTCTTTAGGAGATATTAGGGGTCCATACCTCGCAAATGTCCCTCTTTATAAGATATTAGGGGTCTGTACCTCCCAAGTGTCCCTCTGTAGGCGATATTAGGACTCCATACCTCCTAAGTGTCCCTCTTTAGGAGATATTAGGGATTCATACCTCCCAAGTGTCCCTATTTAGCATATGTTAGGGATTCATACCTCCTAAGTGTCCCTCTTTGCGTTGCGTTGGATACCTATCTGGTACTCAAAGGGTTAAAAAATCACCTGAAGATTTCCAAATCCAGGAATAGCCTTGTGATACCTCAGGAACTTTTTTTTTTTTTTTTTGCTGACTTATCAAATACGGAGTTTATTATGATATTTCCAAGAAAGCTGAAAAAAAGCTCCATTTCAAAGGGCATATTAGAATGGAGAAATGACAGTATTTATAGTCACCTGAAACTGGCACAAAAATGAACAAACAAATAATTAAAGGGATAGTAATACTTAAATATTAATATCCCTCATCTTGTAGCCCTTCAAAAACTGAGTAAATTGAGCCCAGCGGCGTCTCTCAAACCTTTATGGTTTGAGAGATATCGCTTTCAAAGATTCCTCTTTTTGCCTTTCCCCTTACATCAGCATTTTAGCTGACAGAAGGGGAAGCCTCTCCTGGGATTAGTTGGCGGCTTCGCAGCAGAGCCGAGATTGCGGTAATAAAAAAGAAATCCTTCACTAAAAAGGTCTTGTATGTGTGCTTGGTTTGCAAGCACACATAGAAGACCTTTTAAGTTAAGGGTTTCTTTTTTATTATCGCGATCTCGGCTCTGCTGCAGAGCCTCTACCAGTCCCGGGACTGGATTCCCCTGCTGTCAGCTAGTATGCCGCATGGGTTTAACTATCTGAACTAGGCACTGAATCTTCCAATATCAGAGTCTTCCTCAATCAAACAACAGATTAACTCTATAACCCTTTGAATGCCAGAGGGGTACGCTTTGCAATGCGTTGTGTACCCCTCTGGCACTCAAAGGGTTACCATCTGTGGTCCACAGAGGTGTGAAACGCATTGCTTCCCAATACATTCCTCCCCCTCTAGCACTCCAAGAGTTAATTGCGCCAAATGAACTCCCTTTGGACTGTGTTGAGGTTCTCACTCATCAGAAAGGAAACGTCTCTATAATTATAAAGGTATCCTATTCAAATGATGCTGCCTACATGGTGGGCATCATTACGGCGTGCTCACAATGTCGAAGGCATCAATATGGCACCCACAACATGTCACTGGTCAGAATCTCTCCAGGTGAGTATCCGTTAGGTTAGATTAAGGTCACTTAGTTTAATATGTCAGGTTAGGGTCAGGTAGGTTAATATATGTTAGGTTAGGGTCAGTTAAGATAGTATCTGTTAGGTTAGGTTGATTAGGATCAGTTAAAGGGATAGTAATACTTCGTTTTAACTTTATTTTATTTTGTAGGCATTAAAAAAACATGAAGAATGATATAAGTCTTATCTCTCAAACCTTTATGGTTTATGAGATATTCACAAGCAAAGTTCCCCTCCCCGCCCCTTTTACCTAGTGTAAGCCATCTCTTCTCAGATGTGGATCAGGTTGTATGACCAGACAGATAACAGCAGGGGACAATTTTCTTTGTATGAAAACAATGAAAGCCCTTCCCCCCTTGACAAGTTTTTCAGCTTTTTCCGTTATCTTAATTGAAGATTGTCCCTCTCTGCAGTCTACCTGGGCATCTCCCTTCTGATCTGGCTGAACAGGGGGGGATACTTTGTTTGTGAATATCTCTTAAACCATAAAGGTTTCAGAGATAAGACTTATATCATTCTTCATGTTTTTTTAATGCCTACAAAATAAAATAAAGTTAAAACGAAGTATTACTATCCCTTTAAGTTTGTATCTGTTAGTTTAGGGACACAGGTTAATATCTGTTTAGGTTAGAGTCAGTAAGGTTACTGTATGCTAGGTTAGGGTCACTTAGGTTAGTATCTGTTAAGTTACATCAGTTAGATTACCATGTGTTAGGTTAGGGTTAGTTAGGTTGGTATCTGTTAAAGGAGCAGTAAACTTTTTTTATGAAATCACATATTTTACAGAGCATTTCCTGCTAAATAAAACAAGGTCACTCCCATCGCTGTCAGATGTTTTATTCAAAAATTATAACAGTTCAAATAATCAGGAAGTGAATTTACTGTGTTTACTTCCTGATAGTTCTAACTGACAGGAAGTGAATTTACTGTGTTTACTTCCTGATAGTTCTAACTGACAGGAAGTGACTCAGCAGTTTCTATCACATTCTATGGGGAACTGTATGTCTCTGACTTTTCTGACTTTCCTCTCCATTAGAATCTAACAGGAAATCTAATTAGAATTTGACCACTAGAAGGTACTGCTAATGTAAAAAAACCATGGGTTTAAACTGAAATAACTCTGGAAATATAAATCTCTCCGCAGTGGGAATACCCTTATTTTACTCAATAGGAAAATCCCTACAATATATATTTTTTCATAAAAAAGTGTACTGCTCCTTTAAGTTAAATTAGAGACAGATTACCATGTGTTAGGTTAGGGTTAGCTAGGTTGGTATCTGTTAGGTTAAGATCAGTGTCTACTATATGTTAGGATATGTTAGGGTCAGTCTCTGTTAGGTTTGGGGGGTGGTTTTGGTTAGTTGTTAGGTTAAGGTTAGTTGTTAGGTTAGGGAACGCTACAACACTTTAAAGGTGACATCTTTAATGGGCGCTTTTCAAGTCAAGGAGATTATTAAGTCTCTGTTTTGACAAGCAATATTACAAGTGTGACATTTCAATAGTTAGGC
Source organism: Rhinophrynus dorsalis (assembly GCA_037306005.1). Lineage (NCBI taxonomy): Eukaryota > Metazoa > Chordata > Amphibia > Anura > Rhinophrynidae > Rhinophrynus > Rhinophrynus dorsalis. The sequence goes on along the minus strand of CM074721.1, from coordinate 21,222,307 downwards.
AATTATAAATACCAAAAATAAAACACCTGTTGCAGACAAGGAATTTTCTGTTTTGTTACTATACACCGCCCAGCTAGTTCTCATTAATGACACAGAAACAATGGACTCATCAGCAGACACTTATCCTCCTACTACTCTAACATCCTCAGGCAATAAAGGAATCACTTTCACTCTACCATTCTCCTCCTTTCTCTATACACCACCTGGCTACTTCTCAAAAAGGACACAGAAACACAGGACTGATCAGCAGATACTCATCCTCCTACTAATCTAACCTCCTCAGTTAGCCAATAAAGGCATCACTTTCACCCTACTAGTCTCCTCGTTTCTCTATACACCACCCGGCTAGTTCTCATCAAAGACACAGAAACACAGGACTCATCAGCAGACACTCATCCTCCTGCTACCCTAACATCCTCAGTCAGCCAATAAAGGAATCACTTTCACTCTACCATTATCCTCCTTTCTCTATACACCACCTGGCTACTTCTCAAAAAGGACACAGAAACACAGGACTGATCAGCAGATACTCATCCTCCTACTAATCTAACCTTCTCAGTTAGCCAATAAAGGCATCACTTTCACCCTACTAGTCTCCTCGTTTCTCTATACACCACCCGGCTAGTTCTCATCAAAGACACAGAAACACAGGACTCATCAGCAGACACTCATCCTCCTGCTACCCTAACATCCTCAGTCAGCCAATAAAGGCATCGCTTTCACTCTACCAGTCTCCTCGTTTCTCTATACACCACCCGGCTAGTCCTCATCAAGGACACAGAAACACTGGACTCATCAGCAGACACTCATCCTCCTACTACTCTAACATCCTCAGGTAGCCAATAAAGGCATGACTTTCCCTCTACCAGTCTCCTCCTTTCTCTGTACACTGCCCGGCCATTTCTCATCGAGGACACAGAAACACGGCAATGATCAGCAGATACTCATCCTCCTACTAGTCTAACATCCTCAGTTAGCCAATAAAGGCATCACTTTCATCCTACCAGTCTCCTCCTTTCGCAACTTCAATCATGGTACTACCTCTTACCCATGCAACTTTCACGTTTCCAGTAAGCGTCTGCCGAAAGCAATCTTCAACCCCTTGAGTGCCAGAGAAGTATCTAACGCAATGCGTTGGATACCTCTCTGGCACTCAAAGGGTACAGGGTTCCATACCTTTGAAGTCTTAACCCTTTGAGTGCCAGAGGGGGGTATCCAACTCATTTACTTTGCAATGCGTTGGGTACCCCTTTGGCACTCAAAAGGTCAATCTTTATCATCAACACACTACAGTTATTGCAAACTACTACTACTTCTGCTTTAAAGGAGAATGAACACCTCCTAATAATAACGTACAGCTTACCTTATTATGAGGAGAAAATCCTAATGTTCCCTGTGTATTTTTCCCTCATGCTTTTGTTCAAGTGATAACATCCTCAGTCAGTTCTGGATATTGGGTCCGTGGAGGCGGACATGACGGTTGCTGGTGGTGAACTGCACTGCAAAGTGATGCATTAGACATCTCTCTGGCCCTTATACAGTTACAACTGCCATGTACAGTGAGCAGAGTTTGGGGTCCTATAGTCCTGTCAGCAACTGTCATGTCCACCTCCATGGAGATAACACCCGGAACTGACTGAAGGCTTTATTTCTTGAACAGAGGCACAAGGGCAAAATTCACAGGGGCCATTAGGATTCTATGGACTTAGCAAGGTATGTGGGGGATTATTATTATTATTATGAGGTGTTCTCCTTTAAATATCTATCTCATATCTATCTATCTATCTATCTATCTATATATCTATCTCATATCTATCTATCTATCTATCTATCTATCTATCTATCTATCTATCTATCCATCTCATATTTATCTATCTATCTATCTATCTATCTATCTATCTGTGTATCTCATATCTATCTAATGTATCTCATATCTATCTATCTATCTATCTATCTATCTCATATCTATCTATCTATCTATCTATCTATCTATCTATCTATCTAATGTCTATCAATCTCTCAATCAATTTCATATCTAATATCCATCGATCTTATACATATCTGTGTTCTATTTGTCTGTCTGTCTGTCTGTCTGTCTATCTATCTATCTATCTATCTATCTATCTGTCTCAAATCTATCTATCTATTTCATATCTATTTATATAATATCTATCAATCTTATACATATCTGTGTTCTCTTTGTCTGTTTGTCTCTATCCGTCCGTTCGTCTGTCTCGGTCTGTCTGTCTATCTATCTATCTATCTATCTATCTATCTATCTATCTATGTATCAGTCTATCTAATGTCTATCAATCTATCAATCAATTTCATATCTAATATCTATCGATCTTATACATATCTGTGTTCTCTTTCTGTCTGTCTATCTATCTATCTATCTATCTATCTATTTATCTAATATCTATCAGTCTTATACATATCTGTGTTCTCTTTGTCTGTCTGTCTCTATCTATCTGTCTATCTATCTATCTATCTATCTATCTATCTATCTATCTATCACATATCTATATCATATCAATCTATCTATCTATCTATCTATCTATCTATCTATCTATCTATCTATCTATCTATCTATCTGTCTGTGTCTATCTATCTATCTGTCTGTCTGTCTATCTATCTGTTCCTGTATACCTCTTCTCCTGGTGCAGCTAGTCCAATCCTCTAAGACTATACACCAATCCTCTATGACAACACCCACTGGCATCATGCAGAGGCATTAGCTGCAGTGGGCAGTGAGCAAATGGCGCCAGTTACTCTCTACTACGTGCTCCAATGCTGCTGCCCCTCCCCTTGCTGCTGCTCTCTAGGATAGAATTATCAGCCTATGCCACCTCTGGTCCTCTGCCCACAGCTCTGCTCTGTGTTTATCAGGTGCGGGTATTTGAGTCAGTGCCAACCAGATCGTATTTTTTATTTTTTCCTCCTTAATTGGAGCAGCGTCACTGATGTTTGCCAGCTTGGCGTGTCAGCAGACTCGGACTCCCCAACAAATGCCTCATGCAAATATAGCCATAAAAAAAACAACAAATCCAAAAAACTGGCAAGGCTCACCCGTTCAGTCCGAGGTGCCAAGCAACGCAACGTTCATTGTTCCCAATCGATTCCGCACAGAAGGGAGATTTACAGGTGCAGTCATTAACGATCCATCGTCCCTGATGTCACTAATTACCCTTATCACTTATTCATGAACTGCGGTACAGCTGGGGAGAGCTCAAGAGCTTACAGTTCAACGTTAACGGCCACGTCATACTCATAAGGTCTAATGCACAAAGACAAAAGTGTAGCAATTATGGGGGAAATGCCAAGTGCATCGTAGAGAAGAAACACAAATTCTCATTGTCTGAAATGGGGCTTTAAACCCCTTCAGTGCTTGAGGGGTCACGGTAACCTCTCTCACATTCAAAGGGTTAATGAGTTCTAATTATATCAGAGACAATCTGTAGAAATGTAGCTTCGTTTGGCATAGCCGGTATACTCCAGAATGGTCACACTTTTGTCATCATGCGTAAAAAAATGTTGAACGAAATAAAATTACCCAAAGGTCCTTTCATTTAAAGGAACACTAACACGACAAACGAAATTGGTTGGCATAAATGTATTATTCATGTTATGTGCCTAAAATATATCCTAAACTCGCTCTTTAAGATGTGCAAATTGCCCTGTTCAGAAGGCCAGAGTCGTCTCTAACACATTACAAAATGGTTAACCCTTTGAGTGCCAGAGGGGTACGCAACGCATTGCTTTGCAATGCGTTGCGTACCCCTCTGGCACTCAAAGGGTGAAAGTTATTTGTGCTGTTAGCATTGAACGACAAGAATAATGTCAGTAATTGATTCTGATCAATGCCCACTGATCTTGTATTCAGAAAGGTTGTTATTTTATCTCAGCCCACTTAAAGATAATCCTGTACAATCAATATGAGCCCTGAAGGTCTGGAGTAGGCAGGAATGGCGCTCCCTCAAAGTATAGGTAAAACTCGATTTTAGGGCTCAAAATAAAAATAGAGAATTTTTAAACATGCAGATACAGATATTTAAGAATATATAATCCCAGTTTATTTTTAGGTTTTAACGTTCCTTTAAATGATGCGTTTAACCCCTTAAAAACAGGTGACAATCCTGGCACACCATGGATTTTGTGATCACGGTGCTCCTGCTAGGGGAGTCTGAAACTGACCGTTCCAAGACAGGAGTGGTCAGTTTCAGCCTCCCTTTCAGCGAGTCAGTAAATGTGTGGTCCTTAAGGATAATTTTACCCCAGAAACGCCGGATGGTAACGGGTTAACCTATTGAATGGCTAGAATGGCTGCCATTCAAGAATTTAAAAGCCCAATTTAAAGGAACTCTGATCACCAAAAATGAAATAGGCTCATATAACTTTATATCTCACGTACTTACAACTAGCATGTGTTAAAATCATTCATATGATACATATAATTCATATTCATTAAACTTGCTTTAGTATTAAAATACAGAAACTGTCCTGCTGGGGAGCATTTTTTTAATGTTGTTTGTGCTCTTTATATTGAAAGATAAGTGCAAAGTCAGCTAATTAATTGTGATTAGTGCTCATTGCTCTTGAATTAAGAAATGCTGTTATCTTATCTCAGGCCACTAACAGATAAGGCTGGACAGTCGATGGGAGCCATGGAAAAGGCAGGGATTTCTGCTCCTTCAGAGTATATGTAAAACTACATTTTAGGCCATCGAACAAAATTATAAGCTGCATGTAATAGTGCAGGAGATTTAACTCTATATATCCACAGTTCAGTGTTAGGTGTTAATGTTTCGGTTGTTTTCTGTGCAGTTAGTTTGTACCACAATTACTCCACATATTCAAGGTCAAATATTTCCAAACTCCGTCACCATCGTTGCCACTCGTCCTTATCACTTATTCATGAATTGTGGGGCGAGACCAAGAGCTTACAATTTAATATTAACGGTCATGTCACATACATAGGGTTGTAGTGTATGCACAGAAGGAAAAAGTGGTGCCCACCATCTGCACCCTACAGAACAAATAAAAATTCAACAAAACCCCACTGATTGAAATGGGGATTTTAACTCCTTAAATGCTAGATAGGTCTCTAATACATTGCAAAACATTCAAGGGTTTAAAATCGCATTTAAATCAGGAAGAATTTTCAGAATTTTGTATAGTTCGCTAAGATATTGTTGGTTTGACCCAGAATAATGTTGTGCATATAAAATAAAACTAAAATGTCCTTTATTTTAAATGGCGTTTATAATCGTTGATTGCTAGTGCTTTGCAATGCCTGGGAGACCACTCTTGCATTCATGGGGTTAACAGCCCCATCTACACCAACGTGTTTGTCCATTTCTATGTCCTTAAAACCCAAAGAATCTCTTGCTCAAGGTCAAATATTTTCAGACTCTAAAGAAACCGTTTGATAAGCGAAATGACATTAGAACAATATCATTATCAAAAATTATTTTTAAATAATCGAGTGGTCAGATGCACACACCCTTAACCCTTTGAGTGCCAGAGAGGTACAGAACGCATTGCAAACCAATGTGTTCTGTACCCCCTGGCACTCAAAGGGTTAAAACCCTTTGTGTTTCAGAGAAGTATCCAAAGCAGATACCTCTCTGGCACACAAAGGGTTAACATGCCATGAACCATGCAACAAGATTTAACGTTGATTTTTGCAATTTAAAACAAGCTCCTCGTATACAAATGAAGAAGTCTGTGCGGCGCTAAAATCTAACACAGAGGTTCTCAATCAGGGTGTCACGGAACTTTGGTGTCCCACAGGCACCAGCTCTGGGTGTCCCACTTTTTCCATGACGATCTTGGTAAAAATTGTTGAGTCTCTAATATACATTTATGGACATTTTTGTACACAATATGCTCCTTGTTGTCATTCTGACCGTGTCACCTAAACATAACGATATGTTTATATACCTTTCCCCCTCATTAAACCATTAAAAAAATTACCTAGAAAATGTGAGGGGTTCCCTAAAAATTCCAGACTGAATGTTAAGGATGCCCTGAGCGAAAACAAGGTGGAGAACCACTGATTTATCTTTTTGTGAAATGGAGAGTTTTCCAGTTTACTGCCAAAAAATAAATAAATAAAAAAACAGGGTTGGTGATTTCCCTGGCGGCCACAAAATTAACCCTTTGAGTGATACACAATGCATTGTGTACCCCTCTGGCACTTTACGGGTTACAAATCAGTAACTATCAGGGACAAGAATCCATTTTGTTTCTATCAGGGTGATACAATTATCCTCAGTCCTTTCTATCACTCAAGAGATTAAAAATCCCTATTTAAATCTGAGGGAATTTGCTGAATTTCTTTGTAGTGCAGTTGATTTGCCCCAGAATTGCTGCATTTTTGTGCACACCAATAAAATAAAAATAAGAAAATTTCCATTGATTTAAAAATGTAACCCCTTAAATGCTAGTGCTAGGTTTGCCCTTTAGAACACGTGTCTCACACATTCCTCTTCATAAATTGCTTCCTAAGGGGCCTTACACTAGAACCTAAAAAGGGCATTTTTTAGGTAAAAAAAACGGAATCAAAAAAGTGGGAAAATGAAAATCGCCATTGGTTTATGTGGGGTGTTTGACCCTTTGAATGCTAAAGAAGTCTCCAAAGCATTGCTTGAGTTAACCCCTTGAGTGCCAGAGGCATATGCAACGCATTTCGCTCCCCTTTGGAGATGACTTCCCCAGTGATATCACTTCTCCAATTTTTCTATAAACCCAGTGAACTGAGATCTCTCCCGACTGAGAAATCTTTGTGCATGGACTCCGCAGAACAACACGGGAATTGGAGAAGTGATATCAGTGGGGAAGTCATCTCTGCTTTATTACCAATTTATCACTTCTTTATCACACCTTAGTGCATCTCTCCCTGGCTTGCTTACTTAATTCTAAAAATCTGTAATAAATGACACCTTCTTTAATAAATGTAGTGCAGGACAAGTCTATGTCACATTTTAATATCACAGTTTCATATAAAGTAAGACTCTAGAAATGTGTATGCAAGTTTCCCCGTCATTGCTTCCTCCCACTAACCAATGTTCCACTTTCTCTATTTCAACCTTAAATAGAGTTCACAACTTGATACAAGCCTCTGCATATTTGCACTAATATATCATTGATACCCCAGATCAGGTACACCTCAAATTCAGAAAATTCATCCAACAAAGGGCTGTGTTTACTAGTCCTGCTAGGATTTTTTACACACAAAATAAGTTAGCAAGTGTTTGCTCATATTTATTAAACAGAATTGCATCTTTTTTAATAGATATTGCTTCCAAAAACCTCTTCAAACCCAAACAGCTAAATAGAAAATCCTTCACGTCTTTTCTTATACTTAGAAAATATAATAAAGCTATTTCCGTTTATGTAGTCTTGCAAAGAGTGGTAAACTAGTAGCATAGTTTAACAAACACTAAAAATAAAAACGGCAACAATTTGTTGCATTTCAATATTTCCTCTCATTTACTAAGTAGAAAACAGTGTAACAGTAATCTCAGGAAACACAGAAACAACTTAGCTACTTTTTATTTTAGTGAATGCGAGCTAAAGTTTTCAATTCAACAAAATCCAAAGTAAGACATTTACGAAAGCAGTTTGAGCCGGTGAATTAAGAGTTAACTAGATGTATATTTAATATCTGTTGGTCGTTTCTGAGCAGCCTAATCTGGGAAGCCTATTGTATGTAAATGACCTTAACCCTTTGAGTGCCAGAGGGGTACGCAACACATTGCTTTGCGATGCGTTGTGTACCCCTCTGGCACTCAAAGGGTTAACCATTTAAAGACTAGCGGGATCTACAACACATTGCACCAGAGTGAACAACTGAAAATTCCACCGATATAAAATGGGCTTTTAGCATTCAAAGAGTTAAAATTTCTGTTTAAATCAGAAGGAATGCGCAGTTTCTGTTTCCGTATCGGTGCTTTTGATTTGCTCCGGAATTGCTCCACTTTCGGCATTGTGCAAATAAATGTTAAATTAAATAAAATAGTTCCTTTCACTGGTTTAACCCTTTGAGTGAATCACGCACTTCCAAAAGAGAAGATTCATAAAGGTTCATGAGTAAAAACAATATTCTTTATTGAAAGGTGGTAAGTATACCTGTACAAAAGATTCAATCAATCATTGTGGTGCAATATAAAAGCTATGGGTACAAGCAGTCAGATGTGCAGCAAAGAATCTCAGATGGATCCACGCGTTTCACGTTTACAACGCTTACTCAGGATCCCGTTGTACTCAAGGACCTTTATGAATCTTCTCTGTTGGAAGTGCGTGATACAATTTCTGTGTTGTCCACATGCATTAGCGCTTCAAGAGAGGCTCTGTCACGGCACCCACAATTCAACTGGTCCTACTTTTGCTTTACCTGGAATTCCCAAATATGAGAGAACTAGTTTTAAAGCCCATGTACACGGGCCAACACTGGCGGTGCTGGTGTCATGTGCAGTACTGACTGCCCGAACGCATACCGGCTGATTCGGAGTTCAGACCGTAGTCTTCTCTGCGCGGTCCCAGGAAGGTGCGCAGAGAGGACTCCAATATTTGGAGCTCCCCGCTCCATATAGGCCGCGGTGCAGGCAGTCTCTAGTGCATGTGACTGCAGCGCTCGCAGCCGTCTCTACTGCGCATGGCGGCTTCTGACAAACATCTTAGCGAATTATAATATAGGATACTTTGACCCACTAAGTTGAAATATTAAACTGGTCCTGTCTGAAAAAAAGTAAAGTAAGACCTGCTGAATCTCTGTGTTGTTCCACATTAACCCTTTGAGTGCCAGAGGGGTACGCAACACAATGCGTTGCTTTGGTACTCAAAGGGTTAAAACAAGTGTTTAACCCTTTCTAACAAAAGTGGAGCGATTTTGGAGCGAAACAACAGCACTATGGGAGACAAATCAAAACTCACCAAAGACCCACTGAAATCCGAAGCAAAGTGCTGTAGATCTCTCCAGCATTTGAGAGGTTAAAATCTCCATTTCAATCGACGGGAATTTTATATTGAATTGGTACTCTTTTATTTGGAGCGCAAGGGTTAAACATTTATTTTAAAAGTCACTAAAAGTAACAATCTGGAAAAAAAATGGAGCTTTTTTCCCCCAAAAATGTATCCAAACTAAACTGTAACTTCACCTAAGCTTGAGCTCAACAATTTGACCCTTTGAGTGCCGGAGGATGTGTTCAATGCATTGCTTTGCAATGCTTTGCGTACCCCTAAGGAACTCAAAGGGTTAAAAAATTACTGTAGACTTATTAACGTTGGTGTGCCAAGTTTATCACATACTAGGCAAAATTCTGGATCAATCGAAGCGCACTATGGGCATAGATAAATAAAATTGTCATACGCGAGTATTATGTTTTTAAAGGGATAGTAATACTTCGGTTTATTCTTTATTTTATTTTGTAGGCATTAAAAAAACACATGAAGAACGATATAAGTCTTATCTCTCAAACCTTTATGGTTTGAGAGATATTCACAAGCAAAGTTTCCCCTCCCGCCCCTTTTACCTAGTGTAAGCCATCTCTTCTCAGATGTGGAATGCAGTCCATAGACCAGACAGATAACAGCAGGGTACAATCTTCTTCCTATGAGAACAATGAAAGCCCTGCCCCCCTTGACAAGTTTTTCAGGTTTTTCCCTTATCTTAATTGAAGATTGTCCCTCTCTGCAGTCTACCTGGGCACCTCCCTTCTGATCTGGCTCAGCAGTGTTACATCAGTAAAAGGGGCGGGAGGGGGATACTTTATCATTGAATTACTCTTGAACTACAACTCTAACAGAACTGAAATAACACTCTCCAAGGTCCAAATACTATGATGATTAATTAGAGCTGCTTTTATTATGAAACATTACTATCCCTTTAAAGAAACATTATGCTTGTTTTGTAGACGTTTAAAAAATAAATTATGTGGCACCAATCCTCTCTCTGAAACATTTATGGTTTGAGAGATATTCGTTTCTAAAGTTCCCCCCTCCCTCCCCTGCTCCTGACGTCTGCGCTGTGATGACAGCAGGAGATCCCAGTCTGGCGACCATCCGACGGCTCTGCAGCAGAACCAAAATCTCGTTATTTAAAAAGAATTACTTTGTTGGAAAGGTCTACAAAGTGTACCTGGTTTGGAAGCACACTTTGTAGACCATTGCACACTTTGTAGACCATTCCCATAAAGTAATTATTTTTAAATAATGCGATTTCGGCTCTACTGAAGAGCCTCCTCGAGTCGCAGGACTCGAATCTCCTGCTTTACAGCTGACAGCAGGAGAGAGGGAACTTTAGCGGCGGATATCTCTCAAACCGTAAAGGTTTGAGAGATAGGATTGGTACCAAATCATTTATTTCTTAAACAAGAATCATTTTTTATGGGACATTACTGTCCCTTTAAACCCTTGATTGCTAGAGACATTCAAGAGAGTAAAATCCCCAGTTGAATTAACTGGCATTTTAGGACTGTTAGTTCTCTACGTTGTAGCTTGTTTTGCGCTAGATTTTCCCCTGTTGTGTAAAGCATCATTTTTTAAAATCATAAAGTCTCATTTTCTTTTTGATAATTATATTTCTAGGGACATTGGGCGTAAAACGTTTTTTTTAACTGCTTGAAAGGGATAGTAATACTTAAAATGTAAAAAAATATATGTTGTAGGGTTTATCCCCCTGAGTAAAACAAGAGTATTCCCACTGCTGAAAGGTGTTTCATTCAAAACTTATTAATTTTCAAAGTTGAATTTTTTAGGTGCAATATCAGAGTGGCCTGAAACTGTACAGTGGCGCTGTTGCTACACGATCCTATGGACAGCTCTGGTCACGGGACCATAAATCTCCATAGGATGGTGTAGCAACAGCGCCACTGTACAATTTCAGGCCACTGTGATATTGCACCTAAAAAATTCAACTTTGAAAATTAATAACTTTTGAATAAAACATCTTTCAGCAGTGGGAGTACTCTTGTTTTACTCAGGAGGATAAACCCTGCAACATATTTTTTTTTTACATTTTAAGTATTACTATCCCTTGAAGTGAGACACAATAAAGGGTTTATGCACTAAGGAGTGACAAAGAGGTGATAAAGTGGAGATAACTTCTCCAGTGATATCACTTCTCCAGTTCCTATGTTATTCTATAGAGCGTATGCACTAAGATCTCCAAAGTTGGAGAAATCTCAGTACATTGGCTCCATAGAATAACATAGGAATTGGGGAAGTGATAAACTGAAACGTTATCTCCATGTTATCACCTCTTTGTCACACCTTACTGCATCTTCTCCAATGTGTTGGAGAAAGGGGAGTGACTACAGTGGAGCGACACAGCACCGAGGCCCCCCAATAACTAATTATGGCACTGGCTGGAGACATCTCTAACTTCCAAGGATTTAAAGAGGAACTACAATGAAAATAAAGTGCCCCACATCATTATGCACACAGCGATACGCATATCAATACTAGTATTATCCTGACTAAGTCTGGCGTTATTGAGAAATCCAACTCGTTCCCAGACGCACAATCGGGCATCTTGCTGTAGAGGCATCTGCGCGCCTGCACCGTCAGTCCCTTCCTGTACCTTGAGGTACAATGCAACTCCCCCTAGTGGAGACTGGGATGAACAGCGCAGGTGCACAGATGTCTGCTTGGCAAGATGTCTGCCCTGATGCCTACCTGTGCATCTGGGAACGAGTTGGATTTATCAGGGTAATAATAGTATAGATATGCATATAGCTATGTGTATAATGATTTTGGGGCACTTTATTTTCAGTGACAGTTCTGCTTTAATATGTGAACATTAACGCTTTGTGTTGCGTACCCCTTGGCACTCAAAGGGTTAATTTCAAAATAATACGGCACCTCAGGGTCAGGGGTAAAAGGTCTAAAAAGAAAGGTACCAGGTCCTTGGTGGACAAAGTGCAAAAAAAAAATGCAGTCATTGATGAAAGGTACCGTATCACCTACAAAAGGTCGGGGTCACTGACCTGGAATGACCTGACTGAAAATCACATGCAATGGGCAGAATTTGTGTCATGTGGTCCTGCTAACGTCTGTCATGTCAGCTTCCGTGGATATGCCAGGGCTGGGTTTACATCCCACCTGCCCCTGGACAAGGCAAGTCAAGGTGCCCTTAGCTCCACCCATGACCACATCCCAGTTCCTCACATGACCCCGCCCCCATTTCCATCCACTGTTTCCAGACACAGAAAATACCCTTGGCCTACAACAAGCAAAGAAAAAAAAAAAGCTTTAACCCTTTGAGTGCCAGAGGGGTATGGAATGCATTGCGTTGCAATGCATTCCGTACTCCTCTGGCACTCAAAGGGTTAACTCCTTGGTTGGTAGAGAGAGCTCCATTGAATTGTATAAAACACTTTGTACTAAACACAGTGTGATACACCACTTTCTTGGTGGTCAGTTTCTAACTTTATAATTATTTCCAATGGGAATATTATTAATCTGTGCCGTAGAGGGCAAGTAATGCATTTCTGACCTCTCTAGCACTATAAGAGTTAAAAGCCGCATTAGAACAGCAGGAAGATGCATCACCAGCCAATTAGAATTAACTCTCTGGTGATATACATGTGCTCTAACCAATGGGAGCACAAATGCTTGAAACTGAATCTGTTCAGGTTTCTGAAGCCCTGAATCCCTGACAATGTTGCCAAGACCAGACAGGGGAGGCTGAAACTGGTCTGTTCTGGTCAAAACCAGTTTAGGGGAGGCCAAAACTGAACGGTCCTGGTCAAAACTGGACAGGAGAGGCCAAAACCGGAATATCTTGGTCAAAACCGGACAGGTGGCACACAAGGACAAAATGCATAGGGGCCTTTAGGATTTTGTGGCCATAATAAGATAAGTGCAGGGATATTAACCCCTTAGTGACCGGCCGCGCACGCACGTGGCCGGCACTTAATGCCTGCCGAACATTTTTTGTCATTTGTTTAAACGACTTCCGGGACGTACATGTACATCCTTGGGTGGTAAGGGGTTAATATATGGTGTTATTTCTACTTAATGGCATGTACTAACATGGACCGTGCACATGCTGTAATGGAGGAGAGGGCTGTGGTGTGGGACCAGCTTGTATTAACCCTTTGATTGCCAGAGGGGTACGCAACGCATTGCTTGCAATATGTTGCTTACCCCTCTGGCACTCAAAGGGTTAAAGAGTTAACACTGGCGTAGTTTTGTACGCGCCGGTATGTACTAAAACAATCGTACAAAAGCGAAGGCGCAGGAGAACACCCAAACAATATCCTCTTATTCACCTTACTATGGCCAGAAAATTCTAACGTCCCCTATGAATTTTACCCTTGTGCCTTTGCAGAGCTTTTTGTGTTACAAAATGGATGATTTGCGCCATGTGCACAGTGGGACAGGGGCAGTGTGGGACGATGTGGGGTTGGGGGTGTTCGAGGGTGCGTCGTTCCTCTGTGCTCAGTACAGCCTATATACAAACTGCGAACAAATCTTTCATTGTCTTACATATGATAATACCTTATTATGATCAGAAAATCCTTATAGCCCCTAGGAATTCTGCCTTAGTGTGCTGGTTCGAGAGATAACATCTTAAATCTTTCCTGAATGTTATGTCCATGGAGACCGACATGACAGCTGACTACAGGAGACAAACCCCACTGCACACTGTAACCTTAAGTTCTTAACTCTTTAAAGCGGAACTTTCATCCACTATAAAATCCCCTGCAATAATCAAGCGGGTAGCGACTAACTTTATAATATATATGTTACCTCTCAAATGTATCCGATTATAAAGAAATCCTTTATTTTAGGAGGCTGACGGCCACATTTGTGCTGATATCTGCGCTGATGCCTGGCTTCCGGTCTCCTAAAATAAAGGATTTCTTTATAATCGGATACATTTGAGAGGTAACATATATATATATATATATATATATATATATATATTATAAAGCTTGTCGCTACCTGCTTAATTATTGCAGGACGACTTTATATCGGATGAAAGTTCCGCTTTAAGAACCAGAGTGATATGTAGGCACATGTACTCTGCCTGTTCCAAACTAGGGGGGCATTCATAGCAGGTGTTCATTCTCCTTTAAAGGGATAGTAATACCTAAAATGTAAAAAAAAATATGTTGTAGGGTTTATCCCCCTGAGTAAAACAAGAGTACTCCCACTGCTGAAAGATGTTTCATTCAAAAGTTATTAATTTTCAAAGTTGAATTTTTTAGGTGCAATATCACAGTGGCCTGAAATTGTACAGTGGCGCTGTTTCTACACGATCCTATGGACAGCTCTGGTCTCAAGACCATAAATCTCCATAGGATGGTGTAGCAACAGCGCCACTGTACAATTTCAGGCCACTGTGATATTGCACCTAAAAAATTCAACTTTGAAAATTAATAACTTTTGAATGAAACATCTTGCAGCAGTGGGAGTACTCTTGTTTTACTCAGGGGGATAAACCCTACAACATATTTTTTTTTACATTTTAGGTATTACTATCCCTTTAAGTAAGTCTAATTAATTTTTGTTGTTCTTGCGGATCTTTCCTAATGATTCCTGCTGCAATCTGCACTAAATAGCAAAACAAAAAAAAAAAGAACATTCCCTGCCGGAGGGCCTGCAACCCATCGTTTTGCACGACCCCCCTGGAAGAGAGAATATGCCAAGGCGGTTCCTTCATGCCCTTTTACGCAGTCCATGGGCGCACAAAGAGGAGACGGAGTGACAGCATATGTCACATTTACATTCCACTCTCATCCTCGCCGAGATAGCGCTCACTGGAGCCCGCTGGGTATCAGTGTCCAATAAACACCCAGGAATCCATGGAGGACATAAAAGACCTTATTTAACCCCTTGGATTCAAGAGACATCTCCAACGTATTGCAAGAAATGTCACTAAGGGTCGTATGTTCAAAATAAAACCATTTGTACTATAGGGGGGGATTATAAATTATTCCCAATATTCTCACTTATTTAAATTTGAATTTTACCCCTTGAATGCTAGAGAGGTCTACAACGCATTGCTTCGCAATGCGTTGTAGACCTCCCTAGCATTCAAGGATTTAAAATCCCCATTTAAATGAACGGGAATTTTTATTTCTCCCCTATAGTGCAAATGGTTTGTCTCAGAACTCCTCTATACTTTTCTTTTGGACATACGGCCCTAAGAGGTCAATTAACTACGAAGTGACCACCCCACACATTCTATGTGTATTTATAAGCCTTAAAGCAGAACTTTCAGATCATACTTAGTAGAAATAGATGTTTTACCTTTAAAAAATAGCAGAGCGTAAAGTAATCCTTCCCGTTTGGAGACCGGAACCCAGGCTACAGCGCAGACATCTTGTCAGTCCCGGTCTCCATTGAGTAGCACTGCAGTGCACCATATGGATAACGGAAGGGACTGACCGTGCAGGTGCGCGGACCGCACTAACCTGCCCGTCAGTCCCCAAATGGGAAGGATTACTTTACATTCTGCTATTGTTTAAAGGTAAAACATCTATTTCCAAGCTAGTCACCATGCGTTTAATGAATGCATGGCGACTTGGTATTACATGAGAGTTCCACTTTAAACCTTAAGGATTGGCGTGCACGCACACGGCCGACACTTAAAGACCAAAGAGCATTTTTTCTTTAATTTTGATTTAGGGCTCTGCGAATGGCACGCAGCCGGGCGGTACATCATGGGTCCTTTAGGATTAGCCACCCATGACGTACATGTACGTCTTGCGTTATAAAGGTGTAAAAGGGATTTTGTAGGCATTAAAAAAACATGAAGAAGATAACGGAAGGGACTGACCGTGCAGGTGCGCGGACCGCACTAACCTGCCCGTCAGTCCCCAAATGGGAAGGATTACTTTACATTCTGCTATTGTTTAAAGGTAAAACATCTATTTCCAAGCTAGTCACCATGCGTTTAATGAATGCATGGCGACTTGGTATTACATGAGAGTTCCACTTTAAACCTTAAGGATTGGCGTGCACGCACACGGCCGACACTTAAAGACCAAAGAGCATTTTTTCTTTAATTTTGATTTAGGGCTCTGCGAATGGCACGCAGCCGGGCGGTACATCATGGGTCCTTTAGGATTAGCCACCCATGACGTACATGTACGTCTTGCGTTATAAAGGTGTAAAAGGGATTTTGTAGGCATTAAAAAAACATGAAGAAGATCTAAGTCTTACCTCTCAAACCTTTATGGTTTATGAGATATTCACAAGCAAAGTTTCCCCTCCCGCCCCTTTTACCTAGTGTAAGCCATCTCTTCTCAGATGTGGAATCCAGTCCATAGACCAGACAGATAACAGAAGGGGACAATCTTCTTCCTATGAGAACAATGAAAGCCCTGCCCCCTTGACAAGTTTTTCAGCTTTTTCCCTCATCTTAATTGAAGATTGTCCCTCTCTGCAGTCTACCTGGGCACCTCCCTTCTGATCTGGTTGAACAGGGGGGGGATACTTTGTTTGTGAATATCTCTTAAACCATAAAGGTTTGAGAGATAAGACTTATATCGTTCTTCATGTTTTTTTAATGCCTACAAAATAAAATAAAGTTAAAATGAAGTATTACTATCCCTTTAAACCCTTTGAGTGCCATAGATACAATGCATTGGTTACTTCTCTGACACTGAAAGAGTTAAAGGCTTTTTATTATAAAAAAAAATGGATGAATTCAAAGGCAAACCATAGAGGACAAACTATTTTAACCCCTTGAATCCCAGTGAGATCTCCAGTGCAATGCTTCTCATTGGGTTGTAGACTTTTGGCATTCAAACGGCCATATTCAGAAAGAGAAAAACGCCCAGATTCTGGCGTAAACCAACAGCATAGGAGGGGGACAAAAGGCTTTCGCACTGATGTAAATGAAGCGTTTAACCCCATTAGACAGGTGTGAAAAACACTGAGAAGCACGTAAAGGTTATAAATAGGCCTCATGAAATGTGCTGGTCACTGCGGAGTTAATTTGCCCCTTAGTTGCTTCGAGACATTTCTTGCTTTGTTGGAGATGTCTCTTGCATCCAAGGGGTTAAACGAGGCATTTTATGAAATAAAATATATAGATCATTTTCTTTCCATCTTCAGCTATTTTTTTTTATATTTTTTTAACCCCTTAGTGACAGCCGCGTTCGTACGCGGCTGTCACGTTAACGCCCGCCGAACATTTTTTTTTTTTTTTTTTCAAAGAAGTCCTGAGTCTCCGAGCGGCGTGCAGCCGCACGGAGACGCGGACTTCCGTGACTTACCAGGTACGTCCTCTGTCACTAAGTGACAGTTTCTGCGGGACGTACCTGGTATGTCATCTGTCGTTAAGGGGTTAATGTCCTGGACATGGAAGCACAGCGGATATGTGTCCAGAGATCTTGCAGTCAGGGACTGGACTGTGATACAATGTAAAAATCGATACAATGTAACACAGTGAAAGGGATATTAATAAATCATTTAAAAAAATCTTCATCTGGTAGCTATTAAAAACTTAAAATAAATGCCCAAAGTCCCATATCGCAAACCTTTATGGTGTGAGAGATATTCCTTGTCAAAGTTCCCCCCTCCCTCCCCTTTCCCTGACGTCAGAGCTCTAGCTGACTGCAGGGCAACCCGGTCCTGTGACCAGCCGGTGGCTCTGCAGCAGAGCCGAGATTGCGATCTTGAAAGAGATCTACTTCACTGGAACTGTCTTCTAATTGTGCTTGCAAACCAAGCACACTTTGTAGACCGTTCCAGTGAAGGATTTGTTTATCAATAACGTGATCTTAGCTCTGCTGAAGAGCCTCCGCCGGTCCCGGGACCGGATTCCCCTGCAGTCAGCTAGAGCTCTGACGTCAGGGAATTTGTCAGTGAATATCTCTCAAACAATAAAGTTTTGAGAGATGGGACTGGGGGCATTTAGTTTAAGTTTTTAATAGCTACCAGATGAAGATTTTTTTAAGTGATGTATTACTATCCCTTGAACAGCATATGGAACACTCAGTGCTGCTCAGAGTGTTACATTGTATCACTGTCCTGCATTGATCGTCGATTGACCAGAAACAAGGGATAGAGCGTGGGACATAAACTGTAAAAAAAAATATGTGATCAAGAAATTAAAAAATAGATAATAAAAAGTCCAAGCAATTTTAAAAAAGGCTTAATATCCTTTAACCCTTTTAGCGCCACAGAGGTATCCAGTGCATCACTTTGCTCAGTCTTCAGTCAGTCCAACATGTCAGGTCCATGCAGGCGGACATGACAGTTGCTGGAAGTTGTTTGAGGCTGAAGCAGGTGGAGTGCATGATCCTATTTAACCGTTTAACCGCTTAAGGACCCCTTTGATATAGGTCAGCGGACCAGCACACGTGACTGATTCTGTGCCAAACGGGGGGGACTGACAGTGACCGATCCGGTCTTGAACTGGTCAATTTCAGTCCTCGCTAGTGCTTACAGCGTTTCCGCCGCAGCTCTGTGAGCACAACATAGGTGACGCGCCAGGACCATCACCGGTCCTTCAGGCCTGACAAGTCACCAGTCCTTATGGGGTTAAGGACCCAGAAGGGTGCGCAATGTATAGCAAAGCCCTTATGGCCCCTATGAATTTTTGCTCTTGCAACTTTGTTGAAGAGATAACATCTTCAGCTGAAACAAGCAGAAAGCATGAACCTACTTAACCATTTAACCTCTTAGGGACCCATGACGGTCCTGGCACATCACGGGTTGGTGTGCGATAAGGAGTCAGGACCCATGATGTGCCAGGGCCATCATGGATTTCAGGGCTCCCAGAATGGCTGCACGCAAAAAAAATTTAAAAAAATGGTCCGTGGTCCTTAATTGACGGCCGCATGCATGCGCGGCTGATCCTTAAGGGGTTAATGACCAGAAGGGTGAGCAACGCATTGCTAAGCTTCTCTTATAACGTGTACGGCAATGGACGATTTCCTCTGCACTCAGTTTGCACATAGACTGTACCGAGCACAGAGGAACGACACACCCTCAAACCCTACCTCTCCACACCCTCCCACACTGCCCGGCCCACAGCGCACGTGGCACATATCATCCATTTTATCACACAAAGAGCTCCGCACATAACCATTAACCCCTTAAGGTCCAGTGATGTTTTGCAAAAGCATTGTTTTGAAAACCCCTTCAGCACACTAAAATAGCTCATTGGGTTTGTTTTTGGGCAGAAATTATTTTCTACAACCCCTTCTCCTGGAAATAAGCCCAACGAGGAAATGTCTTCTCCGTAAGGAGAATGAAAATAAAAATTACAGTGACCCCCAATTCCCCTTCGATTTAAATGGAGCGTTTAACCCCTCTGCAAAGTGTTGGAGACCTTTCTAGCATTTAAGGGGTTAAAATGTCCATTTAAATCCCAGTTCTGTGCAGAAGATGTCAATGCTTTATTACAATGGCACATACTGGGAAATTCAGACTGGGACATTTTACTGAACTAAATAATAGTCTTAGAATGATATATAAACAGGGACTTTTTTCTGGCTAAAAAGAGTGCCAGTCATATATATATATATATATATATATATATATATATATATATATATATAGGGCTCAAAATTTCCACTCGCCACTAGCCAATGGTGAATGAAATTTTAGCCCTGTCGAGTAGAAATTCAGCCCTGGTGGGTATGTTATGTCTTGCAGTGTCGAGTAACTTTTCAGGTCTGGCTAGTAGCAAAGGACTTAAAATTATAAGCCCTGATATATATATATATATATATATCCTATATAATAATTTGCTAAATCGTGTGTAACACCGCGACATGTGCAGTAGACACTGCTGCGCGTGTTGCAGTCATGCGCAATAGAGACTGCCCGTGCCGCGGCTGATACAGAGCTGGGCGCTCCTTTGGAGCGTCCAGCTCTGTATCATCTGCGGCATGGGCAGTCTCCGCTGTGCGTGACTGCCCTGCGACCGGGTGGCAGTGGCACTGTGGCCCGTGTAACGGGCTGTTCAACTAGTATATATATATATATATATATATATATATATAACATATTTTTTGTGAAAAGTACTATGGTCCGTAGGCCCAAGAGAAGCGAGGAACAATTGTGGGGCAGCCAATGACACTTCAAGAGTCACATGGATTAACGCAGATTAAAATGGGGTTTTTAGCTCTTCAAATACTAGAGATGCCCCCAACGTGAAGAAATGCATTGGAGACCTCTGAAGCATTCAAGGGGTTAAAATCTCTTAAATAAGTGGACGTTTAAAAAAAAAGCAATGAATAGCTTTCTAGCTCAGAACAATATAGACAATTGTGACAGTTGGGTGTACAGCAGACAGGATTTTGATCCAGGGAAATATCCGATAGCATTCTGGAGTCAGGAAGAAACTTTTATACCCACTGGGGGCTTAAAGTGATAGTAATGTCCCATAAAAAATTGTTATAGATTTGTAGAGGGTAAAAAAAGAATCTCGCAGTCAAAATTCCCCATTCCCTCCCCTTCTCCTGACATCAGCGTCTAGCTGACAGCAGGAGACCTGAGTCCGGGGACCAGCCTACGGCTCTGCAGCAGAGCCGAAATCCCGTTATTAGAAAATAATTACTGCATTGGAAAGGTCTACAAAGTGTGCCTGGTTTGCAAGCACACTTTGTAGACCGTTCCCATGAAGTAGTTCTTTTCTAATAACTGGATTTTGGCTCTGCTGAAGAGCCTAATCCTGTCGGCCGACACGGATCTCCTTCTGTCAGCTTTACAGCTGACATCACGAGAAGGGGAAACTTTGATTGTGAATATCTCTCAAACCATAGCGGTTTGAGAGATGGGGTTTGTGGCAATGAGATTCTTTTTTTACCCTCTACAAATATATAAAAAATGTTATGGGACATTACTAACAGTTTAACCCCTTAACGAGCCAGGAATGTCATGCCTGGTGCAGCAGTTAAGGACGGTGACGGTCCTGTCACATCAAGGAATTCCGGGGTCACTGGGTGGTGACCCCGGAATCCATTGGAGCAAAAAAATAAATAAATAATGCCCCACGATTCTTAACGGCCAGCCATGAGCCACGCCAGCCGGTCGTTAAGGCGTTTGTTGGAAATGGCTTCAATGGAGTTTTTTCCCTCCTCTGGATCAACAGGGGTGACGTGACATTGGCCGAACTTAATGGACCCATAACTGTTACTGTGTTACTATGACATTATTTTATTCTTGGAAAAAGGTGAATTTGTGATTTTGTCTGTGTGCTGCTGCATTTGATAAATGGAATAGTCTTCCAGTATAAGCAATTGAGGCAAAAACTGTAACTGAATTAGATAACTCCTGAGATAGACAGATATTCTTTCAGTATAATAAGTCTGAGCTAACTATATACAGTGAAATGGACAGATTAGATGGGCCGATTGGTTATTATCTACTGTAAAATCGAATGTTTCTGTATCTCTATATATACACATCATACACACGCAGGCAGAGAAGGTCACACCTTAGGAAAAAAGTTTCACAGTAAAAACATAAATTTCAATCGATAGGCAGACAGATAGATATGAGGTAGAAAGACAAATATGATATATACACAGAGAGACAGACAAATTGATAGACAGACAGATAAGTAGATGGATAGATAGATAGATAGATAGATAGATAGATAGATAGATAGATAGATAGATAGATATGAGATAGATAGATAGATAGATAGATAGATAGATAGATAGATATGAGATAGATAGATAGATAGATAGATAGATAGATAGATAGATAGACAGATAGATATACAGATAGATATGAGATATATAGACAGACAGACAGATAGATAGGAACAGATAAAGATAAACATACAGATAGATACAATAGGAACAGATAGATTTATAGGTATATGCTGAGAGCCATACCATCATGATATATATATATATATATACACATATATATACACACATCCACACACAAGTACACACTCTCAAGTATACACAACCTTTCGACCTTGCATTTCCATTGTTTTACACAAGTAGGACTATATTTACAGAAAAATAGCTCCGTTAGAGCCGAGAGGGCCTGCAACACCTTAAAGGCCTTGCTGGCACTGTAGAGGTTAAACGATATCCACGCCAGAGGGATCTAGGCTGGAAAGCTCTGAGGAAGCACTCGGCCCTCCTGCACTCACGTTCAGCACAGGGGAGGAACACATCAATGCTTGTGATGTACTAAGGAGGCCTGTAGCAAGTCTACGGCACATTAACCCATTGGATGCCAGAGGGGTGGAGCAACACATTGCTGGGGTGAGGCATTGAATACCCCTCTAGCACTAAAAAGGGTTAACTGTGCCATAAAGGACAGATAGTGCTTGTAATCTCTTGAATGTTAGGGAGGTCTCCAACGCATTGCAAAGTAATCAGCCTCAGGATGAGTTTTGCAATTGCAATTCACTGAAGGGGTTAAGATCAATCAACTCTGCCTTTATTTTTCCCAAAACAGTAAACAAGGCAGAAAAAAAACACTCCAGTCTTTATTTCAACCCTTCGCGTTTCGCATGTCCTGAAATGCGTTGCACACACTTCTGGCTCACAAATGTTTAATTCTCCAATAAAGACAATTGTTTTTAAATTATTTTTTTTTTGCATTCATGTAAAAAAAATATAAAACAATAAGAAATATTTGTATGAGCCATATATTGACTTATTTATATAGGATAACAATAAAACAATAAACATGAAATTATTTTCCCAGGAAATGGAGGGTCACTGAAAATTATAATTGGAAAAATGGTTTGAACCAAAAATTCAAATCTAACAATTAACCAAACAAAAAAATGTCATCTAAAAATAACTTCCCCCACCTCCAAAAAAATGTCCATTCCAATCGCATCAATCAGGACACACCCAGATGTTTACGGCATTCTCGAATGCTCTCAAAATGCCCGTCAAAAAAAAGCACAACGCGCATTCGTTTTTTATATTCGCCCGCAAACCCAGCAGAAGAAATTAGTTAACCATTTAAGACCATAGGAACATGCAATGCATTGCAAAACAAGGTGCCCTTAAAGGGTTATTTATCATCTGAATTGAAAGCTCTTGAGGGTAGAAGTCTTGACGCCTCTTAGTAGTGTTACTGTCTTTATTGTTTAACATCCCATTGTACAGCTTTGCAGCATATGCTGTTGCTAATTTAACCCATTGAATGACTCAGAGGGTTAATAACCAATAATAATAAATAAATTAATAAACCTGTTTCAATATACAGAGAAAGAAGGGGAATTTTACAAGCAAATGGGTGTGGAATATGCTGTTTAACTGTATCCTCACAATAATATTAATTAAAAAAAAATCCTGATTTAGCAGTGTAGTTGGAATCACACCAACACATTTTCTAAACAGTCTGTCTTTCAAATGATTCATATTAATATTTTGTTGCACAGATCCGTCTTCTGCTTTCCCTTACCCCTTTGCCTGTATAACACATCAGCTTTGGAAATTGCCTCGTGTTTGAGCAGGGCTTGTTGATGCACAGTTAAAAGCAAAAAGAAAAATCGGTTTGGGGGAATCACTTCTTTATTGAAAACTAGTATATTGGAGTTGGAAGGCACTTCAACTGTTCTGGTTAGCATATACAGTGTCACTAATGTACAATCTTAAGTTTAAAGAGCCACACTGTTGCGCTATTGTTAAAAAACGCACAAAATAGTGTGACATTGACACAAAATGTGGGGAGATTCTAATGTTGACAACAGAATGAGGAAAATATAATAAAAAACAAAATAATTAGCTATTATTGGGTGGAACTGAGGTCTTCAACTCACTGAAAATGCATTAGAGACCTGAATAGAATACCAAGGGTTAAAAAAAGAAAACTGAGGCTATTTCTTTATCATAATTAAGAAACCATTATTTCACTTCATTCATAAGAGGGGATTTGGGCTCCTAAATGGGCCTTCCATGTTATTAACCCTTTGAGGATAAAAGGGGGTGTGCAATTCATTGTTCATAACACAATAACCACCCCTCTGATCGTCAAGGATGTAATCGGTTTATTGATCGAAAATAATGAAAAGTTTGGCCACAGCAGACAGAAATAGAGACACATAACTCGACAGATTCTGCTATTAATTTTTAACCCTTGGAGTGACAAAAGGGATATCCAAGACATTTGTTCATAAGGTTTACGTTTCCATATTTCCTGCAACAAGGGCAAAAATATTAAAACAACTGAGAAGTGGGTAATTATGAGGGGGTTATTAAATCCTTTGCAAGCAAAGAAAAAAACCCATTTTCACTCTTATTGCAACATTAATTTTTATAATTTATCATATTTTGATAGTTTAGTAAAAACGTATCCCACAAAAAAAGCAATACTTTTTTTTTCAACCTTTAAATATTAATATTATATAATATGTACTATATATATCTATCTAGAATTGTTTTTTATATTTTGCTGTTTGCCTCCATGTTTAAGGAACATTTATTAAATTGCAAGAAGGAAATGTAACACGATGTAAATTTAGGCCCAAAAACATCGGAGGAGTTCTGTTATTGGTATACACGTCTTCCTTTTTGTAAGCCTGTGCAAATTTCAATTTTTTTTTCATCTGCAAGAAATGTATCAAAGCTTTGAATTGTCATTCATTAGCAGCATTCAGTTTTAACCCCTTCAGTACCACAGGGGTACGCAACGCATTGTTGCGGACCCCTCTGGCACTGAAGGGGGTTAATATTGCTTCAGAAAAGCCTTCAGGTTTCCCCATGAAACAGGCAAACAAGACTTACTTATGAGGCCTTTTTTCTGAGTTAAAAAAAATGTGTCCTTCAACCACAGATCAAATGAGTATTGAAGTTAGATAATTGCTTGGCTCTTATAAATTGCTCTAATACAGCAGAACGGGTGCTTTATAATCAGAGAATTGCCACGCCATTGTGCTATAATTGCATTGTTATTTTACAACACGTTAAAGCAACGATATTACACCAAACCAACTACACCATAAGAGGTAAATAAAACAATGTTAACATCCCCACTGATTTGAAAGGGACAATTTTAACCCCTAGAATGCACTACAAGACTTCTCTAGCATTCAAGGGGTTAAAAAGCTCCTTTTAACCCTTTGAATGCCAGAGTGGTACGCAACGCATTGCAAAGCAATGCGTTCTGTACCCCTCTGGCACTCAAAGGGTTAAATCAATAGGAATTTGCACTTGTCACCTGTGGTCTAGCTGATTTGCTCCACTACTGCCCAGATAACTATAATATACATACATATATATATATATATATATATATACACACACACAAAATAATAAATCCATTTTGTGATATATATATATATATATATATATATATATTACATATAATAGAATATTGATTATGTATTTGTGACCGTCATTCACTAGGAAACCACATCTCTGATGCAAACCGGTGATCGGTATATAAGAAATGTTGATTAAACCTTTGACTGACATTGGGGTACGATGTGTTGCGTACCTCTCTTGCACTCAAAGGGTTAAAAGCAAACCTTGAGGTTGACTTTTTAAAGATCCGGATTCGCTTTTGCAAAAAACACAAAGATTCTTGTTTTATTTCATAAAATACTAATGCCGGATTAAAAATGTTGATATTTTTACAGTTTATATTAAGTATATACATGAAACCTTGGCTATCAATTAATTTTATCCTAAAAGTGAACCTTAACTGTAATTTCAAATATATATATTCGTAGGTATGTGTGTGTATGTGTATCTCTCTCTCTCTATATATGTATATACTGCGCGTGTTCGAACGCACATGCGAATATCTATCTATATATCTACTATGTGTGTGTATATATCTATAAATCTACTGTGTGTGCAGGTGTGAATGAATATATATATATATATATATATATATATATATATATATATATATATATATATAAAAATATGTGTGTCTCTGTATATAATACAGTTGTGTTCGTGTGAATATATCTATTGTACACGTGTGTGAATATATGTATATATCTAGTATGTTTGTATCTTTGAATATATCTATATATCTATTGTGCATATGTGCGTGTGTGACTATATCTATATATCTAGCATGTATGTATCTGTGAATATAGCTGTATGTCTACTCTGTGTCTACTCTGTGTGTGTGTGTGTGAATATATCTATATCTGTAGATATATCTATTGTGCATGTTAATGTATTTATCGATATATCTACACACATATATATATATATATATATATATATATATATATATATATATATGTATATATTGTTATATATCTATCTGCCACTATATATATATATATATATATATATATATATATATATATATATATATATATATATACACACACACACACAAACGAGCACACCACAGGTGATATATATACAAATGAACAAAATTCCTAATAATATAAACGGGGCATTTAACCCCTTGAACACCAGTACATTACTCTGCAATGAGCTGGACATCTCTCTGTCATTCTGGTAAATAGGAGTCAGACTGAAGACAACAGGGACATTTTATTGCTCCTTACTGTACTGTCGGATTGCTCTAGACCCGCTACACTTTTCATGTGATCATAAGGCCACAGATACACCGTATATTCCTAGTGGAAAGGAAGGGCTCCTCAAATCAAACACAATTATGAAGGCCGAAAAATACAATTAACACTATCCCGCCAAATTGTCCTGGACACGTTCAAGATGACACCAATCATTACACATAACGAACGAGTAATGCAAGCGAGGGGGAAAAAAATCTAAAAGTTTTGGTCAAATAAATGAATTCATCGAGGGAATCGTATGTGTCAGATACACAGCTGTGTCATAAGAACGGAAAATCAAGTTCATAAAACAGCCGAAAAATCTTCAGGAAGTGAAAAAGCTGCATATAAAATTAAAATTATGAATAAAACATGAAAATTCACACATAAAAACTCATATATATATATATATGCACATATATATATATACATATATATATGCTATATACACACGCACACACATATGTGTATGTATATTTAGTGTATTTAGTGTACATATAATTGTTTCACACACATACACACATATATATGCACACATACGTATATGCATACAATATTTATATATATATATATATATATATATATATATATATATATATATATATATACACACACATGTAGACATATATATATATATACACGTATACATATATACAATATTTTTTATATATATATATATATATATATACACGTATACCTATATAATATATATATATGTCTCATGCTGCATCCTTGGGACACCCAGGCTGAGTACATTTATATAAATATATATATATATATATATATATATATATACACACACACATCTATATACTATATATCCCTTTGAGTGCCAGGGGGGTACGTACCCCTCTGGCACTCAAAGGGTTAAATAAATATATATATATATATATATATATATATATATATATATATATATATATATATATATATATATATATATATATATAAACACACACACACACATGCAGATATACACAGCCATATAGCCAGACGTAACATTTGTCCTTACCACTGCAAAAATGAAACCAAACTGACCTTACAGAGACCAGATCTGTTTGAACCTAATAAATACATCTGACAATTATTCAGGGGGATTTAAATTATGCAACATTTCATTAAATCAGCATTTTTCTGCAACATCTACAAATACGTCTCAAGCTCATAAAACACAAAATAAGTTTTTCTTTATTTAAAATGCTCAGTGAAAAGGAGGTGAAAAGGGGTTTCCTATTTATGGTATTTAAATCGCTACATACAAAAAGTAAATGAAAAGAAAAACGTTCCATAAATCTCCCGAAAGGAAGAAGCAAGCAGTGGGATAGTCAGACTTACCCTGGCAATGGGGTGAGGGCACAATTCTGGGGCCGGAGACGGAGACACAAGACCAGGGAGCGTTCACCTTGCAGCCTCCTGTGAAATCAGACAAGAACAGGCTCAGTGCTCAGTGTCTGTGCGAGTGCCTGCAGGCCTGTGAGTGGCAGAAGGCGGGTCCTTACCTAGCAACTAGCTTCACATTCTCGGCAGCGTGCGTTCCCCCTGCCACCACATACCCTTGGCTACCAGCACCCAGCAACCACACAAGGCTCAGAGGGATGGCATTAATGGCAAAACGGATGAGAGACAGCCAGTGAGGAACAGAGACAGATAAAGTCACAGGGACAGAGAGAGGGAGAGAGACAGACAGAAATATAGAGAGAGATAAAGAGGGGGGAGAGATAGAGGAAGACAGAGAGAGAGAGACAGCGAGGGGGGATAGAGGAAGAAAGAGACAGAGACAAAGCCTGAGAGAGGGGGAGAGACAGAGGGGGATAGAGGAAGACAGAGAGAGAGAGACAGACAGAGAAAGACTGAGAGAGGGGGAGAGACAGAGAGACAGAGGGGGGGTAGAGGAAGACAGAGAGAGACTGAGAGAAAGACTGAGAGAGGGGGAGAGACAGAGGGAGAGAGAGAGAGAGACAGAGGGGGAGAGAGAGAGAGACAGAGGGGGATAGAGGAAGACAGAGAGAGACTGAGAGGGAGGAGAGAGAGACAGAGAGAAAGACTGAGAGGGGGAGAGACAGAGAGAGAGAGACAGAGGGGGATAGAGGAAGAAAGAGAGAGACTGAGAGGTAGAAAGAGAGAGACAGAGAGAAAGACTGAGAGAGGGGGAGAGACAGAGAGGGAATAGAGAAAGAAAGAGAGAGACTGACAGAGGGGGAGAGACAGAGAGAGACAGGGGAATAGAGGAAGACAGAGAGAGACAGAGAAAGACTGACAGAGGGGGAGAGGGGAAGAAAGAGAGAGACAGACGGGGAGAGACAGAGGAAGAGACAGACAGAGAGAGAGACAAAGAAAGAGAGACAGAGGAAGAGAAAGGAAAAGACAGTGGAAGAATTAGAGAGAAAGATACAGAGGCAAAGAGAGAAAGAGGGAGAAAGAAAGATAATGAGAGACAGAGAGAGAGACAGTCAGAGACAGAAAGAGACAGAGAGGGAGAAAGACAGACACTGAGAGAGAGAGAGAGAGATGCAGAGAGCGATATAGAGAGAAAGATACAGAGAAAATCATAGAGAAAAATATATACATTAATAGAGAGAGACGGGGGGTCTGATGTACTAAGAAGAACTGGATGAATTCTGAAGCAAACCAACTGCATCACTGATTTAAAAGGGAATTTCAACCCCTTGAGTGCTGGAGAGGTCTCCAACACAATGCTTTGCATTCGCTAGCATTCAACACGTAAAAAGACCCATTTAAATCAATGAGAATTTTGGGAATATTTATTTGAGCTTCTTATAATGATGTTGACTTAGTTCTGGTTTAGTACATCAGAGAGAGGGAGAGAGAGAGAAAGAGAGAGAGAGGGAGAGAGGAGAAGAGAGAGAGAGGGAGAGAGGAGAAGAGAGAGAGGAGAAGAGAGAGAGAGGAAGCGAAGAGAGAGGGAGAGAGATACATGGAGAGAGAGAGAGGAGAAGAGAGGGAGAGAGAGAAAGAGAGAGGGAGAAAGAGAGAGGGAGAGAGAGAGAGTAGAAGAGAGAGGAACAGAAGAGAGAGGGAGAGAGAGGAGAAGAGAGAGGGGGAGAGAGAAAGAGAGGGGGAGAGAGAGAGATACACGGAGAGAGAGAGCGAGAGAGAGAGAGAGGAGAAGAGAGGGAGAGTGTAAGAGAGGAAGAGAGATACACAGAGAGGGAGAGAGAGAGGAGAAGAGAGAGGGAGAGTGAAAAAAGGAAGAGAGAGAGGGAGAGAGAGAGAGGAGAAGAGAGAGAGAGAGAGGGAGAAAGGGAGAGTGAAAGAGAGGAAGAGAGAGAGAGAGAGACGCGTGTGTCAAGCTTGCCTGGCAGTTAACAAGTCTTGAATGGGAAATGTTAGCAAACAGCATATCTTGTGCATGTTAATAACTCGTCTTCACTACTTAACATTATGAATAATTCAGTAGACAAAAAGAGCCCCCCGCCCCTCTCTACCACGCTTCCAAATGCCCACAGACAGGAGCAAAATATAAAAAGTGTTTTTGAAAATTTTAAAAATTAGATCTCGTCACCTTGACATCTATTCTCCTAGGGTCCCCAAACTCACACTGGGTGTATTTACCGAAAATTTTCCCCCGTTGTCGCTGTTTACTGCCATTTCCCCATCTTTGCCACCCGTCTTACGTCTTTTGTTCAAAGCTGGCACCTGTCCCAGGCAACGCAATGCTACCCACATGCAATTCCCTCACAATACAGAACAAAATATGAAGAGCGAGAGAGAGAGAGAGAGAGAATGGAAATTAAAAAAAAGGTAAAATGCAGTATTCCCATTGCAACCAGATTAAAAAGAAAAAAAAAAAAAAGCGAAAAATAAAATGATCCTTCCTTTTAGCGAGGCGGCATTTGGGAGCGATTATAGAAAAATAAAAGATGAGAAAAAAAGGCGGTTTATTTGCTCGATGGGGAAATGCGTCACGAAAAAGGGAAGGGTAAAAAAAAAAAAAAAATCTATCGACAGCATATTGGCACAGGCTGATTCATTGTCATATCGAAAAATATGGGGAAATAAAAATCGTTGTCCGTAAATAAATAAAAAAAAAAGGAACGAGAAAATCTTGGAGATGTGAAATGAAAAGAAAGCAAAAAATAAAGAGGATTAACCCCTCGATTGCTAGAGAGCTCTCCAACACATCGCGAAGCAATGCGTCGGAGACCTCGTTAGTATTCAAGGGGTTAATGAAAATAAGAATGCAAAAAAATTAGTCCGCAGAGGCAAAAAAAAAAAAAAAAAAAGAAAGCAGATGGTTAAATTTAAAAAGCAAAGTGAAAAAAAAATATCCTATTTGCTGCAATAGAAAAAAGTTATACCCTGCCAAAAGCCTTCTGAAGGGGTGGCCCTTAAAACAGGAACGCAACTAGCAGCAGCAGCTTAATTTGCAGACTATCATCTCCCCCTTGTGCGTAACTAGTGCAGTCTGATTCGGAAAGAGGAGGAGGACGTGAGCTAGCGAAATGGAGATGGGTTAGGTCTGATGATGAAACAGGAGCACAGCCCTGCGTGAGCAAGCTAGTTTTTATCACGTCCACTCACACAAACACATTCTGTATGTGCATGGATCTAGACAAGAGCTAAGCTTTCCCTCTCTACTGTACAATTAGCAGGGAAATTGCACACACAAACACAAGAATGTGTGTGTATGACTGTGTGTGTTTTTGCACTGTTTTTTGTGTGTGTGCATACATGTGTGTTTGTGGGTATAATGTATGTCTGTAGTGTTTTTTTGTGTGTGTGTATCAGTGTGTATGTGTTAGTGTGTTTGTACTATGTGTATGTGTGTATATCATGGGTGTCTGCAGATTATCTCTTTGAGTGCCAGTGGGGTATTGTGTAACCCTCTGGCACTCAAAGGGTTATTTTTGAGGGTGTAGCGATAATATGCCCCCCAGGTCAGCCTGCCCAGACCCATGCAATCTATCAGCAGACACCCATGGTGTGTATGTGTGTGTTTGTAATATGTGCATGTCTGTGTTTATTATGTGTGTGTGTGTGTGTTTGTGTCTGTGTATATAAAGTCTGTGTCTTTGTGTGTATGTGTTTGTCTCTACTTTACAATTAACATGGAAATTACATACATGTACAATGTGTGTGTGTGTGTGTGTGTGCACGTGTGTTTCTGTCTGTGTGAGTGTGCATTTGCAGTGTGTGTTTGTGTGTAGTGGTTGTATGTGTATGGGGTTTGTGTATATATGTATATATGTGTGTGTTTTGTAGTGTGTGTGTTTGTGGGTTTTTTATTTGTATATGTGTCTGCGAATGTATGTATGTGTGTGTGGGGGGTTATGTGTGTGCAGGTATGTGTGCGTGTAGTGTTTGTAATATGTGTGTGTATGTACGTGCATGTGTGTACGTTTGTAGCGCCTGCATGTAATATGCGTGTCTGTCTGTGCATGTCTTTGTGAGTTTGTATGTGTTTCTGTGTGTTTGTTTACTTCACAGCTGTCAGGGAATTGTATACATGTAAAGTGTTTGGTGTGTGTGCATGTCAGTGTGTGTGTGTTGTGTGTTATATGTGCATGTGTTTGAGACAGAGTCTGTGTGAGCGTGGGTATGTGTTCGTACCTACTGTCGTCTCTTCTGTATATTTAGAAGGCAGCTTGTTTACACGTAACGTGTGTGTGCCTATGTGTGGTTGTGTGTGTATCTGTGTGCTTGCATCTGCTGTACAATCAAAGGAGATTTTTTTTAAATAAGTCAATGTGTTTGTATGTACGTGTGCTTGTTCCTTCTGTACAATTAACACTGAGATGTCAGATATAAAGTGTGTATGAATATGTATGAGTGTGTCTACGGCTGTGAGTCTGTGTGTGTGTCTGTTTGTCTGACAGTGTGTGTGCATCTGTATTTTCTAACCCCTTTTCATTTTCCTAGGGCAAATATGAAACTTGAAATACATTATTCCGTCTGAATACATTAATATCACTAGAAATTTCAGAAGTTATAGTTTGAGCCAAACCTATTTACAAAATTCATGTTATCTTTAACCCCTCTATACAATGGGTTAAAAACTGTGAGAACAAAAATTGCTTCCCAGTGGGTTAAAGGAAGGTTAGGGCTATATACAAGTTCCTGTTCTATGAGACCATGTGCTGTGAAGTTCAGAGACACCTATGGAATAGGGTTACCACCCAGCCGGTATTTTACCGGCAGGCCGGTAAAAAATTGGCTTCTGTCCAATGTTGTCTATGGCCGGAATGCCATGGCCGGTATTTTTGGTAGAAAAGGTGGCAACCCTACTATGGAAACATTATGGTATGCTTAGATTTAAAATAATATTGCAGGTGCAGTTTTTCCATTTACTTGGGGGAAGTTATTTCCGTTTGCACTTTTCTCTTCCTGCTGCTTCACCCATAGAAGGCTGCAGGCTGCGGACCAGGAAGTAAAGAGTGCAAAGGAAAATTGCTTCCCCCAGCACATATGATTTTGAAATATCTGGGGAGAGATTCACTAAGAAGTAATGAAGAGGTGGTAACGTCTCCAATTCCTATGTTATTCTACAGAACCTATTCTTTAAGATTTCTCAAGTGGGAGAGACTTTAGTGTATAGGATCCATAGAATAACATAGGAACTGGAGAAGTCGGGGATTATCCACTAAGATGCATAGCTGGGAACGCTCCCAATTTGCCCCGGAGACTCCGGTTTTGACTCTGTATTACCCTGTATTACCGGGGCAGAGGCTGATCCTCCGGATGTGGGGAGATTCTACTGAAATTCTGCCCACTTCCGCTACTTATTCCCCAGTCCATTCATTATACTTTTGCTTCATTTTATAAGCTCTGACCCCTCGTGACTAAGCCCTGCCCCTTTTTTTGATGCAAATCGTGTCATTTTTCTCCCCCAGTGGCACCACAGGACTCTCACTCTCCTGGGAGTCCACCAAAAAGTCCCCGGGTATGATAAGGTGTGATAAAGAGGTGATAATGTAGAGATGACTTCTCCAGTGATATCACTTATCCAGTTCCTATGTTATTCTATGGATCCTATTCACTAACATTTCTTCGACTTTGGAGATCTTAATGCATAGGTCCCATAGAATAACATACGAACTGGAGAAGTGATATCACTTTATCACCTCTTTATCACCCCTTAGTGAATAACCCCCAACATCTCCACTTAATCACCTCTTTATCACCCCTTTGTGCATCTCCCCCTGAAGTTCTATTACACATGGCAACCCTAACACTGAGATGTTGAATTAATGGTGTCGCACATCATTAAAAGGTCCTCTGGAGGGACATGCTTTCTTGCACACACGGGATTTTCACCTCTTGTGGATGCACCAAAGTCCGGTATTCTGCAACTTTTACTGCTTAAGCCCTTAAGGACGCATGACGTGCCACGACCATCACGTGTGTCTGGACATTAAAGGGATAGTAATACTTCGTTTTATCTTTATTTTATTTTGTAGACATTAAAAAAACATGAAGAACGATATACGTCTTATCTCTCAAACCTTTATGGTCTGAGAGATATTCACAAGCAAAGTTTCCCCTCCCGCCCCTTTTACCTAGTGTACGCCATCTCTTCTCAGATCTGGAATGCAGTCCACAGACCAGACAGATAACAGAAGGGGACAATCTTCTTCCTATGAGAACAATGAAAGCCCTGCCCCCCTTGACAAGTTTTTCAGGTTTTTCCCATATCTTAATTGAAGATTGTCCCTCTCTGCAATCTACCTGGGCAACTCCCTTCTGATCTGGCTGAACAGTGTTACATCAGTAAAAGGGGCGGGAGGGGGATACTTTATCGTTGAATTACTCTTGAACTACAACTCTGACAGAATTGAAATAACATTCTCCAAAGTCCAAATACTATGATGATTAATTAGAGCTGCTTTTATTATGAAACATTACCACCCCTTTAAGGACCGGGTACAATCCTGGCACGTCACTGAATACAGTGGTCGCCATGGCAATCCCAGAATGCAATAAGTATAAAAAAAAATTAAAAAAATGTACTATGGTCCTTAACGGTTGCCTCCTTCCGGATCGGGCAGTCGTTAATGGGTTAAACACAAGCCTTGATGGAGCTGAGCTGCTCTTTGCAACTTCCAATTAATGGCCGACCCAAATGGGCACCGGCCAGTGATATCCAAGGGGTTGGAAGCTGTATGTAAATCAATGAAAAAATTGGGAATTTTAACCCTTTGAGTACCAGTGATGTATTAAAATACCTTGGTCTAGAATTCCCCCATTCCTGTTTAGTAAATCGGCCTCTTTACATACCTTGGTAGTAGACCAATACCCGGATGTATATCTGGCTTGAAACACACATGTAAAAATTGACATTATTTGATACAGCACAGCAGACGTGCTGATAGAGATAGAGATGTATGAAATCAGGGGGCAGTGCATAACTTGCACCTACATTAGATTTCACTGGACCTGCACCTGTTGTTTTGTACAGATTCATTAGCACATTTTAGTGCACAACTCCTATAGCACAATCTATACATCACGCCAATTTCTACCCTGTAGCGAGCGCAAGGAAAATGAAGAATTATTTGCCTGTTTCCTCTGTATTAGACTACGCATAGCCTACTCTTAGTGTGTGGAGCGAT
Source organism: Rhinophrynus dorsalis (assembly GCA_037306005.1). Classification (NCBI taxonomy): domain Eukaryota; kingdom Metazoa; phylum Chordata; class Amphibia; order Anura; family Rhinophrynidae; genus Rhinophrynus; species Rhinophrynus dorsalis. The sequence goes on along the minus strand of CM074721.1, from coordinate 21,187,294 downwards.
GGCTTGACCCTGCGTTGCCTACCCCCTCCCGCACTGAACTCTCTTTGGAGCAAATGGTTGGCTGTCCACTGAATTACTCACAATTATACCACATTCGCATCCCTGGAACTTTGATGAGCACAGCCCAATAAGAAGAGTAGGCAACTGCCTAGAGTTTCAATTGTGAGGGGCGGTGCTTCAGCTGTGCTGGCCACACCTACATTCTGAATTGTGGGTGTGGCCAAAGCAATCTCAGTGCACCAGTTTTATACCCATTTGCAGGCTGTTATTTAACCCATTAATAACCTTGTGATGTGCCAGGACTGTCACCGTTTTTTTCCCTTAAGGGCCAGTGACGGTCATAGCACGTCACATACTTTTTTTTTATGTGTAGGTAAAAATGGGGTATGAAATTAACCTCTCCAAGACCGAAGAGGTCTCTCTCAGACCCCCACTTGGCAGGCTGGTACACGTAAAGTGCCAAGTGTGCAGGTGCGTCAGCATAAATCAGAGCAGTCCTTAAGGGAAGGTAACTACCCGGGACACTGGTCCTTAAGGTGTTAACCCCCTTGGATGCTAGAGAGAGATCGCCAAGCTTTCTTCATTCTTGCTTGTTATAGATGAAGGGTATTTTCTGCGCCAGGAAAAAGTGGATGGGACTGCGGGTGGGATCATGTGATCATGGGTGGAGCTAAGAGCACCTAGACTGCCTTACCTAGGCATGTCTGGGATGTAAATCCAGCTCTGATGCTATCTGTGTCATAATGTGCAAGGGGCTTAATGGGAATGGGTAGGATTGTATTGAGAAACGGCAGGGATTGTATTGAAAAGAGGCAGAATGGTGTGGGGCACAGGCCGAATTGGTGGGGTGAGTGGACAGGGTTACCAAGGAACAAAGATGCTCTAATTGACTAAGAAAACCAGAGTCTCTGGGGCTGATCCAGAGACATAGAAACATAGAATTTGACGGTAGATAAGAACCATTCGGCCCATCTAGTCTGCCCATTTTCCTACTGTAAAAACCTCAAACCTTATTTGGTCCGCGGTCTTGTTTCATGTTCATGCATACTTACATTCCTTTGCTGTATTAACCTCTACCACTTCTGCCTCTAGGCTATTCCACTTATCTACCACCCTCTCAGTGAAGTAAAACTTTCTTACATTACGTCTAAACCTATGTCACTCTAATTTTACACTATGGCCTCTTGTCCAAACATTTTTACCCCTTTGAACTGTTCTTCCCTCCTTTGCTTTGTTGAATCCCTTCATGTATTTGAATGTCTCTATCATATCCCCTCTTTCTTCTCTCCTCCACGCTATACAGATCCTTTAGTCTATCCTGATATTTCTTTTCCTGTAAACCAGTCACCATTTTAGTCGCCATTCTCTGAATTCTCTCTAGAGTATCTATATCCTTCTGGAGATGGGGTCTCCAGTACTGTACACAATACGCTAGGTGAGACTTCTCAGGTATACCTGTTTCATTGCCAAGGGGTATTCAAATACACTGCTTTGAACACCCTTTTGGAATTCAAAGGTTTAAAATTAATAGCAGGCATGAAATATCGGTACCGTTACCGGCAGTGGAATAATTTCAGCTGCGCAAGAAAATCAGAATAAACCAACTGCGTCATAAGGGGGACCATAAAAATTATTTTTGATATCAATGGTCTTCTTAACCCTCTGATTGCCAGAGGGGTACGCAACGCATTGCAAAGCAATGTGTTGCGCAACCCTCTGGAGCTCAAAGGATTAACCACTTGAATGCTAAAGAGGTCTCCGATGCATTGTGACCTCTATTATTCCAGGGGTAAAAAGCCTCATTTAAATCAATGTGGATTTTGGTGAATTTGAAATCATTCCCTATGGCACAGTTGGCTTGATCCGGTCGACTTTCGTTTTGAACACAAGGCTGCTGGAACGTTACTGAGCAAAAACATGGTCTGGATGACAATGTGAGATGACATTTTTGGCCATCGAGAGATGCTGACCTTAAATAGCAACAAAACTGCAACAAAATGACTCCAGAAAATAACATTATGGAGATGTAGCAATCGCTTTTCCACCTGTTTTTGTTTTTTTGTTTAATTTTTTTTGCAGTAACTCCTCGGATGCCAAAGACGTCTCCAGCACATTGAGAATGAACTGGAGACCTCTCTAGCAGCCAACACATTACAAAAGGTGCCAAACTTCATAAAGGTTTTACTGAGAACTCAAGATTGCGCCAAACTCCAAACTGAGCACGCTCAGTGCAGTCGAACAATGAAGAACAAGTGCAGACTCTTACAGATTACAATCGATGACTGGGAGAGTGCAAGGTCCTGCAGTTTAAGGTTTTTTCTGAGATTCTTCCCGACTGTTGCTCATACACGTTATAAATGATCTCGTGCAAAACTTACAATTACTTTTGCTACGATAAGTCAGCCATATCCTATAATATAATTTGCTTGGATGCAATGCTCCCTGTGTGTGTAACACATGAGCAGTAGAGACTGCCTGAACGACGTAGTTATGCGCAGTAGTCATGCGCAGCAGAGACTGCCAGAACGACGCAGTAACAAGCAGTAGTCATGCGCAGCAGAGACTGCCTGAACTACGCAGTTACACGCAGTAGTCATGCGCAGCAGAGACTGCCTGAACTACGCAGTTACACGCAGTAGTCATGCGCAGCAGAGACTGCATGAATGACGCAGTTACGCGCAGTAGTTATGCGCAGCAGAGGCTGCCTGAACGACGCAGTTACGCGCAGTAGTCATGCGCAGCAGAGACTGCCTGAACAATGCAGTTACGCGCAGTAGTCATGCGCAGCAGAGACTGCCCGAATGACACAGTTACACGCAGTAGTCATGCGCAGCAGAGACTACCTGAACGATGCAGTTACGCACAGTAGTCATGCGCAGCAGAGACTGCCTGAACGATGCAGTTACGCACAGTAGATATGTGCAGTAGAGACTGCGTGAACGATGCAGTTACGCACAGTAATCATATGCAGCAGAGACTGCCTGAACGATGCAGTTACGCACAGTAGTCATACGCAGCAGAGACTGCCTGAAACCACCAGCCCCCATTCCTAGGCATGGAGCGGGGCGCCACGAACGGCCCACCGCCCATCCTTGCCCCGGGGCAGCAGCCAAGGTCACCGTGCGGCACCCTGGCCCGTGCACATGGCTTTCAATACTAGCATAAAAATAAACCCGATTATTGCTTATGATTTTTTTTTGTAATGTTACACTCTAAGCTGAAACATGAATATTGCCGCACGCTCCATTTCCAGCAGGTCATGCCCCTTCACCCCTCCAACACTCAGATGATATCTAGGTTTCCAATATTTGAGTGGTTGCCTTTAAACCCAACCACCTCCTTTCTTTTGCAGAACCCCTGCCTTCACTTTAAAGCCATCTGCATAAACTGAGCTGGGCTGTTTGGCCCTCTCCTAACCATGCCTTGGCACCAAGTCAAAAGCTGATAAGCAATTCCGCGACACAGCTCTGCTGCTGGGTTGAAAAAAAACCCAAAAAAAAACAAAACAGAAAGAATAAAAAAAACAGCTGCGATGATTGCATTTTGATTGAGAGACCCAAACAGGAGAAAAAAGAAAAAAAGAGAGGAAAAAAAAAAATAATTTAGGCTGCAAATGCCAGGGGGATTCTGCTGAAGATTCACCACGCTACAAGTGAGGCCAGAATGTCCGTCCTCCATTTTTCCTTTCTCTGTTTAGTTCAGAAATAAAAACGCAGCCTCGTCTACACTCCCTCCCCCTGCATAACCTCGAGCAAACCCCAGGATCCGTGCCAAAAGTCACATTGCTGGTTACCCAGCACAATTTCTTTTAACGTTTTCTTTAAAATAAAATAAAAAAAAATAAGCAATAAAAAAAAAAAAACCTCAATAAGATATTGCTTCTAAAAAAAAAACAAAAAACTTTTGCAGGAATAAGTGATTGCAACTGTTAACCCTTTGAGTGCCAGAGGGGGTACAGAATGCGTTGCCTTCCGTACCTCTCTGGCACTCAAAGGGTTAAAGGGATGATCTCCGAAATGCAACCCTTACAATGCTAGAGAGGTCTCCAATGCTCTGGCGTCCAAGGGTTAAACGGAAAGCTGCCTGTTTAACTCTTTGCTCATTCATGGGGTTTTTGCAAATCAACGCATTGCAGGGCCCCCCCCCCCTTCCTATTCCGCCAGCATGTTCTGTTCCTGCAGGGATGGATGGATGGAGGGAGAAAACTAGAAGGGAGAGCGGGAACGTATGATATCGTTTTTTTTTTCTCTCTCTCTCTCTGTTCTCAAACGCTAGCATTTGGCTTTTTCCATTTGTGGCAGATCACTGTACGGCTATTGTAAGCAGAACATCCAGCCTCTTTTGGGAAAAATTCCAAAGGCTACTCAGCTAAGTTCAGCAGAACAAACTTTTTTTTTTCTCCCTCTCTCTCCGCCGAAGAAAGAAGACAAAAAAAAATTCCTGCCGGCTATATCCCCTGGTTTTTTTTTTTTCTTTCCTTTTTTTTTTGTCATTTTTTTATTTTATTTTTTTTTATTTTTTCCACTGCGTTTCTTTCTTTCTTTTGCTGTCGAAGGAGTTAAGGTAGAATTGTAGAGGGCTCTTCTAAGATTCAAGCGAGATCTGCAATGGCAAAACTGAATCGGAAAAGCAAGGTGGGGGTCTTTTTTTTTTTTTTTTTGTCTTGGAAAAAAAAAAAAAATCAGTGTCTTAATAGCAGTGGTAATTTAATATGGCTACTTGATCTACTGTCTATGTCTTCATATCGCTTCTAATTCTAAAGGATTCCAAATGACACCCCCTCCTTCCAATCTCGGTAGCTCCCACCCCTTCTCTCCTGAACAGCGTCTACTCTAACACTCTCCCTAACATGTATCACCCGATTTCTCCTCTATTCATTCTAATGAAAACATCCGTTAGATTCATCTCTTCCTGTGTTGCAGTGAACTGTTTGCAGTCTCGATGGTATAAGCCAAAAAGGGGAAAGGAAGAGAGGGGGGGGGGGCGAAAAAAATTAGGCCTCTGCTAGGTAATTCTCTCATAGCAACAGTAGTTCTTGGTACGCCTGCTTTGGCATGCATCAGCACTTGTACCCGGCCAAATGTCCCCCTGCGTCATCTCTCGCCATTTCTCTCCACCAATCGAATGCTCTCTGCTGTAATCAAAAAATATATACTTTTAACTTCATTGGTACATTTGAAGTGGGGGGGGGTGAAAGAGAAGAGAGTGAGGAGAGAGACTTAATAATACTTGTTTGGGCTTGACGAAAACTTTATGGGGCCTTACGCTTTGCCCACATAGGGGAGAAGGGAAGGCAAGCTACTTGTATCTGTGCTTCTTATCCTAGGATTTTACCATATCGAACAGCTTTTATGTGAAGATGCCAGAGTGCGGTTCTGTAGCATTGCAAAGCACTGGGTTTCTACTGATATTTAACCCTGTAGAGTAGTTCTCATATGTGGGACACCCTCCACCACAGCACTCTTTTAACCATCTGAGTGCAATGCGTTGTGTACACTTCTGACACTCAAAGGGTTAAATAGATTTATTTATTTATAGTTGCTGTCACACTTACAAGAAAGAAACTGTGGTTAAGGCTTTTATGTTTAACTGTTAAATGTAGTAGGAGACGTGTGCTCTCAGGCCACAAGCACCTGACTGAGTAGATCAGGGCCGCACTAGCCTTTCGGGGTTACAACGCCCCTTGTCCCCAACCAGATGTTTTATTCACCTAAGCGTCCGGGGGGGGTGTGAGGGCAAGAGGGTGCACTTGTAACTCCCCCCTCCCCTGGATAAACATAAGAGATAGGTGGACTGTACTGGGGGGCATATTATGGCTCTCCAGGGACATTTTGGGGGGCAGGGGCTCAAATGAAAAAAAGGGTTCTTCTCATAATTATTATTATTCTTTTTTGTTAAAAGGGCATGACAAAAAGGGCAGGTGCTCAAGCTCCCTTTGGTGTCTATGTGTGCACGTACCTGCCTGTGGCTCTCCCCAGAAAAATGTCTGCAGACGCCCATGTTTAAACTTATCCATTTTAGATATATATATATATATCAGGGCTCAAAATCTCCACTCGCCACTAGCCAATGGCGAGTGAAAATTTAGCCCTGGTGAGTAGAAATTCAGCCCTGATCGGTATGTTATGGCTTGCAGTGGCGAGTAACTTTTCAGGTCTGGCTAGTAGCAAAGGACTTCACATTTAAGCTATATATATATATATATCTAGGATAATGACAATTAATGAGCATTGCAGTATGTAATAATACCTTTTTTATTGGACTAACATTCAATTAAAATCCAAAAGTCCATTTAATTGAATGTTAGCACAATAAAAAAGGTATTATTACATACTGAAATACCCATTAATTTGACCTCTACATCACTGGACTAACACAGCTAACCGACATTATTATATATATATATATATATATATATATATATATATTTATTTTATTTTTTTTCCCCAAAAAAACAGCACTCACAAGCCTTCTGAATTAATTCAAATGATCATATTGCCGATTTATTCAGATTTAAATAAATCTGTAATTTGATCCTCTGGATTAATTCAAGTAACCCTGTGAGTGCTGTTTTGGAATCTATGAATCACAGCTACACTTTAATTGTCACTCAGGCAGTGCGTGACTTAAATGTCATGAGTGCAGGCACCACTACACACACACACACACCACGACACACACACACACGCATATACACACACCTCTACACACACATACACACCCACATACACACACCTACAAACACACACCCACATACACACACCCACACACATATAGTGTGTTTGTGTGAGCATAAAAACGAAGCATTAGCTGGACTAGATATGTTTAACCCTTTGAGTGCCAGAGGGGTACGCAATGCTCTGGTACTCAAAGTGTTATTGGTGTGAGTAACATCAGGCTTGACATCTCTGCTCAGGCAAGAGCCTTCAGGAAGGTGTTTTCCAGGTATAGCTTCTTGCCGGAGCCAAAACTGTTACCGGCTCTTTCACACGGGCGACTTTTCTAACATGATATTTTTAATAGCAAATTAAATTAGGTGAATTTTTAGTGCAACAGTGTAGCAAGGTTCTTCCAGCATTCATTCTATCAATATAAACAGAAGTGTTACAATTACAGGGAAAACACAGCTACCTGAGATAGCGTGGTGATTTCAATGCGAGTCCGTTAAAATCAATACTATATATCTGTAGTTGCGTTATCGCACTGCTTGAGGAAAGTTGCAGCACGCAGAGCGTCTCTGTGCCAGTCACAGCGCATTTTGCCAGTGTGAAATGTTCCACTGGACACAATGGTTCACATCTCATGAGTTTTTTTTTTGTGTTACTGTTACCATATGAATGAGGCATTACATGCACTAATAAAGGATATATATATATATACACACACACACACACACTTAAAACCAGTATACACATACAAGCACGGACACACAAATACACATAAATAATAAATGCATAAAGAAATATAAATATATACGGTATATACAGTATATATTCATATATATATATATATATATACACTCACACAAATACACACTTTTATAAATATCAATGCAAACACACACATAAAACCAATAAACACATACAAGCACAGACACACACCACAAACACACTCAAATATATATACATGCATATATCAATAAATATATACACATACATATACATACATATGCATACACAATAAAAAAGAATATATATATATACACACACACACATACATGTAGATAGATAGATAGATAGATAGATAGATAGATAGATAGATAGATATGAGATAGATAGATAGATAGATAGATAGATAGATAGCTATAGATAGATATTAGATAGATAGATAGATAGATAGATAGATAGATAGATAGATATGAGATAGATAGATAGATAGATAGATAGATAGATAGATAGATAGATAGGTAGATAGATAGATAGATAGATAGATAGATAGATAGGTAGATAGATAGATACATAATAGATAGATAGATAGATAGATAGATAGATAGATAGATATGAGATGGATAGATAGATAGATAGATAGATAGATAGACAGATAGATAATAGATAGATAGATAGATAGATAGATATGAGATAGATAGATAGATAGATAGATAGATAGATAGATAGATAGATATGAGATAGATAGGTAGGTAGATAGATAGATAGATAATAGATAGATAGATAGATAGATAGATAGATAGATATGAGATGGATAGACAGATAGATAGATAGATAGATAGATAGATAGATAGATAGATAGATATGAGATAGATAGATAGATAGATAGATGATAGATAGAGATAGATAGATAGATAGATAGATAGATAGATAGATAGATAGATAGATAATAGATAGATGGATAGATAGATAGATCGATAGATAGATAGATAGGTATGAGATAGATAGATATGAGATACATAGATAGGTAGATAGATAGATAGATAGATAGATAGATAGATAGATAGATTAATAGATAGATAGAGATAGATAGATGATAGATAGATACATAGATAATAGACAGATAGATAGATAGATAGATAGATAGATAGATAGATAGATAGATAGATAATAGATAGATGGATAGATAGTTAGATAGATAGATAGATAGATAGATAGATAGATATGAGATACATAGATAGATAGATAGATAGATAGATAGATAGATAGATAGATAGATGATAGATAGAGATAGATAGATAGATAGATAGATAGATAGATAGATAGATAGATAGACAGACAGACAGACAGACAGACAGATAGGTAGATAGATAGATAATAGACAGATAGATAGATAGATAATAGATGGATAGATAGATAGATAGATAGATAGATAGATAGATAGATATGAGATACATAGATAGGTAGATAGATAGATAGATAGATAGATAGATAGATAGATTAATAGATAGATGATAGATAGAGATAGATAGATGATAGACAGATGCATAGATAATAGATAGATAGATAGACAGATAGATAATAGATAGATGGATAGATAGATAGATAGATAGATAGATAGATAGATAGATAGATAGATAAAAACATGTGCCTGATTAAAGTTATAATTAGTCTCTCCAGGAGATTCAGAGACTTCTGAGCTCCAGAAAATAAAAGCAAAATAAATTTTAAAAAGTATAAATAATATTTAAAGACTTATAAAAGTAGTGGACACACAGTGGTAGCAGAGTGAGCGAAAAGAGGAAAATTTAGCATGAAACTGAGGTTTTTTTAAAAACTAAAAATAGGTCCATTCCCTGATGGGCAGGATGTGGGGGGGTAGTGAACTTGCAGTGTAATAGAACTTGCTGTTATGCTGCTTACACTGTGAGCGATCTGCCTGACTCTAACCAGCCTGCCTGTCCTGAGGAGGAATTAGCTGCCACGCAATGTTATTTATACAAACAGACACATGTACTAAGAAGGGACAAGGGCAGTTCTGGGGCAAATCGAACACACAACAGGTGCAAATAAAAATCCTTAAAATTTCCATTTTTTGTTAAAGGGGAATTTAACCTCTTGAATGCTATAGAAGTCTCCAACGCACTCTCTACATTCAAGGGGTTACCCACCCTCCCCATTTAAATCAACAGTTATTTTAACCCTTTGAGTTTCAGAGGGGTACGCAACACATTGCAGAGGATTAAAATATCTTCGAAGGGTTAAAAGTCTGATTTAAATCAGCAGGAATTCTGCCTCATGTAACGTGGTAGGTTGGCCACCGGATTGATTAATTCCCCCTAAGTACCCCTTCAATTATATATATATATATATATATATATAATATGGTGGTATACCGGTTCTCAGTCATCCCTATTTTGCAATAATTTTTTTTATTTTCATAGTGTGATAATCATTCTGTTGACTCCGTTTTTTTGGGGGGGGGTTTACCACATTATAAAACTTTACCATTTTGTACAATTTTTCAATTGCCTTGAAATATTTTCAACATCAACGTTTCTATTCAGTAAGGAACTTTATGAAGATAAGGGTCCTTATACGACCAAAATGTTGACAGTTAACATTGAATAAATAAGAATTTGTAACTTCCGCGATACCCGATTTCTACTACATTACACATAATTATCTATCTATCGTATCTATCTATCTATCTATCTACTATCTCATATTTATATTGTATCAATCTATCTATCTATCTATCTATCTATCTATCTATCTATCTATCTCATATCTGTCTGTCTGTCTGTCTATCTCATATCTATCTATCTATCTATCTATCTATCTATCTATCTATCTATCTATCCATCTAATTACAGGAAACAGATGTAGAAATATCTACCAAACCACATTGGACCAACATGGCAGATTATCTATCTATCTATCTATCTATCTATCTATCTATCTATCTACAGGATACTTTGATACACTATTGACTTCTCCTTTTTTAAATACACCAGAATATAAAATGTAATAAGGTTGCACAATTTCTCATTTCCCTTGAAATATTTCAGTAAGGCCCATAAAGATAACACTTTGCTGCATGTTACACTCACTCACACTATCAAAAAGTGACATGTCTTTTAACCCCATCCGAGGGATTCAAATAAAATGTCAAAGCTGCGTCAGTGTAATAAAACAGGGCAAAGGGCGAGCCAAGCCCTCTTCATTTATATAGATTTGGGTACGCCTCGCATAGATTGTAAGGTCTGCCCAAGCCTGGCCCTGATATCCTTCCGATTCAATGAGGCTGTTGTAATAAGATTAGCTGGATCAAATCTATTGCATATTAACCCTTTGGGTGCCAGTGAGGTTTCCAATGCATTGCAAAATAAGGTTTAACTGCAACATAAGGGAGAAGTGCAGATAGGTATTTAACCCTTGGCTTGCCACAGGGGTACGCAACACATTTTGCAATGCGTAGCATACACCCCTGTGGCACTCAAAGGGTTAACCCAGTGGTTCCCAGCTCTCTCCGCAAGGGTGCTTAGCAAGAATCAATCTGAAGCACGGTTATTAACCCTTTGAGTGACTGAGGGGTGCACAAAGCATTGCTTTGCAAAGCGTTGTGTACCCCTCTGGCACTCAAAGGGTTAAATTAACTCAACTCTGCACAAGGAGGGACAGACTAAAGAAATTGCCTTTTAGGCTACCTCTAGGAGAGAGCTGGAAGCCACCGCTTTAACCCTTTGAGTGGTAGAGGTGTGCGTAACGCATTGCTTTGCAAGTCGTTGCGTAACCCTCTTGCATTCAAAGGGTTAAAGCGGACCTGTCACCCTACAATAAGTGTATTTTGTTGTGGTAACCATTTTTCTGTAAAGCCAATAGATTTTGAAAAATATGCCTGGCACAGTGTGGCACTGTATGCTGATTTCCTGTACAGAATGCTAACTAGTTCCGTGTCAGGCCAAACATTCCTCTTGCTGTGCTTTTAGACACGCCCCCACTGTGTGGGCTCTGCCTAGAATCATTCATAACACAGTGGGTGCTAATATTGGCCGAGCGCAGAAACTAATTAGCATAATGTGCTCAGCTGTGCCACCAACACTTAAAGGGATAGTAATGTTTCAAAATAAAATCAGTTCCAATTAATCTTCATAGTATTTGGGCCACGGAGGGTGTTATTTCAATACTGTCAGAGTTGTAGTACAAGAGTAATTGAATGATAAAGTATCCCCCTACCGTCCCTTTTACCTAGTGTAAGCCGCCTCCCCTCAGATGTGGAATCTGGTCACTTGACCGGACAGCTCACAGCAAGGGACAATCTTCTTACTGTGATCATAAGGAAAACCCTGCCCCCCTTAACAGGTTTTTCCCTTATGATCACTGAAGATTGTCCCTTCCTGCGATCCATCCAGACAGTCTTGCTGCTCTGAGGTGAGTAGTGTTACATCAGTAAAAGTGGTGGGAGGAGGATACTTTATCATTCAATTACTCTTGAACTTCAACTCTGACAGTATTGAAATAACACTCTCCAAAGTCCAAATACTATGATGATTAATTGGAGCTGCTTTTATTGTTAAACATTACTATCCCTTTAAAGGTTAATTTCTCAAAAACTATTTAAATTACAAACAAATGGCTAGCACAAGCTATAGACAATTTTTACTTCTCTTTAAAGGGATAACAACACTTAATGTGTAAAAAAAAATATTTATTGTAGGATTTATCCTCCTGAGTAAAACAATGGTAATTCCATTGCTGAGTTTTTTTTTATTCAAAAAATATAGCAGCAAAAACTTTAATCTTTAGGTGCAGTACACCTCAATGGCCTGAAACTGTACAGTGGCGCTGTTGCTACACCATCTTATGGAGGTTTATGGCCAACTGAACAGAGCTGTGTGCAGGAGGTGGGAAGAACAGGGTAGGAAGGAGCAGAAGTGGGGAGGAAGTGGGAGGAACAAGGAGGGAAGGAGGAGAAGAGGGAAGAACACGGTGGGAAGGAGGAGAAGTGGGCAGGAAGTGGGAGAAACAGGGTGGGAAGGAGGAGAAGGGGGCAGGAGATGGGAAGAAAGAGAAGTGGGCGGGAAGTGGAAGGGACAGGATGGGAAGGAGGAGAAGTGGGCAGGAAGTGGGAGGAACAGGGTGGGAAGGAGAAGATGTGGAAGGGAATTGGGTGGAATAGGTTGGGAAGTAGAAGAGGTGGGTGTGAAATGGGAGGAACAGTATGGGAAGAAGGAGAAAGAGGAGAAGTGTGCAGGTGGTAAGAACAAGGTAGGAAGGAGCAGAAGTGGGGAGGAAGTGGGAGGAACAAGGAGGGAAGGAGGAGAAGCGGGAAGAACACAGTGGGGAGGAGGAGAAGTGGGCAGGAGATGGGAAGAATGGGAAGAAAGAGAAGTGGGCGGGACAGGATGGGAAGGAAGAGAAGTGGGCAGGAAGTGGGAGGAACAGGGTGGGAAGGAGGAGAAGTGGGCAGGAAGTGGGAAGAACATGGTGGGAAGGAGGAGAAGTGGGGAGGAAGTGGGAAGAACAGGTTGGGAAGGAGGAGAAAGTCTGAAGAACAGGGTGGGAAGGAGGAGAAGTGGGCAGGAATTGGGAAGAACAGGGTGGGAAGGATGAGAAGTGGGAGAAACAGGGTGGGGAAGGAGAAGAAGTGGGAGGAACAGGTTGGGGAAGGAGAAGAAGTGGGAGGAACAGGGTGGGAAGGAGGTGAAGCAGGCAGGAAGTGGGAAGTACAGGCTGGGAAGGAGGAGATATGGGAGGGAAGTGGGAGGAACAGGGTGGGAAGGAGGAGACGCAGGCAGGAAGTGGGAAGTACAGGGTGGGAAGGAGGAGACGTGGGAGGGAAGTGGGAGGAACAGGGAGGGAAGGAGGAGACGTGAGAGAGAAATGGGAGGAACAGGGTGGGAAGGAGGAGACGCAGGCAGACTTTGTCAGGAAACTCACCATAGCCAGACAATCAGTCTGTGTCCCCAGAGAACTGGAAATTAACTCTAAAAAGCAAAGTCTCAGGGGTAAATCTGGGGAGCTCCCAGGTGTGGTAATTCAAGGAAAACCAACAGCAGCATAGGGGACAAAAAAAAAGATTTCCATTGATTTAATTGCCAATTTTAACCTTTTGAATGCTAGAGAGGTCTCCAATATTTTTTAAAAAATTCGATTTGTCCCCACAGTGTACTCGATTTGCACTTGAAGTGATCTGATTTTTCCTAGTACAACAGCGTCTATGGGTGGACCCTGTTCTGAGCTGTAACCTGTTACTAGAGCATTAGAAGAAAGGTAGCTGGTTACCCCGTATCTGTATTTATTACCCCATGTTTTTATGTATGTGTGTATCTTTATTTATATGGCGCCACACAGTGTACTCAACGCCTTACAACAGACGTATGTTACAATAAATAAGATGGGGGTAAAAGAAGTGTAACAAAAACCAATAGGAGAGAGGTCCCTGCCCCAAGGAGCTTACAGTCTAAATGACTTTATTGTCCTTTGTACATTGTAACAATTTAATGTCCTTCTAGAACAGGGCCGCTCAAACGTGTCCTCAGCCCCACCACAATGGGACATGTTTCCAGGATCCCCTGACACGAACACAGGAGAATCAATCAACGTTTCAATCATCCTCAATGATCTGTCTGAGTTACCGACGGTCACTCTTGTTTTACCCTTTGAGTGCCGGAAAGGCGTCCAATGCACTGGCTAACTATAGGGGTCGCACCCGCGACTGGGCCCGTCGATTCAGGGGGCCCAGCCGCCCCCTGCGACCCCTCTGCCTGCCACCCGCGATCTCTGTCTGGCATTGTAGTAATGCAGAGCGCTGGGAGATGACATCATCTCCCAGCGCTCTGCATTACTGAAGAGGACCGCGCGGGAGATCAACACACCTCTCCGGGCTCCTGCCACTCCAGTGAGGTAGGAGATAAGGGCATTTTGGATAGGGCAAATATAGTTGGGGGGGGCAATGTGGTCCGGGGGGGGCCCATGGCGCTTCTTGCACCAGGGCCCGGAGGCTTCTAGTTACTCCTCTGGTCCAATGCATTGCACTGCATAGCACTAGATACCTCTCTGGCACTCGAAGGGTTAATTGAAGAGATCCTAAAAACATGGACTTCTAGGGGGCCTTGAGGACGGGTTTGCGCTCCCCGTTACAGAACAATGATTCTCAGCTCTGGTTCTCGGGACACAGAAACAGGTCAGGTTTTAAAGCGGAAATTTTGCTTTGTAAAAAAAAAAAATAATTGGCTTTGAAGAGCATCCAAAAGTCACCCATATTTGTGTTAGTCATTTTTAATGTCAGATAACAGTTTCTGAGATGTTTAGCTTTGCGATTTGACAGTTTATGTAGCAGAGCTAGTACTTCCTGGTAGGAAGTGACAGTTGGTAATGCAGAGCTATATGGAATGTTTGAGTCCTCCAGGCATGCCTGGTCGACTTGCACTAACGATCAGATAAAGATAAATAGATAATAAGATATTCTTTGAAAGCGGAACTATCACCCCAAATAAAGCCCCCCGCCAAAAAATTAGTCATATAGTGATAAGTACTTCTATCCAGAATAAGTACAGTGTTATTAACCCCTTAAGGACCATTGCTGTGCCAGGACCGTCACGGTGGTCTGGCACTTAAGGACCAGTGACGGTCCTGGCACGGCATGGAGTTCAGGGCTCCCGGCGCGGCTACACGCCGCTCCGGAAACCCTGAACCGGAAGCAATAATAAAAAAAATGCCCCGTGATCTGCAAGTGACGGTCGCGCGTGGGCAAGCTGGTCCTTAAGGGGTTGAGAAATCCTACTTGATCTGAAACTGACGGCCAGGCTTCTTGCTTTAGAGGCACCTGCACTGTCAGTCACTTCCTGTTACGTTAAGGTACAGTGCAGCGCCTCCTAGAGGAGTCTGGGATACACAGCGCAGGCGCACAGATGTTTCTCAGGAAAGATGTCTGATGTCTGCCCGTCAGTCTCAGATCAAGCAGGATTTCTTAACAATGCTGTACTTATGTTGGATAATACTACTATTTCACTATATGAATAATTATTGGTGGGGGAGTTTATTTGGGATGATAGTTCCTCTTCAAATAAAAATCCCTAGCATAAATATAGTTTGCTGAACGGTCTTTCAAAATTACTTAGTGGTTACAAAGTGACAGTTCCACCTTAACCCCTCTGGCAATCAAAGGGTTAATATCCCTCATTATCCCTGATTAAACACAGGAGGAGAGATCACATAGACTGAGCGACTGATTACTCACCTGTTAAAGGGATAGTAATGGTTAATTTTAAGTTGATTTAATATTGTAGACATTAAAAAAAGATTAACATCAATGTAAGTCTTATCTCTCCAATCTTTATGGTTTGAGAGATATAATTTGCTAAAGTTACCTTTCCCTGGCTGTTTTACTCAAGTCTGCCATCTAGCGGACAGCTGCAGATTCCAGTCATTTGACCAGACAGAGGCTCTTCAGCAGAGCTAAAATCATGCTATTTAGAAATAAATACTTCATTGGAACAGTCTACAAAGTGTGCTTGCAAACCAGGCACACTTTGTAGACTTTGTATTTGTCTTTAGATATCGTTATATCGGTGCTGCTGAAGAGCCGCATCTGATCAAGTGACCAGAATCTGCTTCTGGCAGCTTTACAGCTCGTCAAGCAGAAAGGGGAGGGACCAGAGAACTTTATTTTCCTACATCTCTCAAACCATAATGGTTTGAGAGATACGAATAGTGCAAGTACTCTCTTCTAATTGTATCTACCATATAGTTAATACTTTTTTCTGACATCACTATCCCTTTAACTAGCCAAATGTAAAAACCTGCAGTGTTGGTGTGTCCTCAGGACTAACATAGAGGTGCAGCGGACTAAGAAACCGGGGTGAAATTCTGGGGCAAACCAACTTCATCACAGGGGATGAATCCCAAAATCCTGATAGAGTTCAACCGGGTTTTTAACCTTTTGAATGCTCCACTAAACATGTGGTCGACGTAAACCTTATAATGTTTACCCTTTGAGTGCCAGAGTAGTACGGAATGCAATGCATTCCGTACCACTCTGGCACTCAAAGGGTTAAGACTTTAGCTCTGTGGTTAAAGTCAAATTAAAAAATGTGTATATATACCCATAGGGGGACAGGCTTTTTTAACCCCTTAAAGGGATAGTAATACTTAAAATGTAAAAAAATATGTGTTATAGGGTTTATTCCCCTGAGTAAAACAAGGGTACTCCCATTGCTGAGAGATATTTTATTAAAAAATTATAACAGCTCAAACTTGAATTTTTTAGATGCAATGTCACAGTGGCCTGAAAACTTACAGTGGCGCTGTTGCTACACCATCGTGTGGAGATTCATGGTCTTTGGACCAGAGCACACTTTGTAGATATTTCCAATTAATTAATTCTTTATAGATAACACAATCTCAGCTCTGCTGCAGAGCCACCTGCTGGTCCTCTGACCGGGATCTCCTGCTGTCAGCTAGACGCTGACATCATGAGAAAGGGAGGGAGGGGGAACTTTGAATCCCTGTATCTCTCAAACCATAGCGGTTTGAGAGATCTGGTTTGGAGCATTTTTTTTTTTTTAAAGTCTACAAAACTGGATATTTTTTGGGGGGACATTACTGTCCCTTTAAACATAGCGCAAATTTTTATGCTTACCATAATGAAGACTCAGCGATCTACTTTATTTTTGACATTACTATCCCTTTAAATTATTCCATGTGGTATTTAGGTGTGGTGGGTTACATCTATTCGGCTAAAGAAGAGAAGCTCTGTCTACTGTACGTGGTTTTGGTGTTGTGATAAATGGTACCATGGATCAGTGTTTCTCAAAGGTAGTACTTGGGGTCCATACCAAAACTGCAGGTTTTCATGATATCCGTGCTGAAACGCAAGTGACTCATTAGTGTCTCCTTCATTGTGAGTGATCCATTTGTGCTCAATTAGGGATACCCTGAAACGATGGCCTGTTGGTATTCCCCGAGGACTGGAGCTGCCAATCTCTGGTGTGGTCCACTTGTGACGCTCTATAGTGCATCTGGCCAGGGACAAAAATGGGCCTGGAAATTTTGGGGAAAGGATCACGGGATCTGCTTTTTGCTATACTATGCAATACAAAAAATTACTAGTATTCCTCGTTTCCCTACATACAACAATGAACAATAAATTAGACCTGCTTTTAACAAAGCATATTATGGTTGTCGGCTACAAATAAATAAAAATTAATTTGTTTTTAATAATTTTTTTTAGATGTTTTTTCTCTCTCCAAGGGGTAGTTGATCTTTTATGAAATATACAACACAATACAAACTCCCTGCAACTCTGCATGCAAACTAACAGCATTCTAGGGGACAATTAAAAATTCCAAGTCATTTAAATGGAGTTTTTAATCCTTTGAATCCAAGAAAGGTCATCAATGTATTGCAAACAAATGTACCTGTGTCCTATCTAACACACTAAGGGGTTAAATGAGAACATTCACATTTAAAAAACTTTCGTCCATGGGCTTAAAGGGATAGTAATATTTTGTTTTATCTTATTTTATTTTGTAGGCATTAAAAAAACATGAAGAATGATATAAGTCTTATCTCTCAAACCTTTATGGTTTGAGAGATATTCACAAGCAAAGTTTCCCCTCCCGCCCCTTTTACCTAGTGTAAGCCATCTCTTCTCAGATGTGGAATGCAGTCCATAGACCAGACAGATAACAGCAGGGGACAATCTTCTTCCTATGAGAACAATGAAAACCCTGCCCCCATTGACTAGTTTTTCAGGTTTTTCCCTTATCTTAATTGAAGATTGTCCCTCTCTGCAATCTTACTGGGCACCTCCCTTCTGATCTGGCTGAGCAGTGTTACATCAGTAAATGGGGCGGGAGGGGGATACATTGTCATTGAATTACTCTTGAACTACAACTCTGACAGAACTGAAATAACACTCTCCAAAGTCCAAATACTATGATGATTAATTAGAGCTGCTTTTATTATGAAACATTACTATCCCTTTAAATTAGTACAACTATATTAGAACTGGTGTTTTTTAAATTTTACTTACCTACTTCTTAAAGCGGAACTACCACGTTAAGTAAAGTCGCCCTGCAATACTTAGGCAGGTGGGGACTAGCTTAGTAATAGTTATTCTACCTCTCAAAAGTAGCCGCTTGTAAAGAAATCCTTAATCTTCCGAGACTGACGGCCAGGTTAGTGCAGTCTGCGCGACTGCGCCGTCAGTCCATTCCGGTGCAGTTTGGGCCAGTGCAATGCTTCCAAAGGAAGGCCGGGACTGATAGCGCAGGCACGCAGACAAGATGTCTGCGCTGATGACTGGCTTCCGGTCTCGGAAAATTAAGGATTACTTTACAAGTGGCTACTTTTGAGAGGTAAAATAACTATTATTAAGCTAGCTGCCACCTGCCTAATTATTGCAGGGCGTCCTAACGTGGTAGTTCCGCTTTAAGATATGGAGACTTAAAGGGATAGTAATGTTTCATAATAAAAGCGGCTCTAATTAATCATCATAGTATTTGGACCTTGGAGAGTGTTATTTCAATACTGTCAGAGTTGTAGTTCAAGAGTAATTCAATGACAAAGTATCCCCCTCCCGCCCCTTTTCCTGATGTAACACTGCTCAGCCAGAGCAGAAGAGAAGTGCCCAGGAAGACTGCAGAGAGGGACAATCTTCAATTAAGATAAGGGAAAATCCTGAAAAACTTGTCAAGGGGGGCAGGGCTTTCATTGTTCTCATAGGAAGAAGATTGTTCCCTGCTGTTATCTGTCTGGTCTATGGACTGGATTCCACATCTGAGGAGAGATAAGACTTATATCATTCATCATGTTTTTTTAATGCTTACAAAATAAAATAAAGATAAAACGAAGTATTACTATCTCTTTAATACTGGGCACTTCCGCATTCTGCAACACACTGTACGCTCTGCACAGCAAGTGCCCAGTATTAAGTCTCCATATCTTAAGAAGTAGGTAAGTATAATAAAAAAGACACCAATTCTAATATAGTTGTACTAATTTAAGCCCATCCACAAAAGTTTTTTATATGTGAATGTTCCCTTTAAGGCCCCGTTTAATTCAGTCTCCTGTGGTGCAGTTGGTTTGCTCCAGAAATGCACCATTTTGCTCTCATGTACAAGTAAGGCCCAATATACCAATAAATTACACAAAAATCAATAGGTCCTCAAACAGGGGGCAAATTTTTTTCTAGGAAGATTTTGACAAACGTAAATGGTTTATTTCAAATCGTTATTTATGGAAATTGTTATGGATAGTACGTTCAGTTCTGAAATTTTGATTGTAATACTTAAGAATAACTACATATTTATGTATTTTTCCTTCTTCGTGACATCTTTGACAAATGATCTATACATCATTAGGTGTGCCCCAAAAAATCCAGACTGTGTGTCAGGAGACGCTTGACCAAAAAAAAAGATTGAGATCCACTGGGATACGCAAATACTTTGGAGTCAAAAAGATAGAGAATAAGTATTACAAGTCATGGAATATACATATACATACATATATATATATATACACACAGAATAGGCGTTGAATGCAGTAAGACTTAAGACACTATGGGTGGATGTATAAAACTGGCACAATAAAGAAAAGTCTGTAAAATTATATCAAAGCGATTAGAATTTAGCAACATTTTTCATAATTTAAAAATGGAGTATATATGAATGTGTAAAGGAAACCAGGATACAATGTAGCATGTTTAACTCACCGATGGAAAACGATAACATGGCAAAGTGGAAAGATGCGCCAACGATAAACGAAAACAATAACATGGCAAAATGGAAAGATGCTCCAACTCATCCATTTTTTGAACAGGTAAAGGAAAGTCCGCTGCACTCAAACGTTCTTCGTAAAAACACTTTCTTTATTCAAAAATGGAACACAAGACACCGGGGGATCATGTTTTTACGAAGAACGTTTGAGTGCAGCGGACTTTCCTTTACCTGTTCAAAAAATGGATGAGTTGGCGCATCTTTCCACTTTGCCATGTTATAGTTTTCGTTTATCGTTGGCGCATCTTTCCACTTTGCCATGTTATCGTTTTCCATCGGCGAGTGAAACATGCTATATTGTATCCTGGTGCCGATTATTATGAACCAGTATATATGAATGTGGCCCAAGTGAAAATTGTGTCATAATGTACCTATGAAGAAATTCACTAATCTTGTCAAAAATAAACAACGGTTTAGTGATTAAGTCTTACGCCCAGGTATAACCTATTCTTAATGGAAGCATACATGATGTTAAGTGACAGGAACATATGGCTTTAAGGACCTTATGTTCAAAGAAGCAGCGAAATAGCTTTTGTTGTTTTAACGACATTTTATTGTACGTTGTCATGGTCTTCATATATATATTATATATTATATGGTGGAAGAGAAGATTCAAGCACTTGCAGGACTTTCTCAAGAAGAAAAATAGGTTTTATCAAATGATGTGTCAACATTTCGGCCAGGTGCAGCTGGCCTTCCTGAGGAAGGCCAGCTGCGCCTGGCCAAAACGTTGACACATCATTTGATAAAACCTCTTTTCTTCTTGAGAAAGTCCTGCGAGTGTTTGAATCTTCTCTTCCACAATACTACTTTGCCGTTTTAAGCATCCAGGCAATATACTCTTAAAGTGCAAGTGCTTCCACCCACCAACGCTTTTATATATTATGTATGTAATATATGTAATTCTTATTCAGCCTGGTCAATGTTTCGGTCACTTCTTAGGCCTTTATCAAGCATTATTTGCACTTTTGTATAAAATCCGAGAGTGCCGTCTTCATTGGAATTACATGTATAACAATACATTTAAAAGTCAGGCACTGGGTGGTAATCAGCATTTAAAGAGTATAGGAAGAGTGCGCTCTAATCTATACTATTATATATATATATTCTTTGAAGTAAGATTTCTGACTTGAAATGTGGTAAAAAATTACAAAGATGTAGCAGAAATGCTATTGTGAATAGTGACAATAATTTTGGTATGTTTGTAATAGCAATTCAGATTATTCACATAATTAATATGATTTTTGAATAAAATATTATAATTTAGCATTTTTAAAGAGTGTTAGAATATATATTAACTATATTAATGATTATTATAAATATAGCTGGTTATTTCTATTTTATCAATAGACACATATTTATTTCCCTATCAAATGTTTTCCAGATTCCCATCTTAACATTTTTCTATACTTTTTAACTGACATAAACATTTTTTTTATTTTTACGGCATTTTTTTTTTCCGCTGAAACTGACATATCTTCATTGCCGCTATACAACAAACCTCTCTGGCGTTCAACCCTATTTAAATGAATAGATATTTTTATTTGGTTGATCTGTCTATTAGCATAAAGTTAAACGACCTTGGCTTTTCTCTAGTTAATCTAGTTCGGTCAGCATTTTTTGTTGGTATTTTTATATAATATTCCACCAAACATTTACATTTAATTCATTATTCTGTATAAAAGTTATAGCTCGAGGTATTAAAATCACAAAGGAACAGCACTGATTAACCCTTTACGTTTCTAGTTTAACATCGTGTTATTTACCCCTACAATGCTAGACTGGTCCCTGGTATTTAAAATAAATAAATAAATAAATAAAATAGTAACTTAACCCACAGAGAACCAAAGAAGTTGCAATGTGCTTCACACATCTCTGGCCTACGAGGGTTAAAACGAATTTATTAATAATAATAATCACAGTCTTTCATTTTAAGCTTGTATTATTGAAATGTCAGTTTACGTAGAGTTCTGAAACACACTTCACCATCTGATTCTAAAATGTGTATTAATATGTTTGTATTATATATATTGTATTATATATATAAATATATATATATTTATATATAGATATATTTTATTATTATTGAAACTGTTCAGATTTAAGTAAATTTATACACATTTCACTATCTGATTTTCCTCATTAGCAATTTACAAATATATACTTTAAAAAAAAGAAAATTAAACTGTTATAAAGGAAAATCAAATGGTGAAGTGCGTTTCAGGACTATAAAAAACAAGTATATATATATATATATATATATATATATATATATATATATATAAAAAAAAATAACAAACCAAATTAATATCTTGTAATACCTTTTTTATTGGACTAACAGAAGGTATTACAAGATATTAATTTTGTATGTTATTTTACATCTACATCACTGGACTAATACGGCTACAATCTTAACTCTCTCTCACTATATATATATATATATATATATATATATATATATTTATATATAAAGATGAGCTAGCACTTCTTGAACAGTGAAAATTTACTAAATAGAGGTCAACGTTCCAATGTGCATTTCACATTTTCCTCGGGACCAGAGGAAACATTGACATCTATTTAGTAAATTTTCACTATTCAAAAAGTCTTGTGCTAGCTCCCAGGCAAGTACATGTTGTCGTGTGAGTGCTTCCCAAATGGATTTAAATATATATATATATATATTTTTTTTTTTTTATGAAGGATTGGCACTCAGCAGGAACTTTTCTAACACATTTATATAAAGTTTTGCTAAAGGCTCATGTTAAACCAAAATGTTGATACATTGTTGCTAAATAAATTTTATTAGAAAAGTTCCTGTCCACAGCCAGTCATTCTACTAACAATATGATGGGCACCCAGGCCTATACATAAGTATCGAGAGCGCCGGCCTCAAATTTGTATATATATTTTTATTATTTTTCTTTATTCTTTATTTATATAGCGCCAACTAATTCTGCAGCGCTGTACGATAGGGAATAGACATACAGAGGTATTAAATAGTACAATCAGATGTGGAGAACAGAAGGATCAATATATATATATATATATATATATATATATATATATATCTTTTTACAGTTACAGAGGAAAATCAGATAGTGAAATGCGTTTCAGAAGTAAATATATTTATTTCAAATTGGTAATATTATTAGATGAATCATACATTTATTTTATTTATTTACTTATTTTGAGGAATTATAGGAGCATATGTATAATTGCAAAAGGGAACAATTCTGGGGCGAATCAACAAATTTTATTAACAAATAAAAATTCCTATTGATCTGAATGGGGTTTTAACATCTTTAGGGTGAACGCATGGATACAATTTCATGTTTATTGCCAATTCACTGTCCTCCTTGCTTTAAAAATTCTCCCCTTAATGCTGCTTATGTCAAGGGGAGAGCAATAGGGCCATCTGTGAGATTTTCTGGGGTTCTGTTTTTTTCTGCGCCTTTTTACCGCCATATAAGAAATTGGTATAACTCTACGCCATCTCACTGTTTGCGCTATGGCGCAGGGATAAGGCACTTAATGGCATTGAAGTGGTAACAACAGCAGAGTGAATGTGTGCCGCTACGCAGTATAGCCCTAAGGTGCAGCCAATGGCATCAGTGGCTACCACCAGAGAAACTGCGACTGCGAATTCATAAATTTGCCTTAATCGTGTTTTAACCCTTTGAGTGCCAGAGAGGTATCTAATATCTCTCTGGCACTCAAATGGTTACAAAGAACTGGAATTCTGTGGCTAGCCAACTGCCCGACAGTGAACATACAAACATTCCCGACGATTTAACCCTCTGCACGCCAGAGAGATATCTATCGCATTTTGCAATGGATACCTCTGTGGCATTCAGTGTGTTTAAATGGCCCTTTTAACCCCTTGAATGCTAGAGAGGTCTCCAAAGCATTACATTACGTTGAGGACTTCTGTAGCATGCAATGGATTAAAAACTAAAATTAAAAGAAATGTGACTTTATGGAATTTTCATTAGCCCTGTAGGGTACAGTTGATTAGCTCCACAATTGCCCCTCTTCAGCTTGGTAAATAAGGCCCGAAGGGGTTTATAATATTAGCCGTCTGTGGGCAGGCAAGCAGCTGCAGAGAAGGCATACAGTAGAATGTGTGCCTCTCTTCCCTCTCTGTGTGTTCTCTACTGTATGAAAATACTTCAAACGCCGCCGAGAGAATTCTTAGAACTCTTGAATGCAAACAAATATGTAAACTGGTGTATTTTTAGCTCATTCCTTAACCCCCTGGGCACCAGAGATCTCCAGTTCACTGCAGTGCCCCTGATGGTGCTAGAAAAACTGAAGGATTAACCCCTTGAGCACCAGATGTGTGTGTGCTAAAGGAATGCTCCACAATGCCTTGCAGCCACACACCCCAAAAAGATGCAAAGCCCCCTGAATTTGTGCTGTTATAATTTGTATATGAGGTTTTTATTAACATACATTTAATTGAACCCATAATTGTGCATCTGAGCAAAGCTTCACCCGGGATTAATGTCAAACTGACTAAGGCAGAGTGCAGTGTGTGCGTGCGTGAGTGTGAGTGCATGTGTGTTGTTCGCTGTATGTTATGTTTGTGTGTGTTTGAATATGTCTGTGTATGTTTGCATGTCTATGTGTGTGTTTATATTGGATATATGTGTGTGTGTGTGTATGTTTATGTACGTGAATGTATTTGTGTGTAAGTATATATATGTATATGTTTATTCATATACGTGTGTGTGTGTGTGTGTTGTTCACTGTATGTTGTTATGTTTGTGTGTGTGTGAATATGTCTGTGCATGTTTGCATGTCTATGTTTATACTGGATATATGTGTGTGTGTGTGCGTGTGTGTGTATGTTTATGTATGTGCACGTATTTGTGTGTAAGTATATATATATATATATGTACATTTTTATTCATATACTAGTTGAACAGCCCGTTACACGGGCCACAGTGCCACTGCCACCCGGTCGCGGGTAGTCACATGCAGTGGAGACTGCCCGCGCCACGGCTGATACAGAGCTGGACGCTCCTTCAGAGAGCCCAGCTCTGTATCAGCCACGGTGCGGGCAGCCTCTACTGCGCATGACTGCAGCCCGCACAGCAGTGTCTACTGCGCATGTCGCAGCGTTACACATGATTTAGCAAATTATTATATAGGATGTGTGCGTGTGTATAACATAGTTGATGAGGTTGAAAAAAAAGACATGCGTTCATCAAGTCCAGCCCATGCCTTATCACCCTTGTTGATCCAGAGGAAGGAAAAACAAAAATTTAAGCCATAAGTCAATTTAGCCCCAAGTGGGTAAAAACATTCCTTCCTGACTCCAAATGGCAATCAGATATTTCCTTGGATCAATATTCTGTCTGCTTTGAAGCCAAATGTCATAATTCTAATATGGTTCTGTGCAAGATAGGTATTCATTACTTTTTTAAAAGCAATTAGCAGTAGCTGCAAGAACAGAATCCCAAGGCAAATAATTCTATAATTTTACTGCCTTTACTGTAAAAAAAAACCCTTTGTGTTAGACTAAAGTACCTTTCTTCTAGTCTTAAATGATGAACTCTTGTTCATTGCTCAGTTATAGTTCTTTGTATTGACCTTGAATGTATGTGTAAATGGTAATCATATCACCCCTTAGACCAGTGGTTCTCAGCTCCTATGCTCAGGACCCACTAACAGGCCAGGACTTAGGGATTTCTCTGCTAGAGCACAGGTGTGGTGATCAGAGGCTCATTCACACTGATTAACTCACCTGTGCTCTAACAAGGAAATCATGTGATCAGAGGCGCATTCACACTGATTAACTCACCTGTGTTCTAACAAGGAAATCATGTGATCAGAGGCTCATTCACACTGATTAACTCACCTGTGTTCTAACAAGGAAATCATGTGATCAGAGGCTCATTCACATTGATTAACACACCTGTGCTCTAACAAGGAAATCATGTGATCAGAGGCTCAGTCACATTGATTAACTCACCTGTGCTCTAACAAGGAAATCATGTGATCAGAGGCTCATTCACACTGATTAACTCACCTGTGCTCTAACAAGGAAATCATGTGATCAGAGGCTCATTCACACTGATTAACTCACCTGTGCTCTAACAAGGAAATCATGTGATCAGAGGCTCATTCACATTGATTAACTCACCTGTGTTCTAACAAGGAAATCATGTGCTCAGAGGCTCATTCACACTGATTAACTCACCTGTGTTCTAACAAGGAAATCATGTGATCAGAGGCTCATTCACACTGATTAACTCACCTGTGCTCTAACAAGGAAATCATGTGATCAGAGGTTCATTCATATTGATTAACTCACCTGTGCTCTAACAAGGAAATCATCAAATCCTGGCCTGTTAGTGGGTCCTGAGGACAGGAATTAACCCCTTAAGGACCGGAGGTTATGGGACATTTCCGTCCCATAACGACCGCATAGGGGCACGTTGACGCGCCGGTACACGTGACCTGTCACGTGTATCGGCACGCCACTATGGGGCTTGAAAGAGATCACTCCGATCTTGGAGCGGTCTATTTCATGCCCTATTTTTACTTACAGCGCTCCCGGTAGAGCGCTGTAAGTAAAAAGTACGTGACGTACCATGACCGTCATCGGTCCTTGAGTAGTTCAAGGACCGTGACGGTCCTGGTACGTCAAGGGTCCCTAAAGGGTTAAGAACCACTGCATTAGACGTCTCTGCTAGAATGTAAACAAACCCAGTTTGGCTAGTCTATTTATAATTCAGGTCATCCAATCATTTTATCAGTTTTGTTGCACGTCTCTGCATTTTTTCCAGTTCAATACTATCTTTTTTAAGAACGGATGCCCAAAACTGTACTCCGTATTCTAGATGAGGCCTAACCAAGGATTTATATAGCGATGGAATTATTTTTGCATTCCTTTCATCTATACCCCTTTTTATGCAGGATAGTACCCTATTTGCTCTTGTAGCAGCTAACTGACAATGCACACTGCTGTGAAGTCTATTGTCTATCAGTACTCATAAATCTTTCTCTAATGAAGATTCCTCGAGTTGTTTCCCATTTATTGTATTTGTAGCATGTTTGTTTCTACGGCCCAAATCCATAACCTTACATTTATCTACAGTAAACCACATCTGCCACTTTTCTGCCCATTCACACAATTTATCAAAATCATTCTGCAGAGAATAAACATCCAGCTCTGTATGTATTTCCTTACATAGCTTGAGGTTATCAGCAAAGATTGCGACATTACTTTCAATTCTCACTTCTAGACAATTAAAAAGTATTGGGCCCAGGACTGAACCCTGTGGCACCCCACTTACAACTTTAGACCAACTTGAAAAGGTTCCATTCTAGTGATGAGCGAGCACCCCAATGCTCGGGTGTTCGGGTGCTCTGACCGAGCACCCCCTGAGGCTCGAGTGCTCGGCCGAGCACCCGAGCCCCATTGAAGTCAATGGGAGGACTCGAGCATTACACCAGGCACCCCCTGCTCTGATGAGGGGAGGGTGCCTGGTCCATAGGAAAAGGGCAGAAAAGGATGGAAACACCACAGAAATGGTTCAGGGACAGCATAGGGAGGATGTCTGGATGCATCTTGGACTCCAACATCGCTGCTGGGAACGATGTTTCGCCCGTAGTACGCCATTTTTACAGACTGACCATAAAACACACAAAAAGGAAAATAAAAACGACTTTAGGCGAAAAATTGTTACCAAACAATATTTGCTGTATATTTACTTGTATATCATCTGCAAATTCTCCCAAAAATTTCCTTGATTTTCAGAACTGAGGCCATGATTAAGAGGGAAACGTGCGCAGAGGCAAATTCTCCCAAAAATTTCCTTGATTTTCAGAACTGAGGCCATGATTAAGAGGGAAACGTGCGCAGAGGCAAATTCTCCCAAAAATTTCCTTGATTTTCAGAACTGAGGCCATGATTAAGAGGGAAACGTGCGCAGAGGCAAATTCTCCCAAAAATTTCCTTGATTTTCAGAACTGAGGCCATGATTAAGAGGGAAACGTGCGCAGAGGCAAATTCTCCCAAAAATTTCCTTGATTTTCAGAACTGAGGCCATGATTAAGAGGGAAACGTGCACAGAGGCAAATTCTCCCAAAAATTTCCTTGATTTTATTGAACTGAGGCCATGATTAAGAGGGAAACGTGCGCTGAGCTGACCATCTAAAACATTATGGGTGAGGGTCTGCTGCAGAGCTGACCATCCAAAACATTAAATGAGAAGGCCCGCTGGTGAGCTGACCTATATAAAAATTGTCAAACAGGGCCCGCTGGTGAGCTGACCCTATATAAAAATTATATCACAGGGCCCGCTGGTGAGCTGGCACTATATAAAAATTATAGCACAGGGCATATGGAAGAGGAGGAGGAGGATGAGAAGATTAAGAGTCAACCATATACCCGTTTTTTCGGTGGAAGGGGTGAATGGGAATACAGAGTATTCACATCATTGTAAATAACATATATAAAGTGAGTTTATGTTCCCCCGGGGCTTTCCTCCAGTGGAGTGGAGAAGTCAGGGGAAATCCAGGCCTTGTTCATTTTTATAAGTGTCAACCTATCAGCATTGTCGGTGGAAAGGCGGATACGCTTATCTGTTATGATGCCACCAGCAGCACTAAATACCCGCTCAGACAGAACGCTGGCGGCAGGGCAGGCCAGCACCTCCAAGGCGTAGAGTGCCAGTTCATACCACGTGTCCAGCTTGGACACCCAGTAGTTGTAAGGCACAGAGGGATCATTGAGGACGCTGACACGGTCTGCTACGTACTCCTTCACCATCTTCCAAAACTTTTCCCTCCTTGTGACACTAGGCTGCGCATCAGGGTGAGGGTGCTGGCGGGGTGTCATGAAGGTGTCCCACGCCTTGGAGAGTGTTGCCCGGCCTTTCTCGGAACTGCTGTGTGCTCCCCTTTTCTCCCCTTCTCGGTTGGCCAAGGTAGCACGTACTCTGCCGCCAGCGTTGTCAGATGGAAAATTTTGGAGCAATTTTTCGACAAGAACCTTCTGGTATTGCACCATTTTGCTTGTCCTCTCCACCGGAGGAATGAGAGATGAGAAATTCTCTTTGTAGCGGGGGTCCAGAAGGGTGAACACCCAGTAATCCGTGTTGTTTAAAATGCGTATAACGCGTGGGTCACGGGAAAGGCAGCCTAACATAAAGTCAGCCATGTGTGCCAGAGTACCAACAGTCAAGATTTCGCTGTCCTCACCAGGAGGATGACTCTCAATATCCTCATCCTCTTCCTCCTCTTCTGCCCACCCACGCTGAAGAGATGGAACTAAAGTTCCATGGCTACCCTCTGTAGCGGAGGCAACCGTGTCTTCCTCCTCCTCCTCCTCCTCCTCCTCCGCCTCCTCCAATTGTCGCTGAGAAGACGAAGTGAGGGTGCTCTGGCTATCACCTTGTGTAAGCTCTTCCTCCCCCATTTCCACCTCTTCCACATGCAAAGCGTCGGTTTTAATTGTGAGCAGCGAGCGTTTCAGTAGACACAGAAGTGGGATGGTTACACTGATAATAGCGTTATCGCCGCTCACCATCTGTGTCGATTCCTCAAAATTGCGTAAAACCTCGCAGAGGTCTGACATCCATTCCCACTCCTCACTTCTGATTACAGGAAGTTGAACGGAGAGGCGACGACCGTGTAACAGCTGGTACTCCACTACTGCCCTCTGCTGCTCACAAAGCCGGGCCAACATATGGAAGGTGGAGTTCCAGCGCGTGCTCACGTCACACAGCAGCCGGTGAGCTGGCAATTGTAAGCGCTGCTGCAGCTTCAACAGGCCGGCCGAAGCTGTAGATGACTTACGGAAATGTGCACACACGCGGCGCACCTTGGTCAAGAGATCATGCACATTGGGGTAGGTTTTTAGAAATCGCTGCACCACTAAATTAAATACATGCGCTAGGCATGGTACGTGTGTGAGCTTGCCGAGCTCCAAAGCCGCCACCAAGTTACGCCCATTATCACACACAACCATGCCTGGTTGCAGGTTGAGTGGCGAGAGCCACTGCTCGGTCTGGTGACTAATCCCCTGCAACAGCTCTGAGGCCGTGTGCTGTTTGTCCCCAAGGCAGATCAGCTTCAGCACGGCCTGTTGACGCTTCCCCACTGCAGTGCTACACTGCTTCCAGCTACTGGCTGATGGGGGAGTGGCGCTGCGTGTAGAGAATTCGGAGGTGGAAACGGAGGAGGAGGAGCCAATAACGTAGGTGCTGGTGGAAACCCTGATGGAGGTAGGGCCCGCAATCCTCGGCGTGGGTAGCACCCGTGCCATCCCAGGGTCCGAGTCGCTCCCAGCCTCCACGACATTCACCCAGTGTGCCGTCAGGGAAATGTAGCGTCCCTGGCCACAAGCACTTGTCCATGTGTCAGTCGTTAAGTGGACCTTCCCAGTAACTGCGTTGGTCAGGGCACGGGTGATGTTACGGGACACATGGTGGTGTAATGCGGGGATGGCACACCGGGAAAAGTAGTGGCGGCTGGGGACCGCGTACCGAGGGACAGCTGCTGCCATCAGGCTGCGGAAGGACTCAGTGTCCACAAGCCTAAATGGCAGCATTTCGATGGCCAGTAATTTTGAAAGGTGTGAGGTTAGTGCTATGGCCTGTGGGTGGGTGGCTGGGTACTTTCTCTTGCGCTCAAATGCCTGGGGTAATGACATTTGGACGCTGTGCTGGGACAGGGAAGTGGATGTGGTCGCTGATGGTGCTTCAGATGGTACAGGTGCAGGGCGGGAGGTATGCGGGCCTGCGCCTTCGACAGGCGATTGGCCGGCACCGAAAACAGGGGAAGAGGAGGCAGTGGTGTGGCCTGCAGACACAGATGGGCGATCCAGGCGTTCCTCCCACTTACTACGGTGCTTGGATGCCATGTGTCGGATCATGCTGGTGGTGGTGAGGTTTCTAGTGTTCATGCCTCGGCTCATTCTGGTGTGGCACAGGTTGCAAACTACAATTCTTTTGTCGTCCGCACTTTCCTTAAAAAAACGCCATAACGCGGAACACCTACCCTTTGGCAAGGTAGATTTACGCAAGGGGGTGCTCCGTGGAACATTTGCGGGCCGGTTTGGTGCGGTCCGCCTTCTTTCTGTAGCCACACCACTGCCTCTTCCAGCCTGTTGCGGTGCTGCAGATGGCTCACCCTCAGGACTGCTGACATCGCTCGGCTCTACACCTTCCCAGGTGGGGTCAGTCACCTCATCGTCCACCAAGTCCTCCTCCACTTCCTCACTCTGATCATCCTCCTCAAGTCTTGATCCCACCACATACTCAGTCATTGACAACTGTATAACATTCTCCTCAACAAGGTCTTGAGACGGAAATAGTGGTTGATTTAATGGCAACTGTGTCTCATCATCATCATCATCATCCACTACTTCCTTTGACCTTAAATGCCGTTCACATCCGTCATCTTCTTGTGATTGGGTAGCCTCTAGAGGTTGTGAATCAGGGCACAAGATGTCATGTTCCTCTGCAAGCGTGCTTGGAGAGAGGGTCAAATGAAGGATTGGTGATGAGACGAGCTCCTCACTATATCCCAGTATGGGATCACTTCTTTGACCAGACCGTGTATGGTGGGAGGAAGGATGATCAGAGTGAGGATTATTTTGACCAGACTCTTGGCTACTGAGAGTGGACTTGGTGGAAGACAGGGTGGTGCTTAACCGACTGGAAGCAGTATCAGCTGTCATCCAACCGACCACCTGTTCGCAGTGGTCGGACCTCGAGAGTGATGTCCTGCGACGCCCTGTAAAATTACACATGAAGCTAGGTATGGTGGATGTCTTTCTTTCTTGTGCTCTGGCACCAGGCACAGTTTCTCCGCGTCCTGACCCGCGCCCTGAACTTTCAGGATCACGTCCACTTCCCCGTCCCTTTTTACCCGCCTTCTTCATCTTACACAGAATATGTGACTTTAATATTTGAGTTTGAAAACTTAACAGTATTTCTTACTATTCTGCAACTGTGCAGAGTACACAGAATAGGCTGCTAAACGGCGGTGATACACACTGAATGGAATATGTGACTTTGATATTTGAGTTTGAAAACTTAACACTATTTCTTACTATTCTGCAACTCTGCAGAGTACACAGAATAGGCTGCTAAACGGCGGTGATACACACTGAATGGAATATGTGACTTTGATATTTGAGTTTGAAAACTTAACAGTATTTCTTACTATTCTGCAACTCTGCAGAGTACACAGAATAGGCTGCTAAACGGCGGTGAAACACACTGAATGGAATATGTGACTTTAATATTTGAGTTTGAAAACTTAACAGTATTTCTTACTATTCTGCAACTGTGCAGAGTACACAGAATAGGCTGCTAAACGGCGGTGAAACACACTGAATGGAATATGTGACTTTGATATTTGAGTTTGAAAACTTAACACTATTTCTTACTATTCTGCAACTGTGCAGAGTACACAGAATAGGCTGCTAAACGGCGGTGATACACACTGAATGGAATATGTGACTTTGATATTTGAGTTTGAAAACTTAACACTATTTCTTACTATTCTGCAACTGTGCAGAGTACACAGAATAGGCTGCTAAACGGCGGTGATACACACTGAATGGAATATGTGACTTTGATATTTGAGTTTGAAAACTTAACAGTATTTCTTACTATTCTGCAACTGTGCAGAGTACACAGAATAGGCTGCTAAACGGCGGTGAAACACACTGAATGGAATATGTGACTTTAATATTTGAGTTTGAAAACTTAACAGTATTTCTTACTATTCTGCAACTGTGCAGAGTACACAGAATAGGCTGCTAAACGGCGGTGATACACACTGAATGGAATATGTGACTTTGATATTTGAGTTTGAAAACTTAACACTATTTCTTACTATTCTGCAACTCTGCAGAGTACACAGAATAGGCTGCTAAACGGCGGTGATACACACTGAATGGAATATGTGACTTTAATATTTGAGTTTGAAAACTTAACAGTATTTCTTACTATTCTGCAACTGTGCAGAGTACACAGAATAGGCTGCTAAACGGCGGTGAAACACACTGAATGGAATATGTGACTTTAATATTTGAGTTTGAAAACTTAACACTATTTCTTACTATTCTGCAACTCTGCAGAGTACACAGAATAGGCTGCTAAACGGCGGTGATACACACTGAATGGAATATGTGACTTTAATATTTGAGTTTGAAAACTTAACAGTATTTCTTACTATTCTGCAACTGTGCAGAGTACACAGAATAGGCTGCTAAACGGCGGTGAAACACACTGAATGGAATATGTGACTTTGATATTTGAGTTTGAAAACTTAACACTATTTCTTACTATTCTGCAACTGTGCAGAGTACACAGAATAGGCTGCTAAACGGCGGTGATACACACTGAATGGAATATGTGACTTTGATATTTGAGTTTGAAAACTTAACACTATTTCTTACTATTCTGCAACTGTGCAGAGTACACAGAATAGGCTGCTAAACGGCGGTGATACACACTGAATGGAATATGTGACTTTAATATTTGAGTTTGAAAACTTAACAGTATTTCTTACTATTCTGCAACTCTGCACACTACACAGAATGTGCTGCTAAACTGCGGCGAAGCACACTGAATGGAATATGTGACTTTGATATTTTAGTTTGAAGACTTAACAGTATTTCTTCCTGTTCTGCAACTCTGCACAGTACACAGAATGTGCTGCTAAACTGCGGCGAAGCACACTGAATGGAATATGTGACTTTGATATTTTAGTTTGAAGACTTAACAGTATTTCTTCCTATTCTGCAACTCTGCACAGTACACAGAATGTGCTGCTACACTGCGGCGAAGCACACTGAATGGAATATGTGACTTTGATATTTTAGTTTGAAGACTTAACAGTATTTCTTCCTATTCTGCAACTCTGCACAGTACACAGAATGTGCTGCTAAACTGCGGCGAAGCACACTGAATGGAATATGTGACTTTGATATTTTAGTTTGAAGACTTAACAGTATTTCTTCCTATTCTGCAGCTCTGCACAGTACACAGAATGTGCTGCTACACTGCGGCGAAGCACACTGAATGGAATATGTGACTTTGATATTTTAGTTTGAAGACTTAACAGTATTTCTTCCTATTCTGCAACTCTGCACAGTACACAGAATGTGCTGCTAAACTGCGGCGAAGCACACTGAATGGAATATGTGACTTTGATATTTTAGTTTGAAGACTTAACAGTATTTCTTCCTATTCTGCAACTCTGCACAGTACACAGAATGTGCTGCTAAACTGCGGCGAAGCACACTGAATGGAATATGTGACTTTGATATTTTAGTTTGAAGACTTAACAGTATTTCTTCCTATTCTGCAACTCTGCACAGTACACAGAATGTGCTGCTAAACTGCGGCGACGCACACTGAATGGAATATGTGACTTTGATATTTTAGTTTGAAGACTTAACAGAATGTGCTCTAATCTGCAACTTTGCACACTAAACAGAATGTGCTCTAATCTGCAACTTTGCACACTAAACAGAATGTGCTCTAATCTGCAACTTTGCACACTAAACAGAATGTGCTCTAATCTGCAACTGTGCACACTAAACAGAATGTGCTCTAATCTGCAACTTTTCACACTAAACAGAATATTTTTTTTTTTTTTTTTTTTGTTTTTTCCCCCCACACAAAATAACCTGCTGCCCCCACACACAGTAGTCCTAAAAAGGACTTTTGGTTCTTTTTTTTCACAATTTTTGTTTTTTTCCTCCCTACACTGCCTTTCCCTTCCTATCCTCAGCTCTCCCTGGCTCACGGGTTCTGGCCAGCCAATCAGTGTAATGCCAGCAGCCAACATGGCTGCTGGCATTACACCGATGTCAGAGCCTCCCTGCACGTTTATTGGCTGCGCAGCAGCCGCAAAACGTGCGGGGAGGAGACCCGAACATGGCGGGCGAGCACATGCGGTACTCGTACGAGTACCGCCATGTGCCGAGCAGAGCGATGCTCGAGCCGATCCGAGCATCGGCCGAGCATGCTCGCTCAACACTATTCCATTCCCAACAATCCTCTGCCATCTGTCAATTAACCAGTTCTCTATTGATGCACAGATATCCCTCCTAAATGGAAGCCTTTTAATGTATGTAGTAACCTGTTATGAGGTAGAATATCAAAGGCTTTTGCAAAATCCAAGTATACTAAATCAACAGCAATTCCCTTGTCCAAATTACTACCCTTTCGTAAAATGCAAGTAAGTTAGTTTTACATGATCTGTTCTTCATAAAACCATGCTTGCTCTTGCTAATAATATTGTTGGTCTTCACATAGTTCTGAATACTGCCAGTTAGTAACCCTTCTAATATCTTACCCATTATGGAAGTCAAGGTCACGGGTCTATAATTTCCTGGTTTGGAACTTGCACCCTTTATGAACAATGGTACTACATCAGCTTTCCTCCAATCACAGGGCACTATGCCTGATGAAACAGAATCAATAAATATTAAGTATATTGGTCTTGTTATTACTGAACTAAATTGCTTAAAGGGATAGTAATGTTTCGTAATAAAAGCAGCTCTAATTAATCATCATAGTATTTGGACTTTGGAGAGTGTTATTTCAATTCTGTCGGAGCTGTAGTTCAAGAGTAATTCAATGATAAAGTATCCCCCCTTTAACTGATGTAACACTGTTCACCTCAGAGCAGCAAGACTGTCCGGATGGATCACAGAGAGGGACAATCTTCAATTAAGATAAGGGAAAAACCTGAAAAACGTGTCAAGGGGGGCAGGGCTTTCATTGTTCTCATAGGAAGAAGATTGTCCCCTGCTGTTATCTGTTTGGTCTATGGACTGGATTCCACATCTGAGAAGAGATGGCTTACACTAGGTAAAAGGGGCGAGAGGGAAAACTTTGATTGTGAATATCTCTCAAACCATAAAGGTTTGAGAGATAAGACTTATATCATTCTTCGTGTTTTTTTAATGCCTACAAAATAAAATAAAGCTAAAACGAAGTATTACTATCCCTTTAAAGGTATAGTAATGTTTCACAAAAACAGCAGCTCCAATTAATCTTCATAGTATTTGAGCCATGGAGAGTGTTATTTCAATACTGTCAGGGTTGTGGTTCAAGAGTAATTGAAGGATAAAGTTTCCCCTCCCGCCCCTTTTACCTAGTGTAACACTGCTCATCTCAGATGAGGAATCTGGTTGCTAGTAGTGTTGAGCGAGCGTGCTCGGCCGATGCTCGGATCGGCTCGAGCATCGCTCTGCTCGGCACATGGCGGTACTCGTACGAGTACCGCCATGTGCTCGCCCGACATGTTCGGGTGAAGAGGATCTGTGCCGGAAGAGGCACAGATCCGAAGACGCTCCGCTGGACCACCAGGGAATGGAGGTACGGGGGCATTGCGGAGATGAAGGGGGCATTGCGGAGATGAAGGGGGACATTGTGGAAGAGGGGCATAGACTCTATGCCCCTCTTCCACAATGTCCCCCTTCATCTCCGCTATGCCCGTCTTCCACAATGTGCCCCTTCATCTCCGCTATGCCCCTCTTCCACAATGTCCCCCTTCATCTCCTATGCCATAGAGGAGATGAAGGGGGACATTGTGGAAGAGGGGCATAGCGGAGATGAAGGGGGACATTGTGGAAGAGGGGCATAGAGTCTATGCCCCTCTTCCACAATGTCCCCCTTCATCTCCGCTATGCCCCTCTTCCACAATGTCCCCCTTCATCTCCGCTATGGCATAGGAGATGAAGGGGGACATTGTGGAAGAGGGGCATAGCGGAGATGAAGGGGCACATTGACCAGGCACCCTCCGCTCATCAGAGCAGGGGGTGCCTGGTTTAATGCTCGAGTGCTCCCATTCATTTGAATGGGGCTCGGGTGCTCGGCCGAGCACTCGAGCATCAGGGGGTGCTCGGTCAGAGCACCCGAGCACCCGAGCATCGGGGTGCTCGCTCATCCCTAGTTGCTAGACTAGACAGATAACAGCAGGGGACAATCTTCTTCCTGTGAGAACAATGAAAGCCCTGCCCCCCTTGACAAGTTTTTCAGGTTTTTCCCTTATCTTAATTAGGGATGCCACCTTTTCTTAAAAAAAAAATACCAGCCATGGTATTCCCTCCATAGACTTAATACTGAACAGAAGCCAATTTTTTACCGGCCTGCTGGTAAAATACCGGCTGGGTGGCAACCCTAATCTTAATTGAAGATTGTCCCTCTCTGCGATCTACCTGGGCACCTCCCTTCTGCTCTGGCTGAGCAATGTTATATCAGTAAAAGGGGCAGGAGGGGGATACTTTATCATTGAATTACTCTTGAACTATAACTCTGACAGTATTGAAATAACACTCTCCAAAGTCCAAATACTATGAAGATTAATTAGAGCTGCTTTTATTGTGAAACATTACTATCCCTTTAATCATAGACATAGAAGGAACAAAGACACAACCGGAAATAAATACAAGGAAAGATAGACACAATTACAATAATCTGTTGCAGTGCTTGAAAGGGATAATCAGGCAATCACTTCACGGGGCCAATTAAACCCTGACAGCAGAATTGTCAGAGCGATATCAGCAGGAAAAACATACCTTGTTACATAACATACCACCCTCTAAAAAAGACGAACATATATGAAGGCCAACATCAACAAACCTCAGAGTGTCGGAACAAATAAAACGATTTAAAGGGGAACATTCACATGAGACAAGCTTTCGTGTATGGGCTTCAATCAGTACAACTAGATTAGCGTTTTTTTTTAAATTGTACTTACATACTATTGAAGATATGAAGAGTTAAAATCGGGCACTTTCGCGTTCTGCGGCTCCCTGTATGTGCGGCACGGTGCCGCCGGACTTCCCACCTCCCTCCCAGCTGCTCCAGGGTGCACGTTCACGCTTCCCTTCGTAATGGCATTTATGTGGGCTATCGTTACAGCAAGCTCAATCTCAGCAAACAGAGCTTGCTGTAACGATAGCCCACGTAATGTACTGGAAACTTCTGTAGCATCCAACAGGCTGAATAATGGGCAGTAAATGGGTATGTAATCTTGTGAGGGATATTGAGATTGCACTGGGAACACCCACAATTAGAAATGTGGGTGTGGCCAGCACAGTTCAGACTCCTCACCTCACAATTTGGTGCTCTCTCAGCAGTTGCCTACTCTAATGGGAAATCCGACCCTGCCTGGAACCCCGTAATTAAAGGGATAGTAATGTTTCATAATAAAAGCAGCTCTAATTAATCATCATAGTATTTGGACTTTGGAGAGTGTTATTTCAGTTCTGTCAGAGTTGTAGTTCAAGAGTAATTCAATGACAAAGTATCCCCCTCCTGTCCCTTTTACTGATGTAACACTGTTCAGCCAGATCAGAAGGGAGGTGCCCAGGTAGACTGCAGAGAGGGACAATCTTCAATTAAGGGAAAAACCTGAAAAACTTGTCAAGGGGGGCAGGGCTTTCATTGTTCTCATAGGAAGAAGATTGTCCCCTTCTGTTATCTGTCTGGTCTATGGACTGGATTCCACATCTGAGAAGAGATGGCTTACACTAGGTAAAAGGGGCGGGAGGGGAAACTTTACTTGTGAATATCTCTCACACCATAAAGGTTTGAGAGATAAGACTTATATCGTTCTTCAGGTTTTTTTTAATGCCTACAAAATAAAATAAAGATAAAATGAAGTATGACTATCCCTTTTATTATAAAAACCAAAGCCTCCGAATCAGATCCAAAGAGATGTCTGGTATGTCTGTATATTTAAATCTGAGGTAAAGGTTTGAGAGATAGGATTTGCTGCATAGAATTTATTTTTCTTTAATCTACAAAAAAAAAATGTATGGGACATCACTGTCCCTTTTAAGCTTCAATCATTCTCCAATGTTTTTCTACCATGCAGAGCTTTATTACAATGCCAGGAAGTGTATAGTTCATGTGTAATTAAAGGGAATCTATCAGCCCTATACATGTTGTATTGTACTGTATATTTTATTTATATAGAGCCAACCAGTGTACTTGGCACTTTACAGTTTACATTTTATTTAGAAGGGGTACAATAATTGAGGTGATTAAGTGCTTATATAGACAATCATATGGGGAACAACAGGTGAGTATAGATTAGGATAAAAGGCTCCTGCCCCACAGAGCTTACAATCTAAGTATAGGATGTGTGACATACAGATACGATCTCATAGAGGAGGAAGTGCAGTGTTTGGCTTATGAGATAATGTTTTCATATTACGCTGTTGCTATATTTAAAAGGTGCTCTTTTAGTTTAGATTTAAAGTTGTTGAGGGTTGACATGTTTGTCATGACATGTTTGTCTAAATGGTAGTTTAGATAGCGATTAGATTGAAAACTGTTTTCATTTTTTTTTAAAAAATCATTATTTTGCCCAAATTAAACGTCTAAAGATTACCCTGCAGCTTCATTCCAGACAGACTGTGTATACCTGCTCTGTACCACAGTCTGCCACTCTGCCTCTTCTCCCCTCCCTCTATCCAGCCTCCTCCAATGACTGAGGATTTCTGCATCTAAGCTGGAGAGGTCTCTGGCCAATGAGATTGCCCCAGCTGACATGCAGAAATCCTCCATCATTGGAGGAGGCTGGATAGAGGGAGGGGAGAAGAGGAAGACTGACAGACTGCGGTACACAGCTGGTAACTGCAGTGTGTCCAAAAGTAGGGCGCAGGGCAATATCTCCTTGTTTAAATTCAGCAAAATAGTGTTTTTATTTTTTTTTTTTTAATGACAACGTTATAACATCTAGCCGCTACATTAACTATTTAGACCAACATGTATAGGGGTGATAGACCCCTTTAAATTATAAAGTGACCTCCCACCCCTTTTACCTACATAACGCTGCCTCTCCTCAGAGCAGCAAGACCATACGGATGGATCGCGACGAGGGACAATCTTCTGTGAGTACGAGGAAACACCTGACCTCCTTCTTCAAGGTGGGCAGGGTTTTTCCTCTTATCCTGATAGACAGAACATTGTCCCCTGCTGTGGTCTGTCCGGTCCAATGGCTGATTCCAGATCTGACGGGAGGCACCTTACAATATATAAATGGGGATGGAGGGGGGGCACTTTATATTTGATTACACGTGATCGACACACCATATGGCATTGTAATAAAGCTATGCATGGTAGAAAAGCGTTGAAGAATGATCGAAGCTTAAGTTATTTGAAAACTTTATTATCCCTTTAAACAGTACAAACGGAACACTGAAGATAAAAGGATCAGAGGGCCCCCCCTGCTGGTGAGAGCTTTCAGTCTAGAGGTAGGTAGGTGGGACACAGAAGGAGTAAGTGTTATGGGTTGTAAGTGCATCCTGACCCATGAACCGCCAGTCACTGGGTATAAAATGGGATAGAGGCTGATTTGGATTTTGCCAGAAAATCACGTTCTTTAACCCTTTCAGTGCCAGAGGGGTACACCTCTGGCACTCAAAGGGTTAACCCTTGTTTGTTTGTTTTTTTGTTACATTTATCCCAGACTTACTAACCCTCTGCGTGCCAGAGAGGTATTCAATGCATTGCGTTGCAATGTGTTGGATACCTCTCTACACTCAAAGGGTTAATGTTGGCCTCCTTTAATCCACTAGATGGTTACAGAGCAATGAATAGATATGACTAGCATGAAAGCGGTTAAATTTACATTTTTTTTTCTTCCCTTTAATCCGCCCGACAGCAAAAAGTGAGTTATAAAGACAGAGTCAACATTTGCCGTTTTTAAAATTGGGATTATTAGAAATATTAAGAAGTAAAATGATTGAAGGGATAATTATAATTAGAAATTATACCGGTTTAGAGAAAATAATTCTATCAACAGCAAATCACAAAGAACAAAAACTTACTAAAGCTTGGAGAGATTCTGGGGCAAAACAACTGCTCCTGAAGGTGGAAATAAAAATTCCTATTGATTTAAAGGGATAGCATTGTTTCAGAATAAAAACAGCTCCAATGAATCTTCATAGTATTTGGGCCATGGAGAGTGTTATTCACTACTGTCAGAGTTGTAGTTCAAGAGTAATTGAATGATAAAGTATCCCCCTCCCATCCCTTTTACCTAGTGTAGTCCGCCTCCCCTCAGATGTGGAATCTGGTCTCTTGACCGGACAGATCACAGCAAGGGACAATCTTCTTACTGTGATCATAAGGAAAACCCTGCCCCCCTTTGACAGGTCTTTCAGGTTTTTCCTTATGATCACTGAAGATTGTCCCTCTCTGCGATACAGAGAGGGACACAGTACAGGGATACAGTCTTGCTGCTCTGAGGTGAGCAGTGTTACATCAGTAAAAGGGGAGGGAGGAGGATACTTTATCATTCAATTACTCTTGAACTATAACTCTGACAGTATTGAAATAACACTCTCCATGGCCCAAATACTATGAAGATTAATTGGAGCTGCTTTTATTGTGATACATTACTATGCCTTTAAATGGGGTTTTTAACCCCACTGGTTGATACAGGAGACCTCTGGAGACGTCTTTAGCTCTCAAAGGGTTAAAATCCCAGTTTAGCTCACTCAGCAGTTCCCCTTTAACACTCTGACTGCCAGAGAGGTGTGCAACACATTGCGGAGCAATATGAAAGGGTTAATAGGGCAATAAGCACTTGACACTCTATTGAAACCACTCCGTAACCTCATTTAAAGTGGACCTCTCACCTTTAAGGGATAGTAATACTTACTATGCAAAACAATATTTTGTAGGGTTTACGCTCCTGAGTAAAACAAGGGCACTTCCACTGCTGAGAGGTGTTTTATTCAAACCTTATTACAACTCAAACTTGATTTTTTTAGGTGCAGTATCACAGTGACCTGAAATTGTACAGTGGCGCTGTTGCCACACGATCATATGGAGATTTATGGTCA
Organism: Rhinophrynus dorsalis; assembly: GCA_037306005.1. Taxonomy (NCBI): domain Eukaryota; kingdom Metazoa; phylum Chordata; class Amphibia; order Anura; family Rhinophrynidae; genus Rhinophrynus; species Rhinophrynus dorsalis. Next base: position 21,145,277 of record CM074721.1, on the reverse strand, counting down.
ACTGACCAGAGCTGTCTATAGGATGGTATAGAAACAGAGGAACTATACATTATCAGGCCACTGTGATATTTCACCTAAAAAAGTTTGAGCTGCAATAACTATTGAATAAACCACCTTTGAGTACCCTTGATTTTTTTTTAGGGGAATTAACACTACAATACATTTTTTTTACACATTAAAGGGATAGTCATAGCACAATAAAAGTTGATCTCTGATTAATACATACCATTTTGGGAACATTTTGCACTATACAGTTAGGGAAAAAATTATTTGATCCCCTGTTTTGTACGTTTGCCCACTGACAAAGAAATGATCAGTCTATAATTTTAATGGTAGGTTTATTTGAACAGTGAGAGACAGAATAACAACAAAAAAATCCTGAAAAATTCATTTAAAAACAGTTATAAATTGATTTGCATTTTACTGAGTGAAATAAGTATTTGACCCCTTTGCAAAACCTGACTTAGTACTTGGTGGCAAAACCCTTGCTGGCAATCACAGAGGTCAGATGTTTCTTGTAGTTGTCCACCAGGTTTACACACATCTCAGGAGGGATTTTGTCCCACTCCTCTTTGCAGATCCTCTCCAAGTCATTAAGGTTTCAAGGCTGACGTTTGGCAAATCGAACCTTCAGTTCCCTCCACAGATTTTCCACTCCATGACCTTAATGTGCTTCTTCTTGAGCCACTCCTTTGTTGCCTTGGCCGTGTGTTTTGGGTCATTGTTATGCTGGAATACCCATCCACGACCCATTTTCAATAGCCTGGCTGAGGGAAGGAGGTTCTCACCCAAGATGTGATGGTACATGGCCCCGTCCATCGTCCCTTTGATGCGGTGAAGTTGTCGTTTCCCCTTAGCAGAAAAACACCCCCAAAGCATAATGTTTCCACCTCCATGTTTGATGGTGGGGATGGTGTTCTTGGGGTCATAGACAGCATTCCTCCTCCTCCAAATATGGCGAGTTGAGTTGATGCCAAAGAGATAGATTTTGGTCTCATTTGACCACAACACTTTCATCCAGTTCTCCTCTGAATCATTCAGATGTTCACTGGCAAACTTCAGACGGGCCTGTACATGTGCTTCCTTGAGCAGGGGGACCTTGCAGGCGCTGCAGGATTTCAGTCCATCACAGCGTAGTGTGTTACCAATTGTTTTCTTGGTGACTATGGTCCCAGCTGCCTTGAGATCATTGACAAGATCCTCCCGTGTAGTTCTGGGCTGATTCCTCACTGTTCTCATGATCACTGAAACTCCACAAGGTGAGATCTTTCATGGAGCCCCAGACCGAGGGAGATTGACAGTTATTTTGTGCTTCTTCCATATGCGAATATTCGCACCAACTGTTGTCACCTTCTCACCAAGCTGCTTGGCGATGGTCTTGTAGCCCATTCCAGCCTTGTGTAGGTCTACAATCTTGCCCCTGACATCCCTGGACAGCTCTTTGGTCTTGGCCATGGTGGAGAGTTTGGAATCTGATTGATTGATTGCTTCTGTGGACAGGTGTCTTTTATACAGGTAACAAGCTGAGATTAGAAGTACTCCCTTTAAGAGAGTGTTCCTAATCTCAGTTTGCTACCTGTATAAAAGACACATGGGAGCCAGAAATCTTGCTGATTGAATGGGGGTCAAATACTTATTTCACTCAGTAAAATGCAATTTATAACTTTTTGAAATGCATTTTTCAGGATTTTTTTTGTTGTTATTCTATCACTGTTCAAATAAACCTACCATTAAAATTATGGACTGATCATTTCTTTGTCAGTGGGCAAACGTACAGAATCAGCAGGGGATCAAATAATTTTTTCCCACCTTGTATATAGTTAAATTTTTTTTTTCTGTAGTTCAACCGCTATCTTAGCTGAAAAGATCCCCTTCCCGCCCCTTCTGAATTTGGTTGCGGGACCGGATGGAACGCGGCAAGGGACAAACTTCAGTCATTAAGTATAAGGAAAGCCCTGCCCTCCTTTGTCCCTCGCCGTGATCCATCCGGACCTCCAAAAGCAGAGCAGTGACACAGCCAGAAGGGGCGGGAGGGGGGTCTTTTCAGCTAAGACAGCGGTTGAACTAAAGAAAAATGAGTAACTTTATATAGTGCAAAATGTTCCAAAAATGGTATTTAATAATCGGAGATCAACTTTTACTGTGCTATTACTAACCCTTTAAGTCTTACTATGAAAATTAAAAGCTGCCTCTCTGTTGTGCTAGCAATCTGTAATATTCATTGTTTTTGAGACAGCAGAACCAATCTGCATACTACACACGGAATTAGCATAATGTACCACCAAAACATGAAGAATAATTAATGTCTCAAAAATGTTTTGTTTTACAGAAAAATGGCTACAACAACATATAGGTAGATTTTTATTCTCTAAAGTTGTGTCTGGGTGACAGATTCAATTATCCAACAAATGCATCGAAAATCCCTTTAGAAGAGTTTACAATTCAAATAAAATGTATCACTTCGCAAAAAATAATAATAATAATAAAAAAATCCCTCCTTAACCCCTTAAGGACCAGCGGTCCTGAGACGTTTCCGTCCCACACGTGACCTGTTGCGTGTATAAGCACGCCGCTTTGGGGCCTGAAAGTGATCGCTCCAGTCTTGGATCGGTCATTTTAGGCCCTGTTTTTACTTACAGCGCTCCCGGAGGACCGCTGTAAGTAAAAAGTATGTTACGTACTATGACCGTCATCGGTCCTTAAGTATTTAAAGACTGTGATGGTCATAGTACGTCACGGAGGCCTTAAGGGGTTAAAGGGGATCTCTCACATAGATATAAGTAATGCTCATTAGTTGGAGCATTTAGTGAAAACATTTAAAACATTGTTCATTTAAAAAAAAAAAAAACAACTTTATCTGCACAAAACTTAATGTTTAAAAGGTGTCCAGCAGCCTACTTCCTGCTTGCAGTACTGCCTCTGCTCCCGTCCCACTACCCAGCATCCTCCAATGATGGAGGATGTCTGTCTCTAAGCTGGAGCGATCTCATTGGCAGAGATCGATATCTAGCCAATGAGATCGCTCCAGTTTAGAGACAGACAGCCTCCGTCATCGGAGAAGGGAGGGGAGCAGAGGCAGTTCGGCAAGCCGGAAGTAGGCTGCCGGGCACTTTTTATACATTAATTTTTGTGCAGATAAAGTTTTTTTTTTTTAATGAACAACGTTTTAAATGTTTTCCCTAAATGCTGTGACTAATGAGCATTACTTATATCTACGTGAGAGATCCACTTTTACTCTTTGAGCTCCAGACAGGTTTTCAACTCCTTGCCCTGCAATACATCTGACACCTCTTTGGCATTCAAAGGGTAAATCTGAAAAATTACAGTTGTAGACTAGAAGGGGTTTTGGAGATATTAACCCTTCGAGTGCCAGCGGGTTAAGCAACGCGTTAAAAAGAGAGAAACCATATTCTAGACAATACAATAAGGATACTTACAGGACACCTACTGAAGCTGTAAATGTTTATTTGCAGAGAATAAAGTATCGCAAGAAAGTGACAGTCAAGTACATGATATGCAAAGTCAGACTGTATTTTATATCCTGGAGAGTGAGCTGCCTGAATTTCTGTTTTCAGAGCTTTCGGTCCACTACTGAGAATACAGAGATAATGATACAATGTTGCACTATCCCTGCAGAAGAAAAGCCTGTCTCGACTACAGGTTACAGAGTGCCTGGTGTTGCAGGGATGGTGTTACATTGTATCACTATCCCTGCAGAACAAAAGCCTTCTTCCACTACAGGGTACAGTGCGCTCAATGCTACAGGGATTGTGTTACATCGTATCACTACCCCTGCAGAAGAACAGCCAGACTCCACTACAGCATACAAAACTCTCACTGCTGAAGGGATGGTGTTACGTTGTATCACTATCCCTGCAGAAGAAAAGTCTGCCTCCACTACAGAATACGGAGCTCTCAGTGCTGCAGGGATGATGTTACATTGTATCACTATTCATGCAGAAGAAAAGTCTGCCTCCACTGCAGGTTACAGAGCGCTCAGTGCTGCAGAAATGGTGTTACATTGTATCACTATATCTGCAGAAGAAAAACCTGCCTCTAATACAGCATACAGACCTCTCAGTGCTACAAGGATAGTGTTACATTGTATCACTATCCCTGCTTTTACAATACCAGACAGAAAGCTCTTTGAAAGCATAATTCCAAAGAACTCCCTTTCAAGAACATAAAAATGTGAAATAATATGTGACGTTGAAAAAAAAAAAAAAATAATAAAAACAATAGCAACGTGATTTTACGTAGCATGCAATTCCACAAAATGCCAAGTCAAAATGGTGGTGGACTGTCACTTTAAACCCATATGTCACTTTGCCAAGTCTTCAGGAAATAGATTTAACCCTTTGGATGTTAACAACCTCTAGAGGTTGTTAACATCCAAAGGGTTACAAAAATTAAAAAAAAAGGCCCAGTTAGTATAAAGAAGAAAATCTCCTCCTCCTGGCGCACTCTACCGGATTAGAAACGGGATAAGTGGTTCTTCTGTTTTGAAGTGTCTCTAATTAGGAAGCCCCACGGTCACTGCGGCCTCAACCTTGGTAAGGGTAGTACTATCCTTCACACTTAAAGGGATAGTAATAATTCGTTTTATCTTTATTTTATTTTGTAGGCATTAAAAAAACACGAAGAACGATATAAGTCTTATCTCTCAAACCTTTATGGTTTGAGAGATATTCACAAGTAAAGTTTCCCCTCCCGCCCCTTTTACCTAGTGTAAGCCATCTCTTCTCAGATGTGGAATGCAGTTCATAGACCAGACAGATAACAGAAGGGGACAATCTTCTTCCTATGAGAACAATGAAAGCCCTGCCCCCCTTGACAAGTTTTTCAGCTTTTTCCCTTATCTTAATTGAAGATTGTTCCTCTCTGCAATCTACCTGGGCACCTCCCTTCTGATCTGGCTGAGCAGTGTGACATCAGTAAAAGGGGCGGGAGGGGGATACTTTGTCATTGAATTACTCTTGAACTACAACTCTGACAGAATTGAAATAACACTCTCCAAAGTCCAAATAATATAATGATTAATTAGAGCTGCTTTTATTATGAAACATTACTATCCCTTTAAAGCGGAACTTTAAATTGCCCGCCAAATGCTTATTAACATAGCGATGGGCATGCACATACTTTTATTATTCTGAATAAGTACGGCATTAGTGAGAAATACAACTTGTTTGGCAGGGATCAGCGGCAGGGATCTTGCTGTAGACTTTCTGTGCGCCTGCGCCGTCAGTCACTTCCTGTACCTTAAGGTACCAAGGAACTCTACTCACCAATCCTGGAGATAACCCAGACGGACGCAGATGCCTTTTCTGCAAGATGTCTGCTCTGATGCTTGCCGGAAAAAGTTGTATTTCTCAATAATTCCTTAGTTATTCAGCATAATAAAAGTATGTATATGCCTATTGCTATGTTAATAAGGATTTGGGGGGCAATTTCATTTTGATGAAAGTTCCACTTTAACCCCATCCGGACAAATGGACGTACATGTACGTCACGCAGAAACTGTCACTTAGTGACAGAAGACGTACATGCACGTCCAGGAAGTCATAGAAAGTAACGGGGAAAAAAGTTCGGTGGGCGTTAAGTGCCGGCCGCATGCATGCGTGGCCGGTCACTAAGGGGTTAAATTCTAAGAAACAAAATCATAAAAGAAAGGAGTGTAAACCACCTCTAAGTGCAGTGTTCTTCATAAGGGATAAGGCACTTACTAAAACCTGAAGCTCTATCCTGCCCCTGACATAGCGCTGGTTATGCCCCAGGCAATCAATACTCTGAGTCCCGAACAAACTCTCCTCACATAGCAATCAACACAATACTCTGGCGGCACTCCATGCCACTCTGCATCTGCCACTCACAGCGGGATACCGCAAGTGTGGCATCCTATCAAGATGTCGCCTCAATTTGGTGACCAACCCAGGGTCGCATTAAATACAGTAAAATCTCAGGTATAATACGCTCCTGTGTATAATACGCAGGTGTATATTATACCCAAGATTTTCAGGGAAAACAAGAGTGCCTATGTATAATACGCACCCTTGTTTTCCCATGCCAAACAAAAAAAAAATCTGGTTTCCTCCCTCCCGGCTTACCCATCTCTACTTCTGAAGTTCCTCCGTTTGCTTCAGCCTGACAGGGTGCCAGCGAGCAGCATGCTTGCATCCGCCGCCCGCTTCCAGCGTGGCCCTGCCAGGACCTCTCCTTTACAGCCAATGGGTAATGTTTTGCGAGGACTGCAAGGTCCACGCAGGGGAATACCATAAATCCTAAGCGCATTAGGATTTATGGTATTCCCCTGAGAGGACCTTGCAGTCCTCGCATACCATTACCCATTGGCTGTAAAGGAGAGGTCCTGGCAGGGCCACGCTGGAAGCAGGCGGCGGATGCAAGCATGACGCGCTGGCACCCTGTCAGGCTGAAGCAAACGGAGGAACTTCAGAAGTAGAGATGGTTAAGCCGGGAGGGAGGGAGGAAACGGGTGGCAATGGGATTTTTTTTAATAAAATTAATGTCTCGCGTATAATACGCACCCCCCACTTCACATGAGGTGAAGAGGGGCAAATCTGTGCGTATTATACGCGAGATTTTATGGTATGTCGCCAGGTTGAAAATGGTGACATAAGAATCTCGCCTGCATGACAAGGGCAACATGCCTAACAAAGAAAACAAGGACAAAGTCTACCGTAAGAAAGAAAGTGGGGAGCGAATTGTCCTTTACACGCAGCAGAAGCAGAGGCGCAAACGTGACTGTGATGCCCCATCGCCGTGATTGCAGGGGTTTGATGCAGCACTCAAAGAGTTGATGGAATGGAGTGTGTATGAGTTTGTTCCATTCCGTCCATTAAACCTCTGAGTGCCGCATCACAGCCCCTGCAATTACGGTAGACTTTTTTTCCCCTGCTTTCTTAGTTAGGCATTTCGCCCTTGTCATGCAGGCGAGATTCTGATGTCGCCATTTTCAACCTGGCGACTTAATTATTGTGCCCCTGGGTTGGTCTCCAAATTAAAGGGATAGTAATACTTCGTTTTAACTTTATTTTATTTTGTAGGCATTAAAAAAACATGAAGAATGATATAAGTCTTATCTCTCAATCCTTTATGGTTTATGAGATATTCACAAGCAAAGTTCCCCTCCCGCTCCTTTTTCCTAGTGTAAGCCATCTCTTCTCAGATGTGAGTCTGGTTGTATGACCAGACAGATAACAGAAGGGGACAATTTTCTTTGTATGAAAACAATGAAAGCCCTTGAAAAGTTTTTCAGCTTTTTCCCTTATCTTAATTGAAGATTGTCCCTCTCTGCAATCTACCTGGGCACCTCCCTTCTGATCTGGTTGAACAGGGGGGGATACTTTGTTTGTGAATATCTCTTAAACCATAAAGGTTTGAGAGATAAGACTTATATCATTCTTCATGTTTTTTTAATGCCTACAAAATAAAATAAAATTAAAATGAAGTATTACTATCCCTTTAAAGGCAATATTTTGATAGGGAACCCGCCAGAGTATCGTGGTGATTGCTAAAGTGAGGAGCATTTGTTCAGGACTCAGAGTATTGCTAGCCTGGGGCATAACCAGCGCCTGTTTGAATTGTCAGAGGCAGGATACAGCCTCAGGTTTTAGTAAGTACCCTACCTCTAGAGTGGTGTCTTCATTTATCAGAAATACTGCTCTTAGACGCGGTTGGCTTTCTCGTTTTATGTTTTTGGTTCTTAGTATAAAGAAGCCCCATTGTCATTTCTCAAATCCTCTTACACACAGAAAACAAGAGTTGGAGAACTTCACGGGGGTCCTTCTCAGATGGGCTCTTATTGCCAACATTTTATTGGGATAATCACCGAATTTCACAGGGGTCCTTCCATTGTTGTGTGTGTTTGTCTGTCCACCCCAGAGTGGAATTTTATCAGCCGGCACCTCCAAGACAGCATTTTCCTACCAACATCCGAGGCTGCCAATTTTAAAAAATGTCATGTTTTTTTTTTTTTCCAAAAGGAATTCTTCCCTGACCTACTTTAGCAGATTTTCTCAGCCCCGTGAAAGACGGAAGGCTCTCTGTTCTCCCCGTTAACTCATTTCTTTGGATGAAAAACACATTTTTTCCCCCTCTTACTTCAATAGAGCGGCCGCCCACAACATCAGGGGGGAGATCCACTAAGCGGTGATAAAGACGTGATAAAGTTTAGATGATTTCTCCAGTTTATCACTTCTCCAATTCCTATGTTATTCTATGGAGCCAATGCACTAGGATTTCTTGAACTTTGGAGATCTTAGTGCATAGGCTGTATATAATAACATAAGAACTGGAGAGGTGATAAACTGGAGAAGTTATCACCACTTTATCACCGCTTAGTGAATCTACCCCCTGTCCTCTCATTACAGATGTGAAGTTGCTATTTAACCTTTTAAAGACCACTGTGGTATGCAATGCATTGTTTCACAAAACGCTGCTCAACCCCAGCAACTAACCTGAACGTAGCTGGGAACGTTTAAAGGGACCCTAATGTTCCATAAAAATGTTTTGTAGATTTAAAAAAACATGAATTATGTGCAGCAAATCTCATCTCTCAAACCTTTACGGTTTGAGAGATATTTAGTGCTAAAGTTCCCCCCTCCTTCCCCCTTCTCCTGACGTCAGCGCTCTGCAGACAGAAGGAGATCCCGGTCCATGGACCAGCCGGCGGCTCTGCAGCAGAGCGAAAGAGCGATATCTGAAAAGAATTACTTCATTGGAAGTAATTCTTAGTAGTAATTACTTCATTGGAAGTAGTTCTTAAATATCCCTATTTCGGCTCTGCTGTAGAGCCGCCTCGTGTCAGCCGACACGGATCTCCTTCTGTCAGCTTTACAGCTGAATTCAGGAGAGGGGGAACTTTAGATGAGAATATCTCTCAAACCTTTATGGGATAGGATTTGCACCACATAATTTATATTTTTGAAATCTATACAACAACAAAATGTTTTTCTGGGACATTACTGTTCCTTTAAAATGAGCTAACCCCTGAAAACATTGCAATATTAACATTAACTCTCCCAAGAACGTACATTTTAGTTGACATCTCCCTGCTTGTTCTGAGAGGTGCGTCAATCAGATTTCCAGGAACCACCAACACGCTGCAAAGCAGGGATCTCACTGCCTGATCACACACAAGACAAGCAGGACTTCTCCCTTTGTTTTCCTGGTATAAATGGCACCAGTTTAGAGATTAAACAAGCAGTTAATAAGTGCAGCTTATGTAGTGGGTAACACTGGCCCTTCACCCGGAGATCTGGGTCAAAATATATAAATAGACACACACACATTATCTCTCTATCTATCTATCTATCTATCTATCTATCTATCTATCTATCATATATCTATCTATCTATCTATCTATCTATCTATCTATCTCATATCTATCTATCTATCTATCTATCTATCTATCTATCTATCTATCTATCTACCCAGAATGTTGTATAAATAAAGTGTGTTATGAAGACAAACATACAGAACACATCCTAAACAGGAGTAACCATTAATTGTGTTATGCGTCACATTGCAACCCAATACAATCGCTATATGTCCAACAGTAAAAGCACACCTCCCAACATTTCAAATTGCCAAAGAGGGACACTTGTGTTTTAGGGGGTGTTGCTGGGGGGCGTGGCTGGTGGGCAGGCATTACTGAGAATTTTTAGGCTATTTCATGACCTATAGATACCTCCTTGTGTAACCTAATATATGATGTATAACAAGACCAAAGTATTTTATTTACACACAGTCATTTATAAACTCATATCCTGGTGTGTAAACAAACAAAAATTTGAGTTGTATTGCTGTAGAGCAGTATGATACACTTATATACACAACACACAGTCTGATCTCCCAAAAAGAGGGACATCAGGGTGGGAAAGAGGGACAGGGGGATTTGGGTCTAAAAGAGGGACTGTCCCTCCTAAACAGGGACACTTGGGAGGTATGGTAAAAGGGTCTAAATATTAAAAGTGGATTTACGTGTAGGATTGGATTGTTGAATTTTCAGTGCTTAGCCCATTCAGCTCCAAAAAAGGTGTGCAACACATTGCAAAGCAACACACACACACATACAATATACACACACACACACACACACACAATATATTCAGAAACAACATACACACACACACACAACTCTCCATCAGTGTGTATGACATTGGGAATAAGTATGAGCATGTGTGTGTGTGTATATTGTTTATGTATATTGTGTCTGTATGTATATTGTGTGTAGTGTATATTGTGTGTATACTGTATACGTGTGTTTGTGTGTGTATATTGTATGTGTGTATTGTATGTATGTGTGTGTGTATTGTATGTGTGTGTATACTGTGTGCATGAGTGTGTGCATATGTGTGTATACTGTATGTGTGTGTGTGTGTGTGTGTGTGTGTATACTGTTTATGTATATTTTGTCTGTACATATATTTGTGTGTGGTGTACAATGTGTGTGTGCATATTGTATGTGTGTATACTGTGTGTATATTGTATGTGTGTATATATTGAGTGTGAGTGCGTGTGCAGTGTGTGCGTGTGTGTATATTATGGGCCACTTGATAGATACATATCAGCAGATGTATAAAGATATCTTAAAATATTAAATAAATAAAGAACCAGATGGAAAATATTAGGAGTGAAGTCTCAGTGGGAATTCCTCACCCCAGTGCTCTACCAAGGTACGTCCTTCTGTTACACAGATTAATAGCCACTGACTCCTATACCTATGCTTTCTTATTAACTCATCGAGGACCAGAGAAGTTTGCAACTCGTGGCAAAGAAATGCATTGCACACATCTTTGGTCCGCGAGGGGTTAATCCCCATATCTGCAAGAGTGGACTCCAAGTTTCAACACACTGCTCTGCAAAGAGTTGGCGACCTGTCTAGCATCCAAAAGGTTAACGCGGGAGCCAGTAGGAGGAACGCCTTTTATTGTTCTATTGTAGATACATGTCCCAAGTTCCCCGATGATGTTTTCATACCAAATACAGTTGGGAGAGGGAAAAAGACCAATTATGTTACAGTAGGAGCGAAAATTAACCCTGTCTGCTTGTACCCTTTGAGTGTCAGAGGGGTACGCAACGCATTTCTTTGCAATGCGTTGCGTACTCCTCTGGCACTCAAAGGGTTCATTTTCTACCTTCCACAAATCTCAAAGAGCCAACAATGCGTCACAATGAGGGATCTGCCTGGCACCAATAAAAAGCTGGTGACTGGCAAGTTATGACTGAGTAACCCATCCTTGCTAATTGATTACTGTGCACTCAGCGGCATAGTCATGTGATCATCGCCTTGTCTGGACTGGAAAAATATTCTCCATCACTTATAAACTGATTCAACCCTTTGAATGCCAAAGTGGGTGCACAGCAATACCGCAGACATTCCTATTAACATTCAATTAGTTAAAGGGGAACTTCACCTCTAAAATAGTTATCATCGTAATGTTCCTTTTGAGGTAATCTGTAATTTATTTATTTTTTATTTAAATTCAGATGTCCCGAGATTTAACCCTTTGAGTGTCAGAGGGGTACGGAACGCATTGCAAAGCACTCAAAGGATTAAAGCGATAGTAATGTTTCACAAAAGCAGCAGCTCCAATTAATCTTCATAGTATTTGGGCCATGGAGAGTGTTATTTCAGTACTGTCAGAGTTGTGGTTCAAGAGTAATTGAATGATAAAGTATCCCCCTCCCACCCCTTTTACCTAGTGTAAGCCACCTCACTCAGATGTGGAATCTGGTCTCTTGACCAGACAGATCACAGTAAGGGACAATCTTCTTACTGTGATCATAAGGAAAGCCCTGCCCCCCTTGACAGGTTTTTCAGGTTTTTCCTTATAATCACTGAAGATTGTCCCTCTCTGTGATCCATCTGTACAGTCTTGCTGCCCTGAGGCGAGTAGTGTTACATCAGTAAAAGGGGCAGGAGGGGGTTACTTTATCATTCAATTACTCTTGAACTACAACTCTGACAGTATTGAAATAACACTCTCCATGGCTCAAATACTACGAAGATTAATTGGTGCTGCTTTTATTGTGAAACATTACTATGCCTTTAAGCCGGTGACATCAGTTCTGGACAGACTGCGGGTACAGCACTGTACCTCACCTTGTCAATCTTCGTCTCTTCCCCTCCCCAAGTATTGCCTCGTTCCCACCTCCACCAATGAAAGACGATTTCTCCATGTGAGCTGGAGTGTTCTCTTGCCAATTAGAGAGCTCCAGCTCACATGGAGGAAACCTCCGTCAGAGAAGGAGGTGGGTAAGAGGCAATACCAGGGAAGGGGAAGAGGAGAAGATTGACAGGCTGCGTTACGGAGTTGTTCTGCAGCCTGTTCTGAACTGACATCACCGGCTTATTTTTAACATGTTAAATCTCGGGATATCCTGCATAGATTAAAAAAGAAGGATTACAGATGACCTCAAAAGGAACATTAAAGGGATAGTAATACTTTGTTTTATCTTTATTTTATTTTGTAGGCATAAAAAAACCATGAAGAACGATATAAGTCTTATCTCTCAGACCTTTATGGTTTGAGAGATATTCACAAGCAAAGTTTCCCCTCACTGACTAAAATGGTGAGGTCTGCCATCTAGCTGTCAGATTTGGAATCTGGTCCGTGGACCGGCCGTGGCTCTGCAGCAGAGCTGAGATTGTGAGATATAAGAAGAACTACCTTCATTCGAATAGTCTACAAAGTGTGCCTGGTTTGCAAGCACACTTTTCAGACTCCTCCAATGAAATATTTATTTTTATATCTTGCGATCTCAGCTCTGCTGAAGAGACACCAGTTGATCTGTGGACTGGATTCCAAATCTGGCAGCTAGATGGCAGACTTGACCATTTTGGTCAGTGAGGGGAAACTTTGCTTGTGAATATCTCTCAAACCATGAAGGTTTGCGAGATAAGACTTATATCGTTCTTCATGTTTTTTTAATGCCTACAAAATAAAATAAAGATAAAACAAAGTATTACTATCCCTTTAAGATAAGGAGAACTTTTATAGATGTGGGAGTTCCATTTTAAAGAATTAATTCAAAACAGGGCAACTAAAGTGAAAAAAAAAAACACATGAACCCTTTGAGGTGTGCAATGCCTTCGGTCCACAAAGGGTTAAACTTCTTCTTTTTAAGAATTAATCAACATCTCTGATTACAAAATTACAGCCCTACTTGTACAGGCCAAACTCTTGCCTCACATCCTACACAAGATGAAGCTGCCAGTGGCATCTTCATTTCCATTGGCTGTGCAGGTGGCTATGACATCACAGCAGCCAATAGGAATCATCAGCTGTCTGTTTGAAGCTCACAATATCAGCTCTGGGGGCAGAGAACCCCAAAAGATCTATATACCGAGGACTATACGTTTATAATGTTGCTATTGACAGGGATGAGACTAGCAGTGTTAGTCCTACTGGCTCTGTAGATGGGTGTGTGACAACACAGCAGCCAATAGGAATCATCAGCTGTTTCACTGGAACGAAACGCACCAGCCATGATGGCTAACTTAAAAGGTCCATGTACCAGACATCAACAACCCAGGATTATTTATATTACTCTCGATGAGATGTATTAAACTGGGAAAATAGAAGTGGGAACATTTCTGCAGCTATGAAGTTTATAATCTGAGAACTGGAGCAATTCTGGAGCAAACCAACTTAATTACAGGGGACAAATAAAACTTCTCCAAATTAACTTTAACCCCTTAAGGACCGGAGCTTGAGGACCACGGGCCTTTTTTTTTTTAAGTTCCGGTTCAGGGCTTCCGGAGCGGCGTGCAGTTGCGCCAGGAGCCCTGAACTCCATGCCGTGCCAGGACTATCACTGGTCCTTAAGTGCCGGACCTCCTTGACGGTCCTGGTGCGTAAATGATCCTTTAGGGGTTAAAGTGATAGTATTTATTTAAAATTCATTGCCCGAGTCTTCTGTACATTAAAAGGAACATATTTTGCTATGTCTAGGCGCTTACTTCTTTCTAGTTTAAAAGTTATGAAGCACTGAAGATCCACTGTCCGCTCCTTCTCGCCACGTCACTCAGAAGATGCAGGCTGGTTGGAACGGCTGCATCGAGGGACAAACTTCAGTAAGCAAAGGGAAATCCTGTCTTCCTTCATCAAGGGGTACAGGGTTTTCCTTATACTTATTGAAGTTTGTCCCTCGATGCAGCCGTTCCAACCAGCCTGCATCTTCTTAGTGACGTGGCGAGAAGGAACGACTAAACAAACTTGGTTTATTTACTCTAGAGAAAAGACGACTAAGAGGAGACCTTATCACATTGTACAAGTATATGAGAGGTCAATACAAGGATCTCTGCGGTGAGCTATTTATTCCAAGGCCTGATCAGGTGACCAGAGGACACCCCTTGAGAATAGAGGAAAGGAGGTTTAAACTTCAGCAGAGGAAGGGTTTTTTTACGGTAAGGTCTGGTAATTGTGGAATTCATTGCCCAGGGAGGTGGTTATGGCAGATACAATGGATATATTTAAGAGAAGATTAGATACATTTCTTTCAAAAGGGAACATACAGAGTTATACTGTGTGTCAGTAGGAAGATCAGGAAGGTCTGATAAAAACTAATTTAATTGGTAGCAGGTAAGCTATAAAATTCTCAGTTACTGGGGTATGAGGCAAAGGTTGAACTTGATGGACTTGTGTCTTTTTTCAACCTAATTTACTATGTTACTATGTCTTTATCTCCCAAGTGTCCCTCTGTAGGAGATATTAGGGTCCATACCTCCCAAGTGTCCCTCTTTAGGAGATATTAGGGGTTTGTACCTCCCACGTGTCCCCCTTTAGGAGATATTAGGGGTCCGTACCTCCCAAGTGTCCCTCTTTAGGAGACATAGTCTCTCTTTGAGACCCAAATCCCTCTGGTACATCTGTTTGTTCAGGGATTTCACCTGAACATAGAAATTAGAAATGTTTCATTCATTCCTATCCGGTCCATCACATCCCTTATGTATAAGGATCTAACCAGCTTTGGCCCAGAGCTCTCTGAATCTTGACAAGGGCGACATTCTGGGGGCATCATCTGGGCTCCAGAATTCCAAAGCAGTTTGCATGATGGCATTCATAATTTTTTTTCAGTAGCAATGTTTTCAAAGTTAGCATGTCCAAAAAAAAAATTTGCATATTAATTGCATATTTAAATTTAGAGCTTAGGACTGAAACCATAGGGCTGAAATTGTAATTTGGAATTTATAGAATAATAATTACATATATGTGTCTATAGCTAGTTCTAAGTTTCAAGAGACATATAACAGATAGATAAATGACAGGCGAAAGGTAGATATTTTATTTTCTCTCTAATTTTTTTGCGATGTTTAAAGGGATAGTAATAGTTAAAATGTAAAAAAAATATGTTGTAGGGTTTATTCCCCTGAGTAATACAAGGGTACTCTCACTGCTGAGAGGTGTTTTATTCAAAAGTTTTTAAAGTTAAACTTTAATTTTTTAGGTGCAGTATCACAGAGGCCTGAAATTGTACAGTGGCGCTGTTGCTACACCATCCGATGGACAGCTCTGGTCATTTGCCCATAAATCTCCACAGGATAGTGTAGCAACAGCGCCACTGTACAGCTTCAGGCCTCTGTGATACTGCACCTAAAAAATTAAGTTTAAGTTGTAATAACATTTGAGCAAAACACCATTCAGCAGTGGGAGTACATTTGTTTTATTCAGAGGGCTAAACCCTACAACATATTTTATTTACATTTTAAAGTGAAACTCCCAACCCAACTAAAGTTAAATCCCAAGAATTACCCATCTGACGACTAGCTGCTCAATAGTATTAGTCGCCAGAATTATTACCTCCTTATAGAGAATTCCTACTGCTCCTAGACTGACAGCCAGGAAACAGCAAAGACATCTTTGCATAATGACGTCTGCACACCTGCACTGTCAGTCCAAGTCTGCTCTAGGAGGCGTTGCTTGGTACCGGAGAGTACCTGCAGCGACTGACAGCGCACGTCACTATGCAAAGATGTCTGCGCTGTTTCCTGGCTGTCAGTCCCGGGAGTAGTAGAATTTCTCTGTAAGGAGGTAATTATTCTGGCGACTAGTACTATTGTTTATCTAGTTGCCAGACGGGTAATTCTTGGGGTTTAACTTTACTTGGGTTGTAGATCCACTTTAAGTATTACTATCTTTTTAAAGGGATAGTAATGGTTAATTTTAAGTTGATTTAATATTGTAGACATTAAAAAAGGTGAACATCTATGTAAGTCTCATCTCTCAAATCTTTATGGTTTAAGAGATATAACTTGCTAAAGTTACCTTTTCCTGGCTGTTTTACTCAAGTCTGCCATCTAGTTGACACCAGTAGATTCCTGTCATTTGACCAGACAGAAGCTCTTCAGCAGAGCTGAAATCACACTATTTAGAAATAAATACTTCATTGGAACGGTCTACAAAGTGTGTTTGCAAGCCAGGCACACTTTGTAGACCGTTCCAAATTAAGTATTTATCTTTAGATATCATTATATCGGCACTGCTGAAGAGCCACATCTGGTCAAGTGACCAGAATCTGCTTCTGACAGCTTTACAGCTCGTCAAGCAGAAAAAGGAGGGACCAGAGAACTTTATTTTCCTATATCTCTCAAACCATAACGGTTTGAGAGATACAAATAAGTGCAAGTACTCTCTTTTAATTGTATCTACCATATAGTTAATACTTTTTTTCTGACATTACTATCCCTTTAAGTATTACTATCCCTTTAAATATATAATTGCAAAACCAAATGTTCTGAGGTACAATTGTGTGTCTGTGGAACGTGTGAATTAGAAACTTGTAATACATTCCTAGCCGGCCCTTCTCATCCCCTCACTACAAAGATCTCGCCGGCTCTGACCCATAGCCCTCGGAATACTATCAAGAGCCAGATTCAGGGGGTATCATCTAATTACTGGAAAGTCAAAGCACTTTGTGTAACAGTCTTCTCTATTTTTTTCCAGCACCAATCTTTTCTAGCTTTTCCGGGGATCTCAAAGCTAACGAGATGCAAAAGTTCAGTGTCCAAAATAACTTATTTGAATTGCATATTGAAAATTAGACATAAAAAGTTGCTTGGAGACTTAAATCTGCAATATTTAAATTTATATTTAAAAATAATATTTAGGTATATAGGTGTTTTTAAGCAGTTACACATTGGAGAGATAAGTATCTACATAAAGCTTGTCCGAACTTTTCCTCAAGGGCCATAATGAGAAGTGAACATTGAATCGCGGGTTGGACACTGCTAAACAAAAAACAAAAATAGAATGAATTAACCTTTTGAGTGCAAAACGGGCGTGCACATTTTGCTTCACAATGTGTTGGATTCCATTGACTTTACATTACCTTGAAGACCAGAGAATTGGAAAAGTGCCTCTGGTTGTCACAGGGTTAATCCATAACTAGGCTTATAATAATTATTGATACATAACAACGCATACTCTGCATTAAAGGAGCAGTAAACTTTTTATATGAAAAAATATATATTGTAGGGATTTTCCTATTGAGTAAAATAAAGGTACTCCCAGTGCCGAGAGATTTATATTTCCAGAGTTATTACAGTTTAACCCCTTAGTGACCGGCCGCGAGCGCACGCGGGCGGCACTTAACGACGGGGTTTTTTTTTTTTCTGCATTGTAGCGAATGACTTCCGTGACTTACCAGGTACGTCCTTTGTCACTAAGTGACATTTTTTCGTGACATACCTGGTAAGTCACTTGTCGGGAAGGGGTTAAACCCATGTTTTTTTACATTAGCAGTGCCCTCTAGTGGTCAAATTCTAATCAGTTTTCCTGTTAGATTCTAATGAAGAGGAAAGTCGGAAAAGTCAGAGACATACAGTTCTCCACAGAATGTGATAGAAACTGCCTGTCACTTCCTGTCAGTTAGAACTATCAGGAAGTAAACACAGTAAATTCACTTCCTGTCAGTTAGAACTATCAGGAAGTAAACACAGTAAATTCACTTCCTGATTATTTAAAATGCTATAAATTTTGAATAAAACATCTGACAGTGATGGGAGTACCCTTGTTTTATTCAGCAGGAAATGCTCTATAAAATATGTGTTTTCATTAAAAAAAAGTTTACTGCTCCTTTAAATATCTGCATCATTGCTAAACATCATCTAAGCATTAGTGATCTGCAAGAGGCTGGTTCATGTATTGAACCCCTTATAGATGTTTCTAAAATGCAAAGGGGCCAGAGGACTTCAATGTAAATTATATATACAGTATGCTTCAGACTTGAAAAAGGGAGTTTATCTCTCGAAAGCTTGTCTTCATAAAATGTAAATGTTAGAAAAATATAAAAAGGTATTATTACGTACTGACATATTAATTAATTTGACCTCTACACCACTGGACTAACATGGCTAACCCAAATTATAAATCAGATATAAAAAAAAATCTAATACAGGATTATAACATTTATAAGGGCTAATATCAGTGGACTATATCTTTTGTTAACCTCCATTACTATACACATAAAAATAGCAACATTATTTAAACTGCATATATTTCTAGGTATAAATACAGATTAGATATCATAAGAGATGCAAACACAATTTACAGAATTCTTAATGTATTCACATACATATACCTGATTGAGCATCTCTGATCTCTACTTTGTATGTGAATATGTATATATATATATATATATATATATATATATATATATATATATATATATCGGTCAAAAGTTTTAGAACACCCCCTTTCTTCCAGTTGTGATTGAAATTTATGCAGTTCAATGTCTCAGTGTACTCTGAAAATAAAGCATAGAACAAATAAACAATTGGACATTAAAAAGAATTCATAGAATTGTTTTCCTTAACAAAATGTAATCTAAATTTTTGACTCATCCACGTAGCCACCTTTTGCAGATATAACAGCCGAACACACTGGTGGCGTTCTATCCACAACGGAAAACAAATATTGTTCTGAAAGATCTTCCCAACACTGCTGCAGAAACTCCCAAAAATGTGCTGCACTTGTCAGTTGCTTTGCTTTCACCCTTCACCCTTCGATAACTGGAAAAATGGGGGTGTTCTAAAACTTTTGACTGGTAGTGTGTGTGTGTGTATGTATATATATATATATATATATATATATATATATATATATATATATATATATATATCCACATATAGATAATAAAGAATGCACTCACAGGACTTCTTGATGATGATGAACAGTTGTGAACTTCACAACTGTTCATCATCAAGAAGTCCTGTGAGTGCATTCTTTATTATCTATATGTGGATATAAAATAGCAAACAAAATAAGTATCTTGTAATACCTTTTTTATTGGACTAACAGAATTCTGTTAGTCCAATAAAAAAGGTATTACAAGATACTTATTTTGTTTGTTATTTTACATCTGCATCACTGGACTAATACGGCTACAATCTCCACTCTACTACATGTGGATACAAATTCATTTTTGGGAATTGGCACCCAGGCATAATTTCACTGAAAGGAGAGTGCACAGCTTGGAAATCTTGGTTTATGTATATATATATATATATATATATATATATGTATATATATATATATTTTTTTTTTTTATCACCCGGGAATTTCGGCATTTTCCCACAATAGTGTCCTGACTAACACAGTTACACTTAACCCTTTGAGTGCCAAAGTGGTACGCAATGCATTGCGTACCACTCTGGCACTCAAAGGGTTATCCTCTCCACTGCCAGAGGGGTCTGTTAAACATTGTTCTGCAATGTGCTACTGACTTCTGCAACCCAGAAGCAGGCAACCTTTGGCTCTGCAGCTGTTGGGGGAATAAATATAGATACCTAGGACTGTAGATACATGATTCTTTACCCAGAACCCTTTGCAGTTGCCTTTGCATAATTCAGGAATAAGCAACCTGCTTCTCTCCGGTTGTTGTTGCACTACAAATCCTGTTATTAATGGCTGAGGATTACAATTTCCAAAAATGCACATTGATTTAAATAAAACTTTTAAGTTCTTCAGAGAAGTCTCAACTTTTAGCACATCAGCCTCGGTGTTCCGTTTTTGCAAAAATAATATGGAAGTCTAGATATTTTGTGTTTGTATGCAAACAGAGGCAAACACACAGACACACACACCCAAGCAGACATTCACAACCACAAATATGAACACCCACATGCACATACACCCACACGCATGTATATGCACTCCCACACACATGCACACCGACACATACACACACCAAATGCATACACACACATATGCACACTCACACACATGCACACCGACACACACAGACACACACACCACATGCATACACACACATATGCGCACTCACACACATACACACCGACACACACAGACACACACACCACATGCATACACACACATATGCGCACTCACACACATGCACACACTCACAAGTTTTGGACATACATAACTTATTAAATTGACATTAGGAAGTCGTAAGGACAGAACTCAGATTGAAGATCTGGTTATTGAATGGAATCAGAACGATACATTTGAACAAGGTTCTCTCGGTCACTGCTTTGTCTACCACCAAAAGGTCAAGTTTATGCCATTAACCCTTTAAGTGACAGACGGATATGCAACTAATTTTTTGTCTAAACTACACTATGGTAGAAAAGTTTACATGATGATGGCCTGATTCAGTTTATTTTAGCAGCAATAAGATGCAAAAATATACAGCACCAGAAAATATATTCACATCAATATCTCATAAGTAAGGAGGGGACACAGCACCAGAGCTTAACACCGTCAGTGCCGAAAAGGAACAACAAGCATTTATATATATCCTCTACCTGGGTGTCCAAGGAATAGACTAGTGTGAGAGCATAAAACAATGTGTGTAAAAGGTCAGGTTTATTAGCCAAACATTTCTAGTACGTGGAAGGACCTTCCTCGGGGCTTTGTGATGACCCTAGTCTTATTCGCTGGACACCCAGGTAGAGGGCATTTGTGTTCCCATATTTTTATGGTATGTGCTTGAATAGCAATTAGCTTTCAGTAACTGCTACTACTTATCTTAGTTTTATTATATATTATATATATATATATATATATATATATATATATATATATGTTCGTCTATTTGTCTGAGCGAGTGCTTTCACACTTTCGCCAACCATGAAGCTGTATATATATATATATATTTTTTTTTGTTGTTGTTGTTTTTTTTTTTTTGCAGAACAAAAAAAAATATTTGTGCAAAACTGTTCCAAGCCGTTTTGTACTTAGAAAGTTTACGGCATGTGAAAAAAAATACTTTTGTTAACCCTTTGAGCGCCACAGAGGTCTGGCATCCAAAGGGTTAATAGGTCAAAAAATAAAAATAAATTAACATATGTATGGCCGAAAATACCATTTTCGATTAGCGTTTAGACCAGTGATCTGCAACCAGGGTGCCGTGGCACTTTGATGCTCCACGGGCATCTATTTAGGGTGCCCCCATCTTCTCTATAAAGATTTTGATAAAATGTGAATACTGAGTTTCAGGTGCATATTTCTGGACGTTTTTCTCCACCATGTTTGTTTTTATTACTGTGAGAGTGAGACCTAAAAAGAACCTAATCTTAATTCATCTGTATCCTCCATTACTGGCTTGACAAATGACCTATAAAATGGCAGGTGTGCCCTGGATCGTGTAGACTGAATGTTAGGGGTGCCTTGACCAAAAAAAGGCTGAGAAACGCTGCTTTAGCCTCAGAATACGCTTACTTTGATATGAGGTTCATTTGCGGCAACTGCCTCTGAAAGTCCGGATCACACATTACTATTCCCAAAATTCTAGCTTGTGTAATGGAAATGAACTGTCAGGCACTTTACAGGGTTTAACCCTTTGAGCGCTGGAAGGTGGTCCAGTGCATTTGTGAATCAATGCATTGGACACCTCTCTGGCACACAAAAGGGTTAAAACAATTCCTTTTTAACCCTTTCAGTGCCAAAGGGGTACGGAACCTCTTGCACTGGAAGTGTTAATGTTCCATTATAGCCAGATTTTTCACCATTAGCCGAATAAAAAAAATAAATAAAAAAGGAGTTTTAACCCACTCGGTGTCACAGGTGACGTGTCTCTCCTCTAACGCTAAGAGTTAAAAGGCAGATCTATAAGAAACGTCTCTTGTAAAGAATCAACTAATTCTTTGTTTTTATTTCTTTCTTGAACTCCAGGACAAACATTTAATGGAAATTGAAGCACGATGATTCCCGATAAAGAAAAAAGTCTGCAGTGCGTTGGATATTCTACAAGAGCTGCGGTCTTTAAAAAAGGCATATTTGCTACAATTCAAGTCAGTAGGGTATTTTTATTATGTTGTGGTAATCTTTTATTACTAAGGAAATCAAGTTTTTCTGTGTTTAACAATAGCAGTTAAGGTGAATGGTGTAAAAACAACAATTAAGCTGAATGGTGCAAATTATAAAAAAATATATATATATTATATATTGATAAAGGTCCTGTGGCGTGGACCGAAATGTTGCTGGTATTGTTTTTTGAAATGATGTGATTTTAATAAGATATTTTTTTCACCAAGACTCCCTGAGTGTGTTTATATATATATATATATATATATATATATATATATATATATATTCATAAGCAGAGATTTGAAAGCACTCACTCTGTAAAACAAATATTACCCAGGTGCACAATCCCTGTAGTATTAGTGTAGATATAAAGTCAAATTAAAGCTACTTTATTGATAATAAGGCAAAAATACAGGTCAACATTTTGGTCCCTAACTGGGGCCCTTCTCAAGACTTGAGAAAGGCCCCAGTTAGGGACCAAAACATGGAACTGTATTATCACCTAATTAACAATAAAGTAGCTTTAATTACAAGTCCCACGGGTACTGCCCCATCTTTTGACTTAATATATATATAAATAAAAGTGGCACTCACATATCCCAAAAAGTCCATATACTGTTACAATTGGGGTGCCGTTGAATTAATAGCATATAAGAAGTGAAGAAAAAGCACTAACGGTATCATAGTGGAAAAATTATCTATAAAACAACACCATTGTAGAAAACACCAATAGTCAGGACCTTCATCAAGCTGAAGTGTGTTTTCTTCACTTACATATATATAAATATATATATATATATATATATATATATATATATATATTTATATATAGTGGTAGATACAATGTTAAACAAAAATTTGACACACCAGTCAAGCCATAAGACTTGCTTTTTCCACAGAAATCTCACATATACCTACCCAGAATCCCTTGCAGTAGTAACAACATTGCATATGTGAGATTTCTGTGGGAAAAGCAAGTCTTGAGGCTTGACAGGTGTGTCAAATTTTTGTTTAACATTGTATCTACCACCCACCAAATTCAGGTGGAAGGGGTTTTCATTCACTTTTTTCCCCACCATAACCTTTATATATATATATATATATATATATATATATATATATATATATATTGGCACACTAGACTCTATAGTCTAGCTAGTTCAACGTAACGCCCTTCATCAGGTCAGTAATGTTACGCTGACCTGGCTTCAAAACATTTTTTTTTTTATAAAAAGCCTTGCTTGTTTATCCTTTGAATTTCATATTTATTTAACCCTTTGAATGCTCAAGTGTGTGTGTGTGTGTGTGTGTAAGAAAAGAAAGTTACAGCTACACTCCCAGGTCTGTTCAAAAGTTTATTGCTTAATTGGCAATGTTTCGGCCAGAAATCCTGCCCTTTCTCAATATAAAAACGGCCCGGATTTCTGACCAAAAAGTTGGCAATAAAACAGTAAACTTCTTAACAGACCTGATAGTGCAGCTATATACTGTGACAATACTGACTGCACCCAGGCTTATAAATATATATATATATATATATATAAAGAAATGGCATAGTATTACCATGGAGGAAATGCACACATGATTAATAAATAAGCATTTTTTTTCATAAGTCCTGAGTGTGCATTTCCTCCATGGTAATACTATGCCATTTCTTATTTTATACATTTTTGGAAATAGCACCCAAGAATTAAGGAGTTACTAACCTGTTTGGTCGAATAGGAGTGCCCAGTTACCGTTATATATATGTAAATAAATTTGCACTGAGATACAAATTACTTTGTCGTGACTACTTTTATTTTTGAGTAGGAGACTACACAGAAACCTTGTAAAAATTGCAAATTAAAACATGTTTTAACTAATTTTCCTTACTATTGAAAACATTTGAAAAAAAAAAAATTACAAACATAAAAAAAAGTTTTGTACATCGTTAAAGGGATAGTAATGTTTCATAATAAAAGAAGCTCTAATTAATCATCATAGTATTTGGTCCATGGAGAGTGTTATTTCAATACTATCAGAGTTGTAGTTCAAGAGTAATTGAATGATAAAGTATCCCCCTCCCGCCCCTTTTACCTAGTGTAACACTGCTCACCTCAGAATTGGAATCTGGTCTCTTGACCGGACAGGTTGCAGCAAGGGACAATCTTCTTACGATCATAAGGAAACCCTGCCCCTTGACAGGTTTTTCAGGTTTTTCCTTATGATCACTGAAGATTGTCCCTCTCTGTGATCCATCTGGACAGTCTTGCTGCTCTGAGGTGAGCAGTGTTACATTAGAAAAAGGGGTGGGAGGGGGATACTTTATCATTCAATTACTCTTATCCTATGACTCTGACAGTATTGAAATAACACTCTCCACGGCCCAAATACTATGAAGATTAAATGGAGCTGCTGTTTTTGTGAAACATTACTATCCCTTTAAACCCGATACCCTAAGTTACTCTGAATGCACGTGGCTAAATTAGTTCTCTATTTGACGATGCCCCTTTGAGAGCGACTCCTATTGAGAAGTGAACAAAGGCCATGACCCCATAGGTCAGAGAGTAACTGAGGCAGTTTGACCTCCCTTTGTTGGTATCTGCACTGTTTATTTTGCCTAAGTAAAGATCACCAATACATTAACTAAGAAGGATTAAAAAGGGTCTACCCGAGGGATATAATTTAGACAAGTGGCAAACTCCACATTGCTTTCAACACTAGCGTGCATCATTATCCCAAACTCATCCTAGCTACTGGAACTTCAGAACAAGATCTCCGCTCTGAACACAACGAAAATGAAAGTAACATTTGTTTCATACAAAGACCAGTTTAAATTAAACACAATGCCATAGACCCTCGCCCCTGTAGGGATGAATTACATTAACCCCCTGCATGCTACAGAGATCTCCGGTGCATTGCTTCTCATTGAAAACCTCTCTTATCATTCACAGGAATAAAGTTACTCCCACCCCAAAAAATAAAATAAAATAAAATAAGATTTTTAATGAAAAAAAAAAAAGAAACAAATGTAATCAAATTACGGGGAAAACCAGTAAATTTCTTCATTGGTATTAACCCTTTAAGGTCCAGAAAGCTCAGCAACACTTTCCACAGCAATGTGTTACACATTACTCTCATCTTAAAGGGTTAACCCTTTGAGTGCCAAAGGGGTACGGAATGCATTGAGTGCCCCTCTGGCACTCAAAAGGTTAAAATATAAGGTTCTAAAACGGTGGAATATATAAAGGAATGTATTAGTACAGTTTACTTTAAATGTGCGAACTTAAGTTAAAGTTTATTCGAGGAAGGGGGCGTGTTAGAATTTATGAATACACGTTTGTTTTGATTGTTTAATTCACTTTTAAAAGGTTAGCAGACAGAATAAAGTGTTACCACGTTACTTGTAATAAAATGTGATCATCTTCCCTTTATTATATATACATACGTTTTCTAATGCTTTCATTTTATTCCCCCTCTAAAATTATCTCCTATCTAATATCTATCTATCTATATCTCTATCTATCTATCTATCTATCTATCTATCTATCTATCTATCTATCTATTATCTATCTGTCTATCTATCTCATATCTATCTATCTCATATCTATATCCTATCTATCTATCTATCTATCTATCTATCTATCTATCTATCTATCTCATATCTATCTATCTATCCATCTATCTATCTATCTATCTATCTATCTCATATCTATCTATCTATCTATCTATCTATCTATCTATCTATTTATCTATCTCATATCTATATTCTATCTATCTATCTATCTATCTCATATCTATATTCTATCTATCTATCTGTCTATCTATTATCTATCTGTCTATCTATCTATCTATCTATCTCATATCTATATCCTATCTATCTATCTATCTATCTATCTATCTATCTATCTATCTATTTATCTATCTCATATCTATATTCTATCTATCTATCTATCTCATATCTATATTCTATCTATCTATCTATCTATTTATCTATCTATCTCATATCTATCTATCTATCTATCTATCTATCTCATATCTATCTATCTATCTATCTATCTATCTATCTATCTATCTATCTATCTCTCATTTCTATCTATCTATCTATCTATCTATCTCATATCTATCTATCTATCTATCTATCTATCTATCTATCTATCTATCTATCTCATATCTATCTATCTTATATTTATCTGATTTACATCTGTCTAGCTATCTAAGCAACTATCTACCTTATATCTATCTATCTATCTATCTATCTATCTATCTATCTATCTAATTATCTATCCATCCATCTGTCTCATATTTATCTATTTACCTGATTTACATCTGTCTAGCTATCTATGCAACTTTATATATCTATCTTATATTTATCTGATTTACATCTGTCTAGCTATCTATGCAACTATCTACCTCATATCTATCTATCTATCTATCTATCTATCTATCTATCTATCTCATATCTATCTATCTATCTATCTATCTATATATCTATCTATCTATCTACTTCATATCTATCTATCTGTATATCTAATATCTATCTATCGCGTATCTATCTATCTGTCTGTCTATCTATCTATCTATCTATCTATCTATCTATCTATCTCATATATATCTACGTTCTATCTATCTATCTATCTATCTATCTATCTATCTATCTATCTACTTCATATCTATCTATCTGTATATCTAATATCTATCTATCACGTATCTATCTATCTATCTATCTATCTATCTCTCACTGCTATAAGGTGTTTTATTGAAAAGTTATTACAGCTGTTGTTACACCATCCTATGGACAGCTCTGGTCCCAGGACCATAAATCTCCATAGGATGGTATAGCAACAGCGCCACTATACCATTTCAGGCCACTGTGATACTGCATCTAAAGAATTCAACTTTGAGCTGTAATAACATTTAAATAAAACACCTCTCAGCAGTGTGAGTACTCTTGTTTTACTCAGGGGGATAAACCCTACAACATATTTGTTTTTACATTTTAAGTATTACTATCCCTTTAAGGACCACTTTGATATTTGTTGGCTCATCAGTACACGTGACTGATGATGTGTATCGGCGCACTGAATAGGGGTCTGAAAGAGACCCTGATAGTGCTTACAGAACTCCCGGAGAGACGCTGAAAGCACAAAATACGCGACATGCCAGGACCGTCATCTGTCCTTTAAGCAAGTTTACCGGTGACGATCCTGACATGTTACCGGTCGTTAGGGCATTAAGAAACTCTCAGGATAGCTATATAGGCCATTTTTAACTAGACAAGGAAACGGGAACACTAGATGAACCCAACTGGCTCTTATCTGCCATCACATTCTATATGTTTCTATGTGAAATTGGAATTTGCATATCATACACTTGTAAAAAATACGTAAAGTCAAAAAAGGAGGTTGACTGTCACTTTAAGTTCTATCACTATATGAAAACACACATATACTTCTGTTCACTCATTATGCATTTTCTTAATTGATAAAAATAAACTATTTACGTGTCTATTTTTGAAAGCCTTCTTACTTTACATCACTTTACAGTAAGGGCGGTAAGGCTATGGAACTCTTTGCCTCGGGATGCTGTGCTTGCAGATAATGTAACTGCATTCAAAAAAGCAATGGATGCCTATCTAGCACAGAACAATATTGACAGTTATGACAGATGGCTTCAAAGCAAATAGGATATTGAGCCGGGGAACTATTTGACACACTCAGACACACACCTACATTGGAAATTGCTCCAGAGGGCTTTTTTGTTGCCTTCCTCTGGATCAACAGGGGTGTTATTGGCATGGGCTGGACTTGATGGACGCATGTCTTTTTTCAGCCTTATCTACTATGTTACTATGTTACTATGTTACTTTTTCATATCTGCCTACAACTTCTGCACATTTCTGAATATATATATATATATATATATATATATATATATATATATATATATATATACTAGTGTAACATCCCGTATACACGAGCCAAGGTCTGGGTTATGTTAATCCTTTGAGTGCCAGAGGGGTACGCGGTGTACCCCTCTGGCACTCAAAGGGTTAAGAGACCGGTCCTGCTCTGGGTCCTGCCGCCGACGCAGTCACGCACTGTAAAGACTGACCGAACGCTGACTTCAGGGAGGTTGAGGGAGGGGGGAACTTTGCTTACGGTTTTCTCTCAAACCATAAAGGTTTGAGAGATGAACCTGGGGGCAATTAAATTATTTTTTAAAGAGCTACACTATGGGGATTAGTAATATATTAGTATTACTATCCCTTTAAACAAACATTAACACCTTAGTGTCGCATGATGTGCCAGGACCACCAAGCCGGCACGGACATTAAGGAACAGTAACAGTCCTGGCACGTCATGGAATTCTGGGATTGCAGAGCGGCTGCACTCTGTTCTGCCAACCCAGAATTCATTGAGGAAAAAAAAGTGCCGTGGTTCTTAAAGGCCGCCCACTGGTCATTAATGTGTTATTGCTGTGGAGCAATGTAATATAATGTAATATACATACCACACAGTCTGATCTCCTACACACAAGGACACCAGGGTGATACACTTATATACACACCACACAGTCTGATCTCCTAAACACAGGGACACCAGGGTGATACACTTATATACACACCACACAGCCTGATCTCGTAAACACAGAGACACCAGGGTGATACACTTATATACACACCACACAGTCTGATCTCCTAAACACAGGGACACCAGGGTGATACACTTCTATACACACCACACAGTCTGATCTCCTAAACACAGGGACACCAGGGTGATACACTTCTATACACACCACACAGTTTGATCTCCTAAACACAGGGACACCAGGGTGATACACTTATATACACACCACACAGTCTGATCTCCTACACACAAGGACACCAGGGTGATACACTTATATACACACCACACAGTCTGATCTCCTAAACACAGGGACACCAGGGTGATACACTTATATACACACCACACAGCCTGATCTCGTAAACACAGAGACACCAGGGTGATACACTTATATACACACCACACAGTCTGATCTCCTAAACACAGGGACACCAGGGTGATACACTTCTATACACACCACACAGTCTGATCTCCTAAACACAGGGACACCAGGGTGATACACTTCTATACACACCACACAGTTTGATCTCCTAAACACAGGGACACCAGGGTGATACACTTATATACACACCACACAGTCTGATCTCCTACACACAAGGACACCAGGGTGATACACTTATATACACACCACACAGTCTGATCTCCTAAACACAGGGAAACCAGGGTGATACACTTATATACACACCACACAGCCTGATCTCGTAAACACAGAGACACCAGGGTGATACACTTATATACACACCACACAGTCTGATCTCCTAAACACAGGGACACCAGGGTGATACACTTCTATACACACCACACAGTCTGATCTCCTAAACACAGGGACACCAGGGTGATACACTTCTATACACACCACACAGTTTGATCTCCTAAACACAGGGACACCAGGGCGATACACTTCTATACACACAACACAGTCTGATCTCCTAAACACAGGGACACCAGGGTGATACACTTATATACACACCACACAGTCTGATCTCCTAAACACAGGGACACCAGGGTGATACACTTATATACACACCACACAGTTTGATCTCCTAAACACAGGGACACCAGGGTGATACACTTCTATACACACCACCCAGTCTGATCTCCTAAACACAGGGACACCAGGGTGATACACTTATATACACACCACACAGTCTGATCTCCTAAACACAGGGACACCAGGGTGATACACTTATATACACACCACACAGTCTGATCTCCTAAACACAGGGACACCAGGGTGATACACTTATATATACCACACAGTCTGATCTCCTAAACACAGGGACACCAGGGTGATACACTTCTATACACACCACACAGTCTGATCTCCTAAACACAGGGACACCAGGGTGATACAATTATATACACACCACACAGTCTGATCTCCTAAACACAGGGACACCAGGGTGATACACTTATATACACACCACACAGTCTGATCTCCTCTAAACACAGGGACACCAGGGTGATACACTTCTATACACACCATACAGTCTGACCTCCTAAACACAGGGACACCAGGGTGATACACTTCTATACACCACACAGTCTGATCTCCTAAATACAGGGACACCAGGGTGATACACTTATATACACACCACACAGTCTGATCTCCTCTAAACACAGGAACACCAGGGTGATACACTTCTGTACACACCACACAGTCTGACCTCCTATACACAGGGACACCAGGGTGATACACTTTTATACACCACACAGTCTGATCTCCTAAATACAGGGACACCAGGGTGATACACTTATATACACACCACACAGTCTGATCTCCTAAACACAGGGACACCAGGGTGATACACTTCTATACACACCACACAGTCTGATCTCCTAAACACAGGGATACCAGGGTGATACACTTATATACACACCACACAGTCTGATCTCCTAAACACAGAGACACCAGGGTGATACACTTATATACACACACCACACAGTCTGATCTCCTAAACACAGGGACACCAGGGTGATACACTTCTATACACACCACACAGTCTGATCTCCTACACACAGGGACACCAGGGTGATACACTTCTATACACACCACACAGTCTGATCTCCTAAACACAAGGACACCAGAGTGATACACTTATATACACATCACACAGTCTCATGATACACTTACATACACAAGTTTTGTTATTTTGTCTCTGTACTCCAGCACATTGGATTTTAAAAGAAAGAATGACTATCAGTTTTAATTTGAGGGTATTTACATCCATAAACCATGAACCAAGTAGGAATGACTGGCCATTTTATACATTGTTCCTCCATTTTAGGGGACCAAAACTAATTATACAATTGGTTGCTCAGCTGTTTCTTGGCCAGTTAAGTGCTGTGGCATCATTAGTCCAACAACACTAGCGTCACTGTGCAAATACTTACGGACTGAACTGTTAAAAGGGATTAACCCTTTTGCTAGAAGGGTATCCAATGCTTTGCTTTGAAATGCATTGCACTGGCCCTAAGTGGATTAAAAAGGAAAGTATATGTGTTGTGTACCCCTCTGGCACGCCAAGGGTTAACAGTACGGAGATCTCTTCTGACATGCTGTAACACTAAGAGCCAGAAACTAAGTTGAGTTATATCATATTAAACATCTAGCATTTGTAAAAATGTGTTATTTCATTAGATCGATCCCTAATGCATTAGATTCCTAAAGAAAAATCATAAACTTGCATTTTTCGTGCATAGACTGGCTTATATAGAGACAATATTTGGTTACTTTTGTTTGTTCAGTTTATATCTGGAGTCATTGCTAATGCAATTCATTTATTTCAATTTGTATCTACTGCTCATGTTCAGGAAGGAGGTTACCTTATCTCAGTTAATTTACAGACAATACAGCTCTATCGCTTCCATGGCACCCTATTAACCCTTTGAGTGCCAGAGGAGTACAGAACGCAGGAAGTTACCTTATCTTAGTTAAATTACAGACAATACAGCACTATCACTTCCATGGAACCCTATTAACCCTTTGAGTGCCAGAAGGCTATGGAACGCAGGAGATTACCTTATCTTAGTTAATTTACAGACAATACAGCTCTATCGCTTCCCTGGCACCCTATTAACTCTTTGAGTGCCAGAGGGGTACGGAACACAGCGTTCCCTACCCCTCTGGCATTCAAAGGGTTAATATTATTTTGGGTATGGGAGTCAGGGATCTGGAGAAATACCTGAACGTCTGCTCCCATACAGCATGAATTAGGCTAACATCTAGGCCTCAGAAAACAACAGCATACTTACAGACGCTGGCATGAAGTACGTGGCATTTAACCCACTGATGATCCAAAGGTTGTGAAATACATTGCTGCGCAATGTGTTGCACTCCTCTCTGGTCCTCGAGTGGTTAACTGTCGGTAAAACCAGATTATTTTTAGGTGGTAGTTTTCTTATAATTGTGGGTGTATTTGTATGAATACATATAATTTCAGTTAACAGACTGAACATGTGTTGTGATATTAAAGATTCTGGTCTGTTGCTTCATACACGTGTGTTTAAGTATGTGTGAGTGTATGTCACATGTATGTACGTACATGTGTATGTATGTATGTGTGTGTGTGTGTGCATGTGTTTGTATCTATGTGTTTGTACATGTATATTTCAATGTGTGTGTATATATGTGTGTGTTTGTGTATATATGTGGGTTTGTATCTGTTTATGTGTGTATGTATGTGTGACTGTGTATGTGTGTATATATATATATATATATATATATATATATATTACCATTCAAAAGTTTGGGGTCACTTAGCTATTTCCTTGTTTTTGAAAGAAAAGCAAATCTTGTCCTTTAAAATAACATCAAATGGATCAGAAATACAATGTAGACATTTTTACTGTTGTAAATGACTATTGTAGCTGGAAACGACGATTTTTAATGGAATATCTACATTTGCTGGAGGATTCTTTGACAAAAGGAAGGAAGGACACGATTATTATTTAAATTAAAAATCATTATTTCTAACCTTGTCGACATATTGACTGTATTTCCTATTCAATTTGTAATTTATTTGATGGAAAACAAGGACATTTCTAAGTGACCCCACACTTTTGAATAGTAGTGTGTCTATATATATATATATATATATATATATATATATATATACATATGTATGTGTGTATTTGCGTACATGTGTACATATGTATGTGTGTCTGTGTATGTCTGTGGGGTGTGTGTGTGTATGTGTCTATGGTTGACTCTCTAGTATATATTTATACAAATAATTATAGAAAATATTTTCTTTGATGTAATTCTGATGGTAAGACCCAATAATAATTGTACATTTATAAATTGCATATCATGGGCCAGATTCTATTGCAGGTGATAAATGTTAACTCTGGTTTTATCAAACATTTTCCTGTAATAGTCTATGGGGAAACCTGGAGATATAAAAGCAGAGATGAAATTATCACCTGCAATAGAATCTATCCCTAGGTCTTTCCGAAAGGAGTTACAAAATGCTAAGCCGTGCCCTGGGGATTCCAGATTGTATGGTAGGGGGTGATGAGCAGAAAAAGGTTGAGAACCACTGATTTCCAAGTTGCTTTAACCTCATGCATGCTGCTGAAGTGTCCAATGTGTTTGTGCATTGAACAAACCTGCTTATCACCTATGTACAAAGCATTTTGAACATTTAAATGAATGAATTAGTATGTTTATTTAGAGAATGCCGCAAGTGTACACAGTGCTTTACAGTTTGAGGGTTTACACGATACAGGGTGACGATTTCTTTGCAAGTGAAGCACTGAAAGTGGGTCCTTGTTCAAAAGCTTACAATCTAAAGTGGTGAAGGGAGACACACAGAGTACTTAAGGGTTAAGAGTGGACCGCTTTGCACATTTTCTCTAATGGAGTGGGCAATACGGGAGCGTGTGGGCATTTCACAGCTTGCTGTTCCGATACCGGGGAACACGTGAGTCCTTCTGTGGCCTTGTGCTCAACAAATTAACCCCTTGATGTCTAGATAAGTCTCCAACGCATTTCAGCTGATGAACTGAGAGGAACTGGAGTCATTTTAGAGGAAACCAACTACATCATAAATGAGATTTCCCATTGATTTAAATGGTGGTTTTAACCCTTGAATGCTTGTAAGCCTCTGGAGCGTTCCATGGTTTAAAAGACCCATTTAAATCAGTGGGATTTGGAAAATTGTATTGTCCTCCCTGTGCACATGGTTGATTCCAGAATTTATTCCGTTCTTAGCGCATCAGCTTCTCCGCACAGCAGTGTGTCCCTAGTCACTAAGGGGTTAAGTGGCACTTATTGCTGTAGTTTCTCCGTCATTATAAAGAATTTCAGATGAGTACTAAATTACTCAAGTACTGAATTACTCAAGTACTGATGGAATGCAGCACTTTAGGGTTAACCCTTTGAGTGCCAGAGGGGTACGTAACGCAATGCGTTGCATACCCCTCTGGCACTCAAAGGGCCGTATGGTCAAAGGGATAACGATAAAAAATTGTCGTATGAACAACAAAAATAATTAATTGAATGAATGACCGACATATTTTCTATAGAATATACGACAAAAAACTAGTAATGTCCTTTGTGTACTACACAACTCCAGAATTGATGGGCAAATGGGCGTGACAAGGGCGTGGCTAAACTATTCTAAAGTGTCGTATAGAGGAAAAGAAAATTTGTCGTAACTAATGACAAAAAAATGTTTTTCAAAAGACAAAATTTGTACTTTAAGAAAAAAGTGGAGGGAATGTGCTCTGAATGTGAGAAATGTTGTCTTTAGTTAAGACATTTTTGTCATTAGTTAAGACATTTTTAAAGACATTTTTGTTGTTAAGACATTTTTTAAGAAATTTTTGTCTTTAGTTAAGACATTTTTTTGTCGTTCCATACGACAGTTTCAGTCAGGACAAACAACATATTTCCAATCACAACCGACACTCTCTGAAAATATTAATGATCCCAATGACACTGTACTTTGAAAAGTCGTTACAAACGACAAAAGCTATTTCGCTACTTCTTTGAACTTATGGCCCAAAGGGTTAATCATCAAAATTCTATAAATAAGCGCAACATTCTTGCAATTATATTTATAGTGTAGTGTAGCACTGAGGGGTCCTGTCTGTAAGATGCCATGGTGGCGCGCTCTACTGGCACCTTATTTCCGAAAACTACAAAATGTATGTATGTATTTACCATAAAATCTCAGGTATATTATGCACCTGTGTATAATACGCAGGTGTAAATTTTACCCAAGATTTTAGGGGAAAACAAGAATGCCTACGTATAATACACACCCTTGTTTTCCCCCTTATTAATAAAAAATATGAGGGCTGCCAGATACCTTCCCTCCCTCCAATCCACTCGCATACAATAATCCTTACTTTCAATGGAGTCAACATATTCTCTGTGGACGGTATGCCTGCGTTTGCTTCCTTCAATGCCCTGTAAGGACCTTCCGCCACCAGCCAATGGTAATGCCCTGTGAGGATCTCAAGGTCCTCGAAGGTCAATACCATAGGCGGAAGGTCCTAACAGTACATTGAAGGAAGCGGACATTTTGAGGATCTCAAGGTCCTCGCAGGGCAATACCATAGGCGGAAGGTCCTAACAGTGCATTGACGGAAGCGAGCGGAAAATTTAAGCGTACCGCCCGCAGGGAAGATGTCTACTCCAGTGAGAGTAAGGGTTATTTTACGCAGGCGGATTGCGTAGGGAGGAGGGAGGGAGGGAAAAAAATTATTTTGTATAATACGCACCCCCCACTTCACATAAGGTGAAGAGGGGGTAAAATTGTGCCTATTATACCTGAGATTTTATGCTACATTTTTATTTATATATCGTGCCAACCTTTGTACTTAGCACTTTACCGTTTACTTTTAGGATAGAATGGGGACAATTAGTGCGGTGATTAAGTGCTTATATAGACAATCATAATGAGAGCACGAGGTGAGTATACATTAGGATAAAAGGTCCCTGCCCCCAGAGCTTACAATCTAAAATACATCAAGGTCCACATATATAACACAAC
Source organism: Rhinophrynus dorsalis (assembly GCA_037306005.1). Lineage (NCBI taxonomy): Eukaryota > Metazoa > Chordata > Amphibia > Anura > Rhinophrynidae > Rhinophrynus > Rhinophrynus dorsalis. The sequence continues at coordinate 21,109,373 of CM074721.1, read as the reverse complement.
TGGTCTAATTCCGGGGTACGCGAACTACACTATAGAAGACAAATAAAAATGTCCTTTAATATAAAATAGGGATTTACCCCCTCGAATGCTGGCAAGGTCTCCAACGCATTGCAAAGCCTGCATCCAAGTGCTTAACGTTTCAATTTAAATTAATGAGAATTTGAGGATTTTTTTTTGTTCCCCTAAGGTACAGCTCTTCGTTAACCTCTACTAGAATGCCACATTAACACTTAAACACCCTTTGAGTGCCAGAGGGGTACGGAATGCATTGCTTTGCAATGCATTCCGTACCCCTCTGGCACTCAAAGGGTTAAAAATGAATATTTGTGAAAACGCATGTTGCATTGATTTTTACTGAACTGCAATGGACCCTCGCCAAGAATCTATGAAGCATGCATTTTTTCATTAGCACCCCTTTTTAAAGGGATGATCTGTCAGTACCAAAAATGTAAAACTGTATATATATATATATATATATATATATATATATATATACACACACACACAATAAACTATATAAAAAAAAAATAAGATATAACAAAATAATAAATAATAGGTTAAACGACACTATTAAATCAATACTAAAACTGCGCAGAAGCAGCTACTATTTAATAGCGATTGTGTATTGTATAGACCAGCGGTTCTCAACGTTTCTAGTGCCGCGACCCTTTGATAAAATTTCCCAAGTTGTGGGGACCCCTAACAGTAAAATTATTTTCGTTGCTCCTTCATCGCTGTAATTTTGCTACTGTTATGAATCGAAATATAAATATCCGATGGTTTTAGGCGACCCCTGGCAAATCGTCATTCGACCCCCAAAGGGGTCCCGACCCACAGGTTGAGAACCACTGGTATAGACGAACAAAGTGCTGAAATGAATTTATATAGGGAGCGCCTCTATATATATTCTTTATAATATATATATATATATAAACACAAACACCTTACAGACACTTTTTCCAGATGCAAGATCCTGTGTATTCTATATATATATATATATATATATATATATATATATATATATATATATATATATATATATATATATATATATACATATACAGGGCTTAAAATTTTAAGTCCTTTGCTACTAGCCAGACCTGAAAAGTTACTTGCCACTGCAATTCATATCATACCCACCAGGGCTGAATTTCTACTCACCAGGGCTAAATTTTCACTCGCCATTGGCTAGTGGCGAGTGGAAATTTTGAGCCCTGTATATATATATATATACACACATCCTGATGAAGGCTGACGTAGGGCACCCGAAACATTGATGCAATAAACACCTGATTTTGTCACTAAATCCTCTTTCAAGACCTGTGTGTGCGCTTTTGTTCACTTTGAATATATATATATATATATATATATATATATATATATATTTTTTTTTTTATTTTTTTTTTAATATACCAGCTTATTCAAAGTAAAATTTGTATTTTTGTTAGGCCTCTGTTGAGTTTGTTGCATGTTATTCTGGAAGCGATGTAACTAATATGGCATACCTTATACATATTCACCCTGCTAGCTCACAGAAAATAAGATAATTTATAATAGCTGCATGTTTTATTCATACAAATCACACACATTTGCAACTGCGCTGATTTCAAAATGCTAAAAAGTTATTGAAAACGTTAAAAATAGATCCTCCAAATGTTACTGTCCAAATGATTTACACTAATATTTGGAAATACTCTAATTAATTACAGTTGTTTCCTGTTTGGGGAATAGGTTTATATTATACTGCAACATAAATAAACGAACAGATTTCATAACTGTAAGAAATATAATATGCAAATAGAAATGATTCTGTGAGATGTTAAAAATATTCAGGTATTCATAAAAATCTGAGATTTCCATTAAAAAAATTCACATCCATTCGTGTAAATATAACAACTTATTTTCACATGGATCTTTGCAAAACAGATCTGATTAATTTGGAATATATAATATTTAGATAATATTCCTACATTCTCCAAACCCAGCTAAGGGATTTCATGTTATTTCCAGCATAATTGCCAGAAAGGTATCTAATGCATTGTGCTGCATTACACTGAATACATCTCTGGTGCTCAAAGGGCTACAATACTGAAGCTGACTTAACAAGCTTGACTGTCGTAATTGTAGTGCCCAATAGGACGTAAATAATCATGTTTTTTAAATTCGACTTTCAACCCCTTGAATGCTAGGGAGGTCTCAAGTGCATTGCAAAGCAGAACACTGGAGAACTTCCCAGTCAATAAATGCTTCCTTTAAATGGATGAGGATTTTGAGAGTTTTTATTGTCAAATGACGAAAAACATCGCCCATAAAAAACAAAGAAAAACTTTGTTTTTAGAAGAGATTTTCAGTCTAAAATTAACGATAACCTCTATAAAATGTTTGAAGGTCAAAATCCTATATTTAAGAATCATTTCTTATATGTTCAATAATATATTTTATTAGATCTCTTGATAATCTCAGTATTTTTCTGTCCATTTATATATTTGCTATTTCTATGAGCTTTATAGAAATATTTCAGTTTGCGCTCAACTATATAATTACGACAAGATTTGCATTGGCTTTTAGTATTAATGGTCATTATTTTATTAGGTAGAAAAAGAAAAGGACACTTAACAGCACACAAATCAAAAAATATAATTTGATGTATTACAATCTATAGCTAGCACATCCAAACATGAATCTGGTGCAGAATATGTAAAATATAAGAAGTTAAATTGTTGCCATTTCAGGAGAAATACAAATTCTTGAGTTTAATGGCAAACTAATCTGAGTACTTATCTTTGCGTGTGTAATGAAGCAGGAATGAACACAATAATTTAGGTTACGCAGCTTTACAAACCTCTTTTTATAACATAAAACCCCAAAATAGTCATGGAAATGAAGCCAACTAAAGTGCACATTCCGATACTTCTCAACTGATAATTATTTAATTTAAAAAAGTCCAGAAGGAAATGTGTTAGTGAATTGTATTTATTTTAAATCTTCACTAATCCTTATAACCCATTAAGGGTCAGATGAATGCAACACACTGCAGAGCAATTTGTTGCAACCCTCTGTTCATTAAAAAGTTAATTCTAAGTCTCATAAATAGTGTGCTGGTGTCTTTTATCTTTTTTAAAACATTTAAAGAAATTCAGATCCTAATTTTGTGGTTGTCTCTAAAGAAAGAGGCAATTAGCACATTATGGTTGGGAATTTGATATTGGGTTAAAAGAATATGTGATTTCCATAGGCTGTGGCAAGAAAGGACCTTATTTTTTGATAATGTATTTCTGCTATTGTTGTTTTAAATACTTTTGTTGTATATCAATTTTCCATGTTTACATATATTTTTAATATAATAAAAATAACAAATTAGCTTTTATATATTATTTGCTAATAAATGAAAGAAAAGACACTTATGATTTCCCTTTCTTCTAAAATCACAGACATTAGTTAACTGACTTTTAAGTGTAGCGTTTATAGAGAACACAAACTGTAAATGTATCTATTACCGTAACAATTTCAAAAGGTGAATTTATATTATGGAATATGGTGCAGCGTAAGATATAACACCTGACATTTTATATGTATATATGTGTAAATGTTCTATCAAATAGCTCATAATATCTAATAATATCTTTAGTGTAAAATGATGTAATAAATTGCATGTGTATCCTTAGAGGAAGATATTCACCATTACATATCTGACTTTACGTTGTATTTAAATTCGTTTCCATTATATTACATTTTAGATTTTTCAAAAATACATAAAAAGTATTTTGTCCAAAAATTATTATTTGCATAATTTTTCTGCCATTAAATCATTCCATTTTGTAACAATTTATTTGTTTTTCAATTTGTCATCAACGGGGCGGGATACTGGGTAAACATTGTATTTAATCAAACAATTTTTAGTTTAATATTTAAACTACAGTATTTACACATGACATAGCACATGGATACAATTCATAGAGGCTGATGTACTAAAAACCTGGTCTAATTCAAACTGTAACACAGGAAACAACTAAGATATTCTACTTCATGTGAACTGGGATTTTTAACTCCTTGAATGCTATACAGATTTTCGATGAAATGCAAATAATACTTTGGAGACCTGTTTAGCATTCAAGGGGGTTAAAAAACCCTATTTAAATAATAGGAATGCAATTTTTATTTATTTCAGATTTTAGTAAATTAGTCTCAAAGAATGTAATCTAGTACATCAGCCTCACAGAATATAATCTAGCACTTTAGCCTGCCAGAATGTAATGTAGTGCAGCTTCACAGAATGTAATGTAGTGCAGCCTCGCAAAATGTAATCTAGTGTATCAGCCTCACAGAAAATAATATAGTACAGCCTCACAGAACGTAATGTAATACAGCCTCACAGAAAATAATATAGTACAGCCTCACAGAATGTAATGTAATACAGCTAGTACTTCAACCTCACATGATATAATCAAGTAAGCCTCACAGAATGTAATCTAGTACTTCACAGAATGTAATATAATATAGCCTCACAGAATGTAATGTAATACATACAGCCTCACAGAAAATAATATAGCACAGCCTCACAGAATGTAATCCAGTATTTCAACCTCACATAATATAATGTTCAGCCCACAGAATGTAATGTAATCTAATGTAATCTAGTACAGCGTCACAGAATGTAATCTAGTAAACCTCACGGAATGTAATCTAGTACTTGAATCTCACAGAATGTAATTCAATACAGCCTCACAGAATGTAATCTAGTACAGACTAACATAATGTAACCTCGTACAGCCTCACAGAATATAATCCAGTACTTCAGCCTCACAGAGTGTAATTCAATACAGCATCACAGAATGTAATCTAGTAAGCCTTACGGAATGTAATCTAGTACTTCAACCTCACAGAATGTTATCTAATACAGCCTCACAAAAAGTAATATAGTCTGACCTCACAAAATATAAATGAGTACATCACAGAATGTAATCTAGCATATCAGCCTCACACAGTTTTCATATTTCACAACACAATGCATTGGATACCTTTCTTGTACTCAAAGGGTTAAGCTATTTTGTCTATTCAAAATTAAAACTATATATATAAAATGTATCTTGTGTGTTATGTATTTTTTGTACTCTTCATAGCTGTCTAAATGTTATCATAACATGTGTATTAAAAACCAACAACAATACAGAACAATGCTGAACAGCAAAATGGGATATTTATCGTTCTGCATGCCAGAGATCACATCTCTCTGGCATGCAAAGGGTTAAGCGCACTGCACTGCAGAACCCACTGAGGCTGCTATATTTGAATATCTGGAGCAATTCCAACTGCGCAAGCATGAAACAAAAAAAAAAAACTGCACAACATTCCCATCCATCTTAACAAGACGTTTAACCCGTACAATGCCACAGACGTCTCCAACGCAAATTGTTGAAATGCTCTCTAGAATTCAAGGGCTTAAAAATCCCACTTTAAAAATCTATGAGAATTATTATTTGTGCCCACTTGGATTGCTACGAAATTGCTCCATTTTTGTTTAGAACATAAAAAAAAGAACAAAATCCCCAACGATTTAAAGGGATAGTAATACTTAAGATGTAAAAAAATATATGTTGTAGGGTTCATCCCCCTGAGTAAAACAAGGGTACTCCCACTGCTGAAAGATATTTTATTAAAAAATTATAACAGCTCAAAATTGAATTTTTTAGGTGCAATATCACAGCGGCCTGAAAATTGTACAGTGGCGCTGTTGCTACACCAGCCTATGGACTGCTCTGCTCCGTAGACCATAAATCTCCATAGGATGGTGTAGCAACAGCGCCACTGTAAATTTTCAGGCTGCTGTGATATTGCACCTAAAAAATTCAAGTTTGAGCTGTTATAGTTTTTAATAAAATATCACTCAGCAGTGGGAGTATGCTTGTTTTACTTAGAGAGATAAACCCTACAACATATATTTTTTCACATTTTAAGTATTACTATCCCTTTAACACCGTGTATTCTAAAGAATTCTTCAGCTCATTCAAGGGGTTAGAGGCCTCATTTAAAGCGATAGTAATACTTCATTTTAACTTTATTTTATTTTGTAGGCATTAAAAAAACATGAAGAACGATATAAGTCTTATCTCTGAAACCTTTATGGTTTAAGAGATATTCACAAACAAAGTATCCCCCCCCCTGTTCAACCAGATCAGAAGGGAGATGCCCAGGTAGACTGCAGAGAGGGACAATCTTCAATTAAGATAATGGAAAAAGCTGAAAAACTTGTCAAGGGGGGAAGGGCTTTCATTGTTCTCATAGGAAGAAGATTGTCCCCTGCTGTTATCTGTCCTGTCATACAACCAGACTGACATCTGAGAAGAGATGGCTTACACTAGGTAAAAGGGGCGGGAGGGGAACTTTGCTTGTGAATATCTCATAAACCATAAAGGTTTGAGAGATAAGACTTATATCATTCTTCATGTTTTTTTAATGCCTACAAAATAAAATAAAGTTAAAACGAAGTATTACTATCCCTTTAAATCAATGAAAATTCTCCTTTGTCCCATCTGCTACAAAATGGTGGTTCTCAACCACTGCCTCGACGGTCGTCCACATAAGGTGCCCCCCTTATTTTCCATTAACCCTTTGAGGGTCAGAGAGCTATCCAACACATCACTTTTCAATGTGCTGGACACCTCTATGACTTCCACAGTGTTAACCCTTTGAGTGCCAGAGGGGGTACGCAACGCATTGCGGAGCAATGCGTTGCGTACCCCTCTGGCACTCAAAGGGTTAAACCTTTCACAAAAAATGTGCATGATGAGTCTCAAATATATTTTTTGGGGGAAACGGTCTTTGTTATTTTGACGGTGGGCGCAATGAATTTATATTTATACATTTCTACCCTTCCTTACGCCCCTTGATAAATGACATATAAAATTTTAGAGAAGAGGTTCTCAACCTTTTTTGCTCACAGCACCCCTAAAATCTATCCTAGAACTTTTGGGGCACACCTTAAAATGATCCTGTCGTTTGACAAGGTCTTTAGGGAGAGGAAAATACATAATAATGCATGGTTATTCTTAGGCCTCACAATCAGAATGACAAAAGCAATACTGCATCATAATTTCAATAAAGATACATCTGAGAATCCACATTCACATTTTTCTCAAAGTCTTTACAGAAAAAAATGGGGCATCATAAGTGGGCGTCTGTGCCACGGAACCCTCGTTGAAAACCACTGTTTTAGAGAAACCCCGAAAATTCAAGAAAAAAGATTGGGAACCACTGAAATCAGCCAAAAAAAATAAAAAATGCAGAAAATTCCCATCAATTTAAATGAGAATTTAACACCTTGAATGCTAAACAGACATCCAACTCATTCAAAAGGGATGGGAACAGCGGCATTTTAATGTGGGTGTTCGCTGGGGGGGGATCTCCTTGGGTTCCCAACAGCCCAATTTTTTTACAGAAAGGTACCGATTTAACCCTTGGAGTGCCAGATGCCCAGCGAGAAGCAAGGCAGTTCTGTAAATATGGGCGTTTTTCCCCACAAACAGTAAAAGAGTTAAGAGGAAGAATAGCTAAACTTAAGAGTGCCAGAGAGGTATCCAACGAGGGGTTAAGGATCCTAAATGTTAACTGATATTTGGGGTGAGTTCCATTCTCAATCGCACCGTGGTGGGGGACCTCAGGGGTTATGTGGCAATGCATTAAAATTGCTCCGGATGGGAACGTTTATTTGCCCAGTAAAATGTATCTGGTCCTCCCCGGTTCCTCTCCCTGTCTAAGGCAGAGTACTCTTCTAAGAAGAGGCCTTAGACAGAACATAAAATCACTTTTTGTTTTAAACAGGTTGACAAAAGGACAGACAGGAACACAGGACTCAATGTCTGGGCAGCAGTGCCTGGAACACCAGTTTGAAGGTTTTGGCAGGGCTGCGTTACCAAGACCAACCCTTGAAAACGTAATCCACAGCTCTTGTACTGTTTTCTCCCATCGCTGCATCCAAACTGTGACTAACTGCTTCATTATACAGCCTCTGGCACATTCTGAAGCAAACGTATTGTACGGCTTCACAAAAGCATCTTAACCCTAGCACGGCTGGGAAGGGAGGCTGTTCATTATCTGTAGTTCTCACCACCAAAGAGTTAATGTACAAAAAAAAAATGTTACATTTTACTCTGAATTAGCACCGTGGGAGACATCCTCCCCCTTGTCATTCTCCTGCAAATATCCTCTTGTTTACTTTGAATTCTTTCATTAAAGCCAATCCGCCTTCAATCTGATTTTTTTTTAATTTACTTCTCATCTTTATATTTTTAACGGGGGGTACGCAGGGGCACGCAGTACTTTTTTTTCCCAATAATAATAATAAAAAAATACATTATCACTTATAATACTTTTTAACAAAAATAAAAAGCATCATCGGTTTCTCCAGAAAAATAACTAATATTTAACTCTATGAATCCTAGCGACATCTCCAATTTAATGTATAATAATTTGCTGGGAATTTTTTATCATCTAATGGTAAAATTTTTAATATATTTGTATTATATTTTTATAATTCTATATTTTTGTCATGGTGTTAGATGCATTTTTATTTTTTTGCCTTTCGTTTTTTTATTTACTTTCTATTAATTTCAACAAAATGTACATTTGAGATAATTTTCAATTCTACATTGTTATTTATATATTTTTTTGAGTATGTGACATTAAATGTATATTTTCAGTTCCATTGTGCACTGAAGGAAACAGGATGAAATGAGTTCAATTAGAGGAATTCTGTAAGTCGGTTTAAAACTTAAACAGATTAATTCCATTTTGTTCTTTATCATTTATGAAAACGGTTACATTTCTTCAGTGAAATTGCTCTCGTACAAAGACGAACGAATCGGTTAATTATTTACTTCAAAGAGCCTGAAATGTCCTGGCTGTAATTTCACCTTGATTCTGTTTTTATCTGTAAACTGTGTTTTTATATATATATATATAAAAAAAAATATCAGTATTTTGTGGATTTAAAATACTGTTTACATTCAAAATCCTAACCGAAAATTAGATATGATATATATATATTATTTACATATATATATATATATATATATATATATATATAAATTATATATACTTAGTTATTTCATATTCTGGTTTATCTATATATATATATATGTGTGTGTGATGCGATCTATATGTGTATTTACATAGAGTTAAAATCCTTTATATAGTTTTAAAATGTTTTAACCTGAACAGGGAACACATATCATGCCAGCTTAAATCACAGTAAGTAGGAATATATATATATATATATATATATATATATATATATATATATATATATATATATATATAAAATAGGAACGAAGGCTGCACCAGTGGGACTTGCTTAATCAATATTTATTGAGGCAAAAATGACAAGGATATGGTCAACGTTTCGGTCCTATAATAGGTCTTGAAAAAGGTCCTATTATAGGACCGAAACGTTGACCATATCCTTGTCATTTTTGCCTCAATAAATATTGATTAAGCAAGTACCACTGGTGCTGCCTTCGTTCCTATTTTATGTAATTGCCAACCTTGAAGGATTGTGCAACTGGGCAGAGATCAAGAAAGAGTGACTGCTTCCTACACCTGGTTTGTGTGTATATATATATATATATATATATATATATATATATATATATATATATATATATATATATACACACGCAAATAATTTATTTATATACAGGGGTGGAGAAATCCCAGGTACCTGTGCACCTAAAATGTTTGCCTCTGGATATTTTGTAAGCATTTATAAGCATGCATTCGAGGCTTCTACAATGCTTCATTAACCCTATACATTTTGTCTGTCCTAAATAAACTACATTTGTGTGTGTGTATTAATATATATAAATATACATAATACATAATTTTAACAAAACGAGAAAATTAAATCACTGATATGAATATGAAATGGGAGAAAAAATTAATGGAGAAAAAATTTGAAGAAAAATAAAAGGAAATTGCTAAAGAGAAAATATAGCATACAAAGCTATGGAGGGGAGAGAGGTAAAATGAAAAAAATAAAAGTTCATTTTTATGTGCCACATGACAATACATCAGATGTGAAAGAATGGGATTGTCATTGCTAATGTACTAAGATGGATGGGGTGGGGGGGGGGGGCTGTACTAAGATGTGATAAAACGATAACTTTTCCAGTGAGATAAACTCTGCAGTTCCTATGTTATTCTATGGGAGAGATTTAGTTATAGATTATAGGGGAGATGTACTAAGGTGTGATAAAGAGGAGATAACGTCTCCAGTGAGATAAACTCTCCAGTTCCTATGTTATTCTACGGAGAGATTTAGTTATAGACTACAGGGGAGATGTACTAAGGTGTGATAAAGAGGAGATAACTTCTCCAGTAAGATAAACTCTCCAGTTCATATGTTATTCTATAGGAGATCTTTAGTTATAGACTACAGGGGAGATGTACTAAGGTGTGATAAAGAGGAGATAACTTCTCCAGTGAGATAAACTCTCCAGTTCCTATGTTAGTCTATGGGAGAGATTTAGTTACAGACTACAGGGGAGATGTACTAAGGTGTGATAAAGAGGAGATAACTTCTACAGTGAGATAAACTCTCCAGTTCCTATGTTATTCTACGGAGAGATTTAGTTACAGACTACAGGGGAGATGTACTAAGGTGTGATAAAGAGGACATAACTTCTCCAGTGAGATAAACTCTCCAGTTCCTATGTTATTCTGTGGGAGATCTTTAGCTATAAACTACAGGGGAGATGTACTAAGGTGTAATGAAGAGGAGATAACTTCTCCAGTGAGATAAACTCTCCAGTTCCTATGTTATTATATGGGAGAGATTTAGTTATAGACTACAGGGGAGATGTACTAAGGTGTGATAAAGAGGAGATAACTTCTCCAGTGTGATAAACTCTCCAGTCCCTATGTTATTTTATGATAGATCTTTATAGACTACAGGGGGAGATGTACTAAGGCGTGATAAGGAGGAGATAACTTCTCCACTGAGATAAACTCTCCAGTTCCTATGTTATTCTATGGGAGAGATTTAGCTATAAACTACAGGGGAGATGTACTAAGGTGTGATAAAGAGGAGATAACTTGTCCAGTGAGATAAACTCTCTAGTTCCTATGTTATTCTATGGGAGAGATTTAGTTAAAGACTACAGGGGAGATGTACTAAGGTGTGATAAAGAGGAGATAACTTCTCCAGTGAGATAAACTCTCCAGTCCCTATGTTATTCTACGGGAGAGATTTAGCTATAAACTACAGGGGAGATGTACTAAGGTGTGATAAAGAGGAGATAACTTCTCCAGTGAGATAAACTCTCCAGTTCCTATGTTATTCTATGGGAGAGATTTAGTTATAGACTACAAGGAGAGATGTACTAAGGTGTGATAAAGAGGAGATAACTTCTCCAGTGAGATAAACTCTCCAGTTCCTATGTTATTCTATGGGAGAGATTTAGTTATAGACTACAAGGAGAGATGTACTAAGGTGTGATAAAGAGGAGATAACTTCTCCAGTGAGATAAACTCTCCAGTTCCTATGTTATTCTATGGGAGAGATTTAGTTATAGACTACAGGGGAGATGTACTAAGGAGTGATAAAGAGGAGATAACTTGTCCAGTGAGATAAACTCTCCAGTTCCTATGCTATTCTATGGGAGAGATTTAGTTATAGACTACAGGGGAGATGTACTAAGGTGTGATAAAGAGGAGATAACTTCTCCAGTGAGATAAACTCTCCAGCTCCTATGTTATTCTATGGGAGAGATTTAGTTATAGACCACAGGGGAGAGGTACTAAGGTGTGATAAAGAGGAGATAACTTCTCCAGTGAGATAAACTCTCCAGTTCCTATGTTATTCTATGGGAGAGATTTAGTTATAGACTACAGGGGAGATGTACTAAGGTGTGATAAAGAGGAGATAACTTCTCCAGTGTGATAAACTCTCTAGTTCCTATGTTATTCTATGGGAGATCTTTAGTTATAGACTACAGGGGAGATGTACTAAGGTGTGATAAAGAGGAGATAACTTATCCAGTGAGATAAACTCTCCAGTTCCTATGTTATTCTATGGGAGATCTTTAGTTATAGACTACAGGGGAGATGTACTAAGGTGTGATAAAGAGGAGATAACTTATCCAGTGAGATAAACTCTCCAGTTCCTATGTAATTCTATGGAGTCTTATTTTCAAGATGGAGTGATATTAGTGCACAGGCTCCATAAAATAACATAGGCATCGGAGTGTTTATCTCACCTTTAACCTGGCTGGATTAATACTGTTGCAAATCAACTGCACGGTGGGGATCAACATTTTCCTAAATTCCCATTGCTTTAAATTTGAACTTTTAACCCTTTGAATGCAACAGGCATCCCGAACATATTGCAAAGCAATACTTCTAAGACCTCTTTAGAATTCAAGGGGTTAAAAGCCCGATTTCGCCTTAGAAGACGGCACGGCAAAATAAATGACCTTCTTTTATGTGTCTAGCCAGGTACAGGTTCAGACCGATACGCCTAAACAAAAAAAAATCTGTTGAACCCTTTGAGTGCCAGTGGGGTACGCAACGCATTGCACTGATATTGCACCTAAAAAATTCAACTTTGAAAATTAATAACTTTTGAATGAAACACCTTTCAGCAGTGGGAGTACTCTTGTTTTACTCAGGGGGATAAACCCTACAACATATTTTTTTTTTACATTTTAAGTATTACTATCCCTTTAAAAATGTAAAAAATATATATATTGTAGGGTTTATATCCCTGAGTAATACAAGGGAACTCCCACTGCTGAAAGGTGTTTTAATGAAAAGTTATTACAGTTCAAACTTGAATTTTTTTTTTAGGTGCAGTATCACAGTGGCCTGAAATTGTACAGTGGCGCTGTTGCTACACCATCCTATGGGCAGCTCTGGTCAGTTGTCCCTAAATCTCCATAGGATGGTGTAGAAACAGCTCCACTGTACAGTTCAGACCCTACCTCATTTTTTTTAAATTATTATTCTAAGTATTAATATACCTTTAAGGTCCAGAGGGGTGTGCGACAAAATGAGAAGCCAAAGTTGCACAACAATCTGGTTCTTACCCTTTTACCATACCTGAGAACTGTACAGATTTGCCCCGGAGACTCCGGTTTTGAGAGGGCGTTACCAGGCCTCTGGGTCAAAGGCTGATTCTCCATATGTGGGGAGTATTCTTTAAAACTCTGCGGATTTCTTCTCCTTCCCACCCAGTTCCTCCCACTTCTCCTCCTTCCCACCCAGCTCTTCCCACTTCTCCTCCTTCCCCACCCAGCTCCTCCCACTTCCCACCCACTTCTCCTCTTTCCCCACCCAGCTCCTCCCACTTCTCCTCCTTCCCCACCCAGCTCCTCCCACTTCTCCTCCTTCACCATCCAGTTCCTCCCACTTCCCACCCACTTCTCCTCTTTCCCCACCCAGCTCCTCCCACTTCTCCTCCTTCCCCATCAAGTTCCTCCCACTACCCACCCACTTTTCCTCCTTCCCATCCAGTTCCTCCCACTTCTCCTTCTTACCAAACAGTTCCTCCCACTTTTCCTCCTTCCCCACCCAGTTCCTCCCACTTCCCACCCACTTCTCCTCCTTCCCGCCTAGTTCCTCCCACTTCTCCTCCTTCCCCACCCAGTTCTTCCCACTTCTCCTCCTTCCCCATCCAGTTCCTCCCACTTCCCACCCACTTCTCCTCCTTCCCACACAGTTCCTCCCACTTCTCCTCCTTCCCCACCCAGTTCCTCCCACTTTTCCTCCTTCCCCACCCAGTTCCTCCCAATTCTCCTCCTTCCCCACCCAGTTTCTCCCACTTCTCCTCCTTCCCCATCCAGTTCCTCCCACTTCCCACCCACTTCTCCTCCTTCCCACACAGTTCCTCCCACTTCTCCTCCTTCCCCACCCAGTTCCTCCCACTTTTCCTCCTTCCCCACCTAGTTCCTCCCACTTCTCCTCCTTCCCCACCCAGTTCCTCCCACTTTTCCTCCTTCCCCACCCAGTTCCTCCCACTTCTCCTCCTTCCCCACCCAGCTCCTCCCACTTCTCCTCCTTCCCCATCCAGTTCCTCCCACTTCCCACCCACTTCTCCTCCTTCCCACACAGTTCCTCCCACTTTTCCTCCTTCCCCACCCAGCTCCTCCCACTTCTCCTCCTTCTCCATCCAATTCCTCCCACTTCCTGCCCACTTCTCCTCCTTCCCACCCAGTTCCTCCCACTTCTCCTCCTTCCCACCCAGTTCCTTCCACTTTTCCTCTTTCCCCACCCAGCTCCTCCCACTTCTCCTCCTTCCCCATCCAGTTCCTCCCACTTCCCGCCCACTTCTCCTCCTTCCCACCCAGTTCCTCTCACTTCTCCTCCTTCCCCATCCAGTTCCTCCCACTTCCCGCCCTCTTGTGTGATTCCCCAGAAAGCCCTGCCTCCACTTGCAGGTACACTGCACCCCGATTTGCTGCAATTATACTTCCCAGCGGCATCAGCGGAGTCCCCGGAAAACAAAAGTTCACAGGTATGCCCTCTGAGTGCCAGAGAGAGGGAGGTATTCAACGCATTGCAATGCAATGCATTGCATACCTCTCTAGCACTCAATAGTTTAAACTGGGACCTACTGCCCCCTGTCTCTCCTTTGTGGTATTTGAATACTTGAAATAATTCATATGAGTATAGAAAACACAAAGCGCTTCATTTATTTTACTTCATTAGTATGGTTTTTCTGTTCCCCACTTTGTTACTAAGTCTGCAATCCATTAAATAGTTAAAATAAAGGATTTAAAAAACCTCAATTTAAATCCATGTGATTGTTTGTCCCTGAATGGCGCAGCCGGCTAAGAATTGCTAACATTCTCCTTCTTACACGAGCCTCATTCTATTCCGTCAGATTCTACTGCTCAGGAACGAGAATAACAAGTCTCTTAAACTTTTTTAGGGATCGGTTGCAAAGCCTTCTGGTTTTTCAAGGGTTAAAGAAAAAAAAGTAAGGAGGGAAAAAAAAAGAAAAAAGAAAACTGCTTCCTTCTCAGCAGCCTCGAGTGGAAGTTTCCTTCTCAACGAGAAAAAAAATGCGCTGAGAACAGCAATTTTGAAAGATTTTATTTTTCCTTGACAGCACTTAACCCCACCCCGCTCCAATCCCTCCCTGAGCCGTTGTAACCTCAATAAAACAGTACCAATGTTATGCAAAGTAAATACACTTCTCTGGCATTGTTCAGTATTTGTAAATCCTCATTTTCTTGTTGTTCCTGTCTACCGTATGTACCAGCAGGTTCTCAGTCTTGCACAAGGCAGTCCTAACCAGGGACGTAAATAGAAACCACCGGGTCCTGGTGCAAAAATTGCCATGGGGCCCCCCAACCACACTGATCCCATTGTCCACCTCCACAATGCCCCCATTACCCACCTCCACAAAGCCCCCAGTGACCACTTCCACAATGTCCCCCAGTGACCACCTCTACAATGCCCACAGTGACCACCTCCACAATGGCCCCCATTCCACCTCCTACCTTAGCTAGTTCAGGAGGGGGGCTCATCCTTGGTGGTTCAGTAGCATGTGGTGTGGCAGGAGAGGTCTGTGCTGCCTTCTGCACAGACCTCTATCAGCACTTCCCAAGCGGTCCTCTCTCTACAGTAATGTAGAGAGCTGGGAGATGATGTCATATCCCAGCGCTCTGCATTACTAGAGTGCCGGGACGGAGAAAGAGCTGCTAATACAGGTCTGTGCCGAAGAAACTCATATTATAAATGTAAGTATACACTTATTCTTGGGTGCTGGCACAGTCGCTACAATCCAGCACTGGTTTGAGGTCTGCGTTGTGGTTTTGAGAGCAACCATAACCAATATGAGAATCTGGCTTTGCTGCTATTTTTGGAGCCAGGACATTAGCTGGCAGCAGTGTAAATATACTATACGAAAATAAAGTGTTAAAGGAACACTAATATTAACCCCCCAATTACTATATCTGGGCAGATATTCATGACCACTATGAACAGGGCTGGATTTAAATCCCAGGTGACCACAAATAAGGCACATTAGGCTGTCTTAGCTCCACCCATGACCACACCCCTGTTCCACCCATGACCCCGCCCCCAGACCCATCCTCTGTTTCCTGGTACAAAAAATACTCTTGGCCTATAAACAAGCAAGAACAAAAAAGGGCTTTAACCCCTTGGTTGCTTTGCAATGCTTTGCAACTCTCTCTAGCATTCAAGGATTAAATAATAGCTTGTAATGGAGGATAAAAATTGAGATTGCTCTGGCCACACCCACAATTCTGAATGAAGGTGTGGACAACACAGCTGAGGCACTGCCCCTCAAGATTTGGAGTGAGAGGAGGTTGCCTACTCTGCCTATTTGGAAAACCGGCCCTGACTATGAATCAGTTCTCTGGTGACTGGTTCTCCAGAATTAATCCTTAAAGGGGAACTATCACCCCACATAAAGTTTAATTTCAAGAACTACACATCTGGCGACTAGCTGATCAATAGTGCTAGTCGCCAGAATAATTACCTCCTTATCGAGAAATCTACTGCTCCTAGATTGACAGACAGAAAACAGCGCAGACATCTTTGCATAGTGATGTCTGCGCACCTGCGCTGTCAGTCCCAGCCGGTACCTTCAGGTACCAAGCAATGCCTCCTTGTCACAGCATTCCTTAATTCCACTGTCGTCCGATGTCAGGGGCCTGGCATGGTGCTTCAGCGTCTGGCCTAAGTGTGCTTGGTGCCTCCAGCGGCCGTCTGTGTCCTCTCCCTAGATGATGCGGCTGCTCATAATGACGCGAGGGTTGGAGGTTGTAGCAGACGCATCTCTGCTCTGATACGTCACTTTCGGGTGCGAGGCTGCATACCGACATAGGCCTCGGTCTTATGCAGTTTGGTCATGTAAGTCTCCACCTACCTACTTCCTGGCTGGGTTTTAAAGGAACTGGATCTTAACTCAGTTACCCTTACGTTGTTGTCCTGTGCAGTTCTAGTAGTTTGTATCCTGTCTCCTGTGTATGACCCCGGTTTGTCTGACCATCCAATCTGGTGCTGACCTGTGGCTCGGTCTGACTATCCTACCTGTGAGCTACCTTATCTCTTGGACATCCAATCTGGTGCTGCCCTGTGGCTCTGTCTGACTATCCTACCTGTGCGCTACCTTATCTTTTGACATCCAATCTTTTGAAGACCTGTGGCTCTGTCTGATCATTCTACCTGTGCTCTCCTTTGGCTTTAGACATCTAATCTGGTGCAGACCTGTGGCTCTGGCTGACTACCCACTCCATGCATGACCTTGGCTAGTCTGACTATCTAATCTGGTGCTGACCTGTGGCTCCTGCCAACTACCCGCTCCGTGTATGACCATGGCTTCTCTGACTATCCAATCTGGTGCTGACCTGGGGCTCTGTCCAACTATCCTCTCTGTGTTGCCTCCTGACTAGTGGACATCCTATCTGGTGCAGACCTGTGGCTCTGGCAGACTCCAGCTTTGCTGACTGCAGGCGTGAGTCAGTAGTCTCCCTTGTAGCCATCTTTTTGGGAGACGGCCTTCTCCTTACTGACTGCAGGCGTGTGTCAGTAGTCTCCCCTGTTGCCATCCTTAGAGGAGACCGTTCAGGTCTATTCTGTGACTATCTGGGCTACTGAGACTACCATTGGCTTCGGCCTAGTCTCTTGCAGTGCGGTTGACATGGAAGCAGCCTCCTATTCCTGACAGAATCTCTAGCCTCTCTCGTCACCCTCTGCTCCTTCCTGATCAGTTCTGTATATTATTTTAATAAAGGTGTTTTAACTATACCGTCTGACCCTTGTTTATTCCTGGGGATCCGTGACACTCCAACAGCGGACTAGGACTGATAGCGCAGGCATCACTATACAAAGATGTCTGCGCTGTTTCCTGGCTGTTAGTATCGGGAGCAGCAGATTTCTCGGTAAGGAGGTAATTATTCTGATGACTAGCACTATCGATCAGCTAGTCGCCAGATGGGTAATTCTTGGAATTAAACGTTATGTGGGGTGATAGTTCCCTTTTAATTAGCAATAGACATCATACCCACAGAGGAGGACGTTTCCTTGCTATAGACCCCTAACTCCTCCCACTTACATATTAAGAGGAAGAAAGGAAGACTTGAGTACAGCAACAAAGAATGATCTCCACCTCCATCGACTTGGAATTAAAGAGGATCTATCACCCTTTTACAACTTATGCTCATTAGTTAGAGCATTTAGAGAATATGTTCAAAACTTTATTACTTTTTTATAACAAAACGTTATTTGCGCAAAAATTAATGTTTATAGAGTCCCCTGCAGCTTACTTCTGGCTTGACTGCGCTTGCCACCCTGCCTATACTCCAGTCCCTCTACTCAGCATCCTCCGATGACAGAGGCTTTCTGTCTCTAAGCTGGAGGGATCTCATTGGCTAGATATTGATATCTAGCCAATGAGACCACTCCAGCTTTGAGACAGAAAGCCTCCATCATCGGAGGATGCTGAGTAGAGGGACTGGAGCATAGGCAGTGCGGCAATCTGGGGCAAGACCAGTCTGTTGGATGTAGGCTGCAGGGTACTCTATAAACATTCATTTTCGCTCAAATAACATTTTTTTTTTAAATAATACAGTTTTAAACGTATTTTCTAAATGCTCTAATTTATGAGCATAAAGATCCATTTTGGAGAATCTATTCATGTACAATTGCTTCATACACATTTGTATTTCCTTCTCAGATTAAGGTAAGTGGGGGTTATTGTTAGTGTGTTAATATACAATATATAGCATGGAAAGGACCCAATAATATGCATTTTTATGGTAATGTCTGCAATTAAGTTGATTGCTGAGTAGGCTGACCATACCTCACCTTTAAAAAGGGACACAAATGAAAAATGCATACTACACGGTTGCTTTGATTTTGGTGCATTCCTGAAATATGCCTCTTTCCTATCTGTCCCTTTTTAAAGGTGAGGTATGGTCAGCCTATTGCCGAGTCATCATTATACTAACTGTAACACATAGTACTATGTTTAGCTAGGGTGACCACATGTCCCAGAATGCCCGGGACTGTCCCTTATTGGGGGTCTGTGTCCCGCGTCCTGGGTCACCCCCCATCGGGACAACAAAGAGTCCCAGAATGGAGCCACACGCACCAATCCAGCCAGCCAATGAAATGTATTTGCTATATGGTCCTCATTAGCTGGCTGAGCCAGCCAATGAAAACCATATAGCAAATACATTTCATTGGCTGGCTGGACTGGGGCGTGTGAGACAGCTGGGATGGAGCAGGTATGCTGGGGAGGCAAGTGAGACACACGGATGAGGCTCCCGCCAGTGCGCCGTGCTGACCATCTTTCTGAGGCTGTTCCCACTGGGAACTCTTACACTGTGTCAGCCTCGGACAGATGGTCAGTGCCGGCGAGAGTCTAAGCCGCTGGACTAGGGTGACCACATGTCCCGGAATGGCAGAATGGAAATGTGGTCACCCTAAGTTTAGCGGCTTACTTTTTTGTAGTTCAAAAAATATTAAATGTAGAAAGATCTCCCTACCGCCCCTTCTGGTCGCGTTATGCTGCTTCTCTGGCTGGTCCGGACGGATGCAGAGAGGGACATACTTCAGTAAGCAAAGGAAAATCCTGCCCTCCTTCATCATGGGGGGGGGGCAGGGTTTTCCTTATACTTACTCACTGAAGGTTGTCCCCCGCTGCATCCGTCCGGTTCTAGGACCAGATTGCAGGTGAGGGGATCAGAAGGGGCGGGAGGGGAGTCCTTCTACATTTAATATCTTGAGAAATACATAAAAGTAAGTTTCGAAGTATAGTGCAAAGTGTTAGATTTACAATAAAGAAGACTGTGATTTACTTCACTGCAATCATTACTATCCCTTTAAAAAACAAAACATAAATTTATGTGTAATGTGTGGATATACGTTACAATTGGAAAATACCTGTATGGGGATAATGAAGCTTACAAAAAATATGTAAATGTGACTTATTCCTTCCCTAACACAAACGTATCAAGATGAAGACAGCGAGCACCCAGCACCTGTTGCCTTCATCTCAAAACGTGCGTATTTGGGGACAAATCATACCTGGAGCATATTGGATTAATTCTCTTGGAAACCAGAGGAGAGCTGGTATAGGAGGTTCCAGTAATGCAAATTGTGTCTTAATGTAGCCAGGGTATGATCTGCATTAGCAAGATTAAAGAAACTTTAGCATATTGTAATAATAATATCCCAACTTCCTGATTATCTATTGCCAGAAAATCAAAATCAATAGAATAATATAAGAACTGTAGAGTTTATCACGTTGGAGAGGTTATCTCCTATTTATCACACCTTAGTACATCTCCCCTGTATCTATAACTAAATCTCTCCGATAGAATAACATAGGAACTGGAGAGTTTATCTCACTGGAGAAGTTATCTCCTCTTTATCACACCTTAGTGCATCTCCCCTGTAGTCTATAACTAAATCTCTCCGATAGAATAACATAGGAACTGGAGAGTTTATCTCACTGGAGAAGTTATCTCCTCTTTATCACACCTTAGTACATCTCCCCTATAGTCTATAACTAAATCTCTCCCATAGAATAACACAGGAACTGGAGAGTTTATCTCACTGGAGAAGTTATCTTCTCTTTATCACACCTTAGTACATCTCCCCTGTAGTCTATAACTAAATCTCTCCCATAGAATAACACAGGAACTGGAGAGTTTATCACACTGGAGAAGTTATCTCCTCTTTATCACACCTTAGTACATCTCCCCTGTAGTCTATAACTAAAGATCTCCCATAGAATAACATAGGAACTGGAGAGTTTATCTCACTGGAGAAGTTATCTCCTCTTTATCACACCTTAGTACATCTCCCCTTGTAGACTATAACTAAATCTCTCCCAAAGAATAGGAACTGGAGAGTTTATCACACTGGAGAAGTTATCTCCTCTTTATCACACCTTAGTACATCTCCCCTGTAGTCTATAACTAAGGATCTCCCATAGAATAACATAGGAACTGGAGAGTTTATCTCACTTGGAGAAGTTATCTCCTCTTTATCACACCTTAGTACATCTCCCCTGTAGTCTATAACTAAATCTCTCCCATAGAATAACATAGGAACTGGAAAGTTTATCTCACTGGAGAAGTTATCTCCTCTTTATCACACCTTAGTACATCTCCCCTGTAGTCTATAACTAAAGATCTCCCATAGAATAACATAGGAACTGGAGAGTTTATCTCACTGGAGAAGTTATCTCATCTTCATCACACCTTAGTACATCTCCCCTGTAGTCTATAACTAAAGCTCTCCCATAGAATAACATAGGAACTGGATAGTTTATCTCACTGGAGAAGTTATCTCCTCTTTATCACACCTTAGTACATCTCCCCCTGTAGTCTATAACTAAAGATCTCCCATAGACTAACATAGGAACTGGAGAGTTTATCTCACTGGAGAAGTTATCTCATCTTTATCACACCTTAGTACATCTCCCTCTGTAGTCTATAACTAAGGATCTCCCATAGAATAACATAGGAACTGGAGAGTTTATCTCACTGGAGAAGTTATCTCCTCTTTATCACACCTTAGTACATCTCCCGCTGTAGTCTATAACTAAATCTCTCCCATAGAATAACATAGGAACTGGAGAGTTTATCTCACTGGAGAAGTTATCTCCTCTTTATCACACCTTAGTACATCTCCTCTGTAGTCTATAACTAAATCTCTCCCATAGAATAACATAGGGACTGGATAGTTTATCTCACTGGAGAAGTTATCTCCTCTTTATCACACCTTAGTACCTCTCCCCCTGTAGTCTATAACTAAATCTCTCCCATAGAATAACATAGGAACTGGATAGTTTATCTCACTGGAGAAGTTATCTCCTCTTTATCACACCTTAGTACATCTCCCCTGTAATCTATAACTAAAGATCTCCCATAGAATAACATAGGAACTGGAGAGTTTATCTCACTGGAGAAGTTATCTCCTCTTTATCACACCTTAGTACATCTCCCCCTGTAGTCTATAACTAAATCTCTCCCATAGAATAACATAGGAACTGGAGAGTTTATCTCACTGGAGAAGTTATCTCCTCTTTATCACACCTTAGTACATCTCCCCCTGTAGTCTATAACTAAAGCTCTCGTCGCAATATGTTGGAGGCCTCTCTAGCATTCAAAAGGTTAAAAGCACAATTTAAATCCATGGAGATTTGGGGGAATTCTAATTTGTTCCCTATGGTATAATTGGTTCGCTCCAGAAATACAGGAGTTACTCTTAGTACATCAGACTGTGATTATTCTGAGATATTTATAATTACAGAAAAAAAAGTGTTTTTTATTATGGAAACATCTAGCTTTCTTTTTAACCCTTTGAGTGCCAGAGGGGTTAAGCAACGCGTTGCAAAGCAATGCACTGCGTACCCTTCTGGCACTCAAGGGGTTAAGCAAATAAGAAACATCTTGATACCTTTAGGACTAAATGCAGCTGTACAGGGGAAAAAAAATCCTCATTTGCCCCAAAAATCCAGAGTTTATTATATATTTTTTTAAGCAAAGAATGTTGTATGTTGAAATGGGAAGCTTCTGCGTATAAATAAAGTGTTTTCACTCCGCAGAACATAATTGTAGGCATATGATGGGTGCATGTAGATATACAATACGGTCCCGTGAGTTACATGTAAACAAGGCAGAGGTTTGTAGCACCGAAGAGGCCCACTGCTGATTATAATGCAAGTGGAGGTGGCAGCTAAAGCATTGGAAATATTTGATATATATACACTTGTGTAAAAGCCCGTGTACACGGTCCAAGGTCTGGGTAATATTAACCATTTGAGTGCCAGAGGGGTACACAATGCGTTGCTTCGCAAAGCGTTGTGTACCCCTCTGTCACTCAAAGGGTTTAGAGGCCGCTACCTCATTGCTCCACGCAATGCAGTCACACGTTTCCTCACTCACGCAATGCAATCATGCGCAGTAGAGACTGCCCGAACGTGGGCAGTCTCTACTGAGCATGACTGCATCGTGACAAACATCCTTGCAAATTATTATATACTAGTTGAGCAGCCCGTTACACGGGCCACAGTGCCACTGCCACCTGTTCGCAGGGCAGTCACGCGCAGTAGAGACTGCCCGCGCCGCGGCTGATACAGAGCTGGACGCTCCTTCGGAGTGCCCAGCTCTGTATCAGCCGTGCAGCAGGCAGTCTCTACTGCGCATGACTGCAGCTTGCGCAGCCGTCTATACTGCACATGATGGCTTCTGACAAACATATGTTAGCAAATTATTATATAGCTCAGCTCTGTATCAGCCGTGGCGTGAGCAGTCTCTGCTGCGCATTATTGCAGCACGCTCAGCAGTCTCTACTGCGCATGACTAGTCGTTACACACGTTTTAGCGAATTATTATATAGGATAAATATACGGAGGAGATATTCACAGAGTCAGTATCAAAAGTTATAATTTAAACGATATCTTAAGTGAAATGTAGACAATCTACAATTCAGCAGCAACGTTTTGGTCCTCTCCCCGGGACCTTCATGAAGCCAATACTCATTTGGCTTGATGAAGGTCCCGGCGAGAGGACTGAAACGTTGCTGCTGGAATGTTGATTGTCTACATTTCACTTAAAAGGATAGTAATCCTTCAAAATAAAAGCAGCTGCAATTAATCTTCATAGTATTTGGGCCATGGAGAGTGTTATTTCGATACTGTCAGAGTTGTAGTTCAAGAATAATTGAATGATAAAATATCCCCCTCCCGCCCCTTTTACTGATGTAACACTGCTCACCTCAGAGCAGCAAGACTGTCCGGATGGATCACAGAGAGGGACAATCTTCAGTGATCATAAGGAAAAACCTGAAAAACCTGTCAAGAGGGGCAGGGTTTTCCTTATGATCACAGTAAAGAAGATTGTCCCTTGCTGTGACCTGTCCGGTCAAGAGACCAGATTCCACATCTGAGGGGAGGCGGTTTACACTAGGTAAAAGGGGCGGGAGGGATACTTTATCATTCAATTACTCTTGTACTACAACTCTGACAGTATTGAAATAACACTCTCCATGGCTCAAACACCATAAAGACTAATTGGAGCTGCTTTTATTTTGAAACATTAGTATCCCTTCAAGATGTTGTTTAAATTATAACTTTTGATATTGACCCTGTGAGCGCGTCCTTCTTCTATTTATTCCATTATAATCTGGTACTGCACCCTGTGGGGACACAAGCAGTCGATGTGTTGGAAATCTCAAAGTGCCAATATTCCACATACATATAAATAAATATATACTGCAATTTGAAGCATTACTATCCCTTTAAGGTATGTCTGTAGGCACTTCCTGTCTAAATGCTACATTGCCCCCCCCACCCACAACTCATTGACACAGAAGCTTTTCAGTGCTAGGGGATGGGGTTAAAGTGTTAGTAATGTCTAAAAAAAACTTTTTTGCATTTAGAAGAGCTCAAAAAGCTGATCTAAATGCAAAAAAACGTATCTCTCAAACCACTATGGTTTAAGAGATACGGGCGTTTGAAGTTTGATCTCTCCTACTGACAGCTGTAAAGCTGTCAGCAGGAGATCCATGTCGGTCGACACTGTGGCGCTTGAGAAGTGCCGGGATCTCGTTACTTACACGGAATCCCTTCATTGGAATGGTCTAAAACGTGTGTCTGAACACTAGGCCCACGTTTTAGACCATTCCAATGAAGGGATTCTGTGTAAGTAACGAGGTCTCGGCACTTCTCAAGCGCCAGCGTGTCGACCGACACGGATCTCCTGCTGACAGCTTTACAGCTGTCAGTAGGAGAAATCAAACTTTAAACGCCCGTATCTCTTAAACCATAGCGGTTTGAGAGATACGTTTTTTTGCATTTAGATCAGCTTTTTAAGCTCTTCTAAATACAAATAAGTTTTTTTTAGACATTACTAACACTTTAAATAGTGACCACTAAAAGGCAAAGTAAACTGGTCAATACACCATCTGAATAAAGCAGTTGCGAGATAACTGGCATAAGGGCATTGGAATTGTTCTGGCCACACCCACATCAGAATGTGGGTGTGGCCAGCAAAGCTCATGCTCCCTTCAAAACCTGACTCTGTAGGCAGTTGCTGACTCTGCCTTAAGGGAAATCTGGTTGTGTATTATTAATATTTAACCCCTGCAATGTCAGGGAAGCAACCTAGCGCAGTACAGCAGAACACAGTTTCATCGGCACAGGAACAGAGAACATATAGACTGTTTACTGATTCAGAAAAAGGATGCACTGAATACAGGTCTCGTTCTCTGATTTGGGACAAACCCTGATCTTCTTTTTTATAGGATTTGTATTTGCCTGAATTTTGGTGCAGTATTTCCTAATCCCTAATGTAAGCAGTGCATTGGAGTCCACCCCAGCATCCAAGATGTTTACAGGCCCAATTAAAGTGATAATAATGTTTCACAAAAACAGCAGCTCCAATTAATCTTCATAGTATTTGGGCCATGGAGAGTGTTATTTCAATACTGTCAGCGTTGTAGTACAAGAGTAATTGAATGATAAAGTAGCCCCCTCCCGCCCCTTTTACCTAGTGTAAGTCACCTTCCCTCAGATGTGGGATCTGGTCTCTTGACCGGACAGATCACAGCAACGGACAATCTTCTTACTGTGAGCATAAGGAAAACCCTGCCCCCTTGACAGGTTTTTCTTATGATCACTGAAGATTGTCCCTCTCTGTGATCCATCCGGACAGTCTTGCTGCTCTGAGGTGAACAGTGTTACATCAGTAAAAGGAGCGGGAGGGGGATACTTTATCATTCAATTACTCTTGTACTACAACTCTGACAGTACTGAAATAACACTCTCCATGTCAAAATACTATGACGATTAATTGGAGATGATTTTATTGTGAAGCATTACTATCCCGTTAATATCATAGGGAACGTCTGTACTTTTTAAATGTCTACTTGTTCCATAATTCCTCTAATTATTATGTAAAACCCTCTGAATGTCAGAGGGGTGCCCATCTCATTGCTCTGCAATGCATTGTGCACCCCCTCTGGCACTCAAAGGGTTAACCAAACTCTCCGTTTTTAGGATTTGGCTAATATCGACCTGAACGATGGATGGGGAGATGAACTGGTTAAGCACATTTTTCCTGCCATGTTATCAAAGCTTCCCCCCCCCTCCTTCCATTTTACCCAGCATTATCGGTTAAGGCCTCGTTGGCATAATGCCCGCTGTTCCACCCACATCCTCCGTGCCAAGGAGGAATTAAGATAATAATGAAAGCAGAAAAAAAAAGCTGAGCTAAAAATGGGAAGAGAAACATTCCCGTGAAATAATTTTAAAGCGTTGCCGAATAAGAAAATGTGTTTTCCTCCTGGCAGGGGGGACACCATCTCCGTGTCTCTTGCTCTCCCTTCTCGTTCCTCTTATCATTAGTGCAAAGCCGTGAAAGGCATAAACAAGATGGAGGGAGATAGTCAAAACAGTCGCTAGCGAGTCGTCAGGGGGACAAAGGACTTTCTATATTTATTTTGTTCCTGAACCGATAAGGGGGAGGCTTTGTGCCTATCATTTCACACACATCGCAGACAAGATGCCACCCTGCTGGCACTGAGACATGGCAGGACTTATCCATCAAAATAAAGAGGAGCAACTCCAGATCAAACCAATTGTACCGTACAGGGGGACATTCCAATCATCATTGATTTAAATAAGTCTGTTAATCCCTTGAATGCCAGACAGCTCTCACTACATTGAGATACAATTAGTTGGAGACTTCTATAGCGGTTGAGGGGTTAAAGGGGTAGTAATACTTGAAAATAATTTTATTTTATATTGTAGCCCTTAAAAAAACATGAAAAATGATATAAGTCTTATCTCCCAAACCTTTATGGTTTGGGAGATATTCACAAGTCAAATAAAGTAAAGTTCCCTTTACCTGGCTGTTTCAGCCAAGTCTGCCATCTACTGGACAGATTTGGAATTCGGTCCACAGAGCAACCGGCAGCTCTTTAGCAGTGCCGAGATCACGATCTTTGAAAAGAACTACTTAACTGGAACTATCTACAAAGTGTACCTGGCTTGAAAGCACAATTTGTAGACCATTCCAATAAAGAAATTATTTTTATAGATGGTGATTTCAGCACTTCTGGAGAGGCACAGCCGGTCCTGGGACCAGATTCCAAATCTGAAGGGTGGAGCAATGACGTCACTCCAGGGGAAACTTTACTTCTGAATATCTCCCAAACCATAAAGCTTTGGGAGATAAGACTTATATCATTTTTCATGTTTTTTTAAGGGCTACAATATAAAATAAACGTATTTTCAAGTATTACTATTCCTTTAAAAAGTTCCATTTACATCAACGGGAATTTGCAGAATGTCCATTCCCCCCACCCCACCCCACGGTGCAAATTGGTTTGCTCTAGAATCTCAGTTCTTTAGTTGATGAATAAGGCCTGGGTTGTCATGAAATTTCTCGGATGTAAAGAGTAACAAATAGGTGCTACACGTTGTTGCAATCAAAAACAATAATATCAAACCCAAACATGGGACTCACTGACAAGAATGAGGTGCTCACTGAGGCAGCGCTCCGATTCCGCAATCCGAAGACAATTCCAAAAGACGAAGATTTCAGAAGCACTCACCATTCTGGCGGAGCAAACCACCGTCAATCGCTTGGAAATAAACGAAAAGATGCACTTCGGGCCGATCCATAGCAAAATAACTTTTATTGTATCAATGTTTAAAATGACAAGTACTTCCAAAAATGGGGAGCAGAACACAATTGTACTTAGCTGATAATAAACACCCAAGGAACATCTAATATGTTTCACGCTAAAAGTGCTTAATTTCTCTGGCCTGTTAACCCCAACAAAGCCAGAAATGACGGCATGGTGCTTCTTTGTGCATCCTATATAATAATTTGCTAGGATGTTTTTCAGAAGCAGTCATGCGCAGTAGAGACTGGCCGAAGGCACAGAATGCTGTGAGCATGGAATGCTGTGAGCACAGAATGCTGGGAGGTGTAGGAATGCGAGGAGCAGAGAATGCTGGGAGCACGGAATGCTGAGAGCACAGAATGCTGGGAGCACGGAATGTTGGGAGCACTGGCTGCTGGGAGCACGGAATGTTGGGAGCACAGAATGCTGGGAGCACGGAATGCTGGGAGATCTGTGCTGGGAGCATTCTGTGCTTTCAGGCAGTCTCTACACTGCATGACTGCGTTGGCGGCAGGACGCAGAGAAGGACTGGCCTCTTAACCCTTTGAGACTCAAAGGGTTAACAGCACCCGGACCTTGGCCCGAGTACACGGGCTTTTACATTAGTTTATGGATAAAAGCAAAGTGTGGCAATTCTGGAAGCACCACACAAGGGAAAAATATATTAATCCCCAAATTCCCAGTGAATAATGCCTGTAAAGCTGTGAGCTGGTGAACCTGTCTAGCATCCAAAGAGTTAAAACGTCAGCTTCATTACGTTTTTATCCCTTTCGGATGCTAGAGATACCTCCGTCGACTTGGTTTGTAATGCACTGGTGATATCATTAGCCTGTAAAGGGTTAAAAGTAGAGAGTAAATCGAACGCCACATGGGGAGACAAGGTTTTAAGTAGGAAAGGAAATGAACCCTTTTAGTGCCAGACTGGTACACAATTCATGGAACTGAAAGAGTTAATGGACTTTGGGCTCCTAAACAGCCCTCCATCTTTCATAAGAGGCTGACATTAACCTTTTGAGTGCTGAATGGGTATTCTACATCTACACATTGCCAAGGGTTAAAGGAATGGGGTGAAAATCCTGGGCCCAAAGCATCAACATATTCCACAGAGCTGTGATAAGTAACTTGCATTATTAGAAACAAATTAACCTTGAAATTTAAAGGTCTTAAAGAAGTCAAATCACAATGAGCTCCACAGATCGCACCAGGTACGTTATTGTTCCGATTTATAATACAGCAAGGTTACAGTGATGCATTTCAGTTTGTTTTCTTTCCTCAAAATATATTCACATGTTATGTACAGAGAAGTCATTGTGCTAATCACAGATGGAAACAGATGGGCATCTGACAAGGTGTGAATTGTAATGACTGAGAAGGACAAG
This sequence comes from Rhinophrynus dorsalis, assembly GCA_037306005.1. Classification (NCBI taxonomy): domain Eukaryota; kingdom Metazoa; phylum Chordata; class Amphibia; order Anura; family Rhinophrynidae; genus Rhinophrynus; species Rhinophrynus dorsalis. The sequence goes on along the minus strand of CM074721.1, from coordinate 21,080,322 downwards.
GTGGTAAGATTTTACATAGTAATGAGGAAGACTAGAGGCACATGTTGGCACCAGACAGGTAAATCTGTTTCATTACTTCACTACACAGAAGGTATGAAAATTGTGTCAGGATGAGAATTTTATTTCTGACTCGTACAAAAAAGTGGACTTGGATACACAGACAGACAGACAGCTAGATATGAGATAGACAGATAGATATGAAATACATAGATAGACAGCTAGATATGAGATAGACAGATAGATAGATATGAAATACATAGATAAAGAGACAGCTAGATATGAGATAGACAGCTAGATAGATAGACAGACAGCTAGATATGAGACAGATAGATAGATAGATAGATAGATAGATAGATAGATAGATAGATAGATAGATATGAGATAGACATGAGATAGATATGAGGTAGATAGATAGATAGATAGATAGATAGATAGATAGATAGATAGATATGAGGATGATAGATAGATAGATAGATAGATAGATAGATAGATAGATAGATAGATATGAGATAGATAGATAGATAGATAGATAGACATGAGATAGATAGATAGATAGATAGATAGATAGAAAACAGATAGATACATATACAGATAGATATTAAATAGATAGATAGCTAGATAGATAGATATTAGATAGATAGATAGATAGATAGATAGATAGATAGATAGATATGAGATAGATAGATAGATAGATAGATAGATAGATATGAGATAGACATGTGATAGCTAGATAGATAGATAGATAGATAGATAGATAGATAGATAGATAGATACAATATAGATAAATAGGCAGATAGATATTACATAGCTAGATAGCTAGATAGATAGATAGATAGATAGATAGATAGAAAGATACATACGAGAGCGATAGATAGACAGAAAGATAGATAGATACCATGATAAAGTCCATCTGGGGACCAATATGTCAGCTGCATCGAAATAATGATGCCATTCGTTTTACCTCACTAAATGATAATGCAACACACTTCACTGTTCCTCTCTCTCTGAGACTGATGTACAAAGAATAAGTGATATTACCCCTTTAAAAGACAGATATATGATGGGACTCAAGTGCAGGAGGGAAGTACATTTCAAAGGAGTAGAAATGTTAGGACAAGAGGCCCTAGTCTAAAACTAGAGGGATAGATGCTTAAAAGCATAATGTAAGAATGTTTTACTTCACTGAGAGGGTGGTAGATAAGCGGAATAGCCTACCAGCTGAAGTGGTAGATAGGTGGAACAGCCTACTAGCAAAAGTGGTAGATAAGTGGAATAGCCTACCAGCTAGTGGTAGAGGTTAATACAGTGAAGGAATGTAAGCATGCATGGGATAGGCATACGGGTGTCCTTACCATAAGACAAGACCAAGGACCAAATAAGGTTTGAGGTTTTTATAGTAGGAAAAATGGGCAGACTAGATGGGCCGAATGGATCTTATCTGCCGTCAAATTCTCAGTTTCTGTGTTTCTTAGGATTGCATTGTACAGCTCAAAGACGTCTCCTTCAGACAACTTGTGGGGTCCAGAGGTGTAACTAGAAGCTTCTGGGCCCTGGTGCAAGAACTGCCATGGGCCCTCCACCACCACCACATTGGCCCCCCTCGACCACACTGACCCCTCTACAATGCCCCTCAATCTTCACAATGCCCCCATCTCCTACCTTCCTGGAACTCCCGCGCGGTCCTCTAAGTAATGCAGAGCGCTGGGTGATGATGTCATGGAGATGATGTCATCTTCCAGCGCTCTGCATTACTAGAGTGCCGGAGGGAGATTGCGGGTGCCAGGCAGACGGGTCACAGGGGGAGGCCGGTCCTCTGGAGTAATGGGCCCGGTCGCAAGGTGCGACCCCTGCAACCCCTATAGTTACACCACTTGTGGGGTCAGAACATTGCACCCCTGGGCTGCCAGCAGTTCTAGAACACAACACAGAAGTCTGCGACTCACAGATACAAACTTACTGGTTGTGGCCCATCCTACATAGACCCTAAGGGCAAAATGCAAGAAAGTGGAACATTCGCTATTAAAAAAACCAAAAAACTTTAAGCATGTTATGTGTTATTTGCGATTGCTCACGTTTTGAGGCAAGAACCAAACTTATGCCTTAAAGGGATAGTAATACTTCATTTTAACTTTATTTTATTTTGTAGGCATTAAAAAAACATGAAGAATGATATAAGTCTTATCTCTGAAACCTTTATGGTTTAAGAGATATTCACAAACAAAGTATCCCCCCCTGTTCAACCAAATCAGAAGGGAGATGCCCAGGTAGACTGCAGAGAGGGACAATCTTCAATTAAGATAATGGAAAAAGCTGAAAAACTTATCAAGGGGGGAAGGGCTTTCATTGTTTTCATACAAAGAAAATTGTCCCCTTCTGTTATCTGTACTGTCATACAACCAGACTCACATCTGAGAAGAGATGGCTTACACTAGGTAAAAGGGGCGGGGAGGGGAACTTTGCTTGTGAATATCTCATAAACCATAAAGGTTTGAGCGATAAGACTTATATCATTCTTCATGTTTTTTTAATGCCTACAAAATAAAATAAAGTTAAAACGAAGTGTTACTATCCCTTTAATGCTGAATAGCACATGTGCCTACATTAATGGCAGTTTGATCCAGGCATATGAAAATGTGTGCTGTTTTACTGAATAAAGGGCAATTTCTAATCCTCTCACAAAATGACGGATATTTTAGCCACGCCCACTGCGTTTGAAATTCATTCTAAAAAAAAAAAAAGTGCACACTTTCGCTAATTCATAAAACACGTGCAATTCAGGAACATTTTGGAGCTAATCCTTTTTACATGAACAGAACATTGTAAATAGCGATTGTGCACGTTTCTTGCATTTCGCCCTTTATGTCAGAGTTAAGCCTTTGAGTGCTAGAGGGGTGCCTCTGGCACTCTAAGGGTTAAAAACCTTTCCCTGGAGCCTATGGCGGCTGTGCTCAATGACACTGGACTGTCAGGGACGGATTTCTCATAAGGCAGAGTAGGCATCTGCCTACAGGCGCACCCCAAAGAGGGGAGCCTGTCACTGGGACCCGTTTTTTGTTTTTTTTAATTTATTATTTATTTTTTAAATTATCCTTGCCGCGGGCAGTGCAGGTACTAACCCCCCACCCGGTCAGGTCTACCATCTGTGGCTCCGTCGGCACAGACCCGTAGCTGATGAGCTCCCCCGGCTCTGTAGTAATGCAGAGCGCTGGGAGATGACATCATCATGACATCATCTCCCAGTGCTCTGCATTACTGAAGAGAAGACCGCACGGGAGCTCCAGCAGCTACGGGCCTGTGCAGAAGGAGGAGCAGACCTGTCGTGCCACGCCACTGGACCACCAGGGAGGAGGTAGGAAATGGGGGTGGGCGCAATGTAAGGGTAATATGGAGCTGATGGGGGGGGGCAAGTTGGAGCTGATGGGGGGCAGTGTGAGGGCAAAGTGGTGATGATGGGGGCAGTGTGAGGGCAATATGGAGGTAATGGAGGCAGTATGGAGATGATTGGGGCAATGTGAGGGCAATATGGAGCTGATGGGGGGCAAGTTGGAGCTGATGGGGCAATATGGAGCTGATGGGGGCAATGCGGAGATATTGGAGGCAATGTGAGGGCAATATGGAGCTGATGGGGGGCAATGTGAGGGCAATATGGAGATGATGGGGGGCAGTGTGGAGATTATGAGCATTGTGGAGGTGTCCAGTGGAGATGGCCATACTTGGGAACTTCTGAAGCAGGGTTACCGTCCGGGTAACCCTGTCAGTGCCGACCGGGGAGGAAAATTATGTGAATCTTATCATAAAAGGGGCGGGGCTTAGTCACAAGGGGGCGGGACAAAAAAAACTGCAAAATACCTGGGAATGGAGGGTAAGAGGGTGGGGAGTGGGAGGAACCGGGCGGGATGGAGCACAAATGGACAGAGTTTCTACTTAAACTCTACTCACCCGGAGATTTACACATTGCCCCGGAGACCTGGTAATTCAGTTTGAAATCCGGAGTCTCCGGGGCAAAACCAGAGAGTTCCCAGGCATGGAGATGGCCAATGGGGGGGCGCTTCAGATTTCTGTGTCTACGGGCTCCTGAGATGTAAATCCGGCCCTGTGGACTGTACGTCTATAAAGTGTCACAGTTCCAACCTCTTCCTGTGGGACCCGAGAGTGAGTACTGGGGTGGGGAGGGTCTCTTTTCAGATACCTGTTTTGCCCCCCGACCCCCCCCCCCCAATCTGCCAGGCCTCACAATACATCCCCAGATTCACTGGTAAGTCTGATAACAGACCTGTTGACGGGGCACTATCCATGGAATAGCTGCCCCTTTAACCCTGTTGAGTGTCAGAGCGGTATTCAAAGCATTGTTTTGCAATGCGCTGAATAGCTGTCTGGCACTGAAAGGGTTAAGGAAAAGTCTCCCTTTGCTAGAATGACCCCGTTCTAACGGCTGTTATCTGCGCTGTTGTTCATTAATTCTGTCAATGCCCTTTGTCCTGCCATAACCCCACTCTGCATATCATAAACTAACACCAAACACAGCAGAGAAGCCTACAGGCAGCTCATTAGTGTAATCATGTCGTTTAGCCGTTCCCTGATTAACCACTTGAGGACCAGACGGCTGTGAAATGCATTGCAAATCAATGACTTCCACACCCCTTTGGTCCTGAAGGAGTTAAAATCAACATCCTTTATGACTATGTATTTTGCAAGAGCATAATATCTACTGTCAAACTGCCTATGCTTTGGGTGGGTTTCTTACATCTTTTTATATTTTTCTTTATCTTCACAAGGAGCTCCCTGAATCTGTTTCCAAAGAGTTTACTGTCAAGGACTGTCAAAGCAGGGACAGTAATTACTACAATCTAAAAAAACATAATGTAAAAAAAGATAGTTATACAATGTAGAAAAGCCTTCCACTACAGCATACAGAGTACCCAGTGCTTCAGTGATAGTGCAGGCAATTTGGCTGGGGGGAGAGCAGTATGGAATGTTAGTGTCTAGCAGGGTGGGAGAGCAGTATGGAATATTAGTGTCTAGCAGGGTGGGAGAGCAGTGTGGAATGTTAACGTCTGGCTGAGAGGGACAGCAGTGTGGAATGTTAGTGTCTGGCTGAGAGGGACAGCAGTGTGGAACGACAGTATCTGGCTGGAAGGGAAGAGTTGTGTGGAATATTAGTATCAGGTGGAATGGTAATATCTGGTAGGTGGGAGAGCAGTGTGGAATTGTAATATTTGGCATAGATGAGAGCAATGTGTAATGTCAGTGTTTGGCTAGGAGGGAGAGCAGTGTGGAATGTTAGTGTTTGGCTAGGAGGGAGAGCAGTGTGGAATGTTAGTGTTTGGCTAGGAGGGAGAGCAGTGTGGAATGTTAGTATCTAGCAGGGTGGGAGAGCAGTGTGGAATGTTAGTATCTAGCAGGGTGGGAGAGCAGTGTGGAATGTTAGTATCTAGCAGGGTGGGAGAGCAGTATGGAATGTTAGTATCTAGCAGGGTGGGAGAGCAGTGTGGAATGTTAAAATCTGGCTGAGAGGGACAGCAGTGTGGAATGTTAGTGTCTGGCTGAGAGGGACAGCAGTGTGGAACGACAGTATCTGGCTGGAAGGGAAGAGTTGTGTGGAATATAAGTATCAGGTGGAATGGTAATATCTGGTAGGTGGGAGAGCAGTGGGGAATTGTATTGTCTGGCAGAGATGAGAGCAATGTGTAATGTCAGTGTCTGGCTAGGAGGGAGAGCAGTGTGGAATGTTAGTGTTTGGCTAGGAGGGAGAGAAGTGTGGAATGTTATTCTGTGGCTGGCATGCCAGCCAGTAGTATCTAATTCGCATGAACTGGCAAATAAGAACGGAATCTTGTAAACTACTGTTCAAAATAGAAAATGACTAACATAAATATAGCTGACTCAGAAAAATACTTGTTATAATGTGGCAGTTCCACTTTAAAGCAAAGCAATGGTGAGGTCCCTAGCAATTAAGGGGGTTAAGGAGACAGTAAAGGGTCAATATTAGACCATTTTAAACAACAGTGCGCTCACAGGTATGGGAATCGAGTTCCTAAAGCTTCTCTCTGTTACCCCTGCACATCATAAGGATCTGCAGGGCTGGGTGATGTCAGCACCTCACATGGAGCTTAAAGGGATAGTAATACTTCGTTTTAACTTTATTTATTTTGTAGGCATTAAAAAAACATGAAGAATGATATAAGTCTTATCTCTCAAACCTTTATGGTTTAAGAGATATTCACAAACAAAGTACCCCCCCCCCGTTCAACCAGATCAGAAGGGAGGTGCCCATGTAGACTGCAGAGAGGGACAATCTTTAATTAAGATAAGGGAAAAAGCTGAACAACTTGTCAAGGGGGGCAGGGCTTTCATTGTTCTCATAGGAAGAAGATTGTCCCCTTCTGTTATCTGTCTGGTCTATGGACTGGATTCCACATCTGAGAAGAGATGGGTTACTCTAGGTAAAAGGGGCGAGAGGGGAAACTTTGCTTGTGAATATCTCTCAAACCATAAAGGCTTGAGAGATAAGACTTATATCGTTCTTCATGTTTTTTTAATGCCTACAAAATAAAATAAAGTTAAAACGAAGTATTACTATCCCTTTAAGGAAGAGGAAGCAGCACTGCTATCCTCTGCATAGAAGAAAAAACATTGAATGTTTGAGCTGCAGTAACTTTTGAATCAAATATCTCCCAGGAGTGGTAGCATCATTGTTTTTCTAAGCAGGATCAACTCTGCCACATATATCTATCTATCTATCTATATATATATATATATATATATATATATATATATATAAATACCTATTTTCATATTATGGCATACTATGCCTTTAATGAAGTCTGTATACAGTTGGAGAGCAGTCCAAAGGCCGGTGGCAAATAACAGCACCTCTGAGTCTCTCCCCAGTTGCACGTTGCCTGGACACACTAACTGTTTGAAGTGTTTCCAAAAAAAAAGAAAAGAAAAGAAAATGAAGTCTGTTGTTCACCTTCAGAAACAGACCGTTACGACAAGCAGATCGTGCTCTTAAAGCTGCGACAGACCATATTTCACACAGCTAAGGTTTCTATGATATTGTTCAAAGTCACTTGGTATGACGTATCCTACATACAGCAACAGGGAGAGTCAAATATAAATTAATCTTCCAACATTGTTTCTCTTTTTTTCCCCAATGTGTTCATGGTTTGAGCCATATGAATGGACTATAACCCTTTGAGTGCCAGAGGGGTACGCAATGCATTGCAGAGCAATGTGTTGCGTACCTCTCTGGCACTCAAAGAGTTAAATGGGCATAAAAGGGTGATGGGGTTATTATTAGGAGGAGGCAAGTACAGGTTTATAAAAAACTGATATATGAACAATATCGGGTATCTAGTATATAAGAAGTGATATCACAGAACTGTATAATGTTATAGTGTATAAGAAGTGATATCAGAACTGTAGAATGGTATAGTGTATAAGAAGTGATATCAGAACTATAGAATGTTATAGTGTATAAGAAGTGATATATCAGAACTGTAGAATGTTATAGTGTATAAGAAGTGATATCAGAACTGTATGATGTTATAGTGTATAAGAAGTGATATATCAGAACTGTAGAAGGTTATAGTGTATAAGAAGTGATATATCAGAACTGTAGAATGTTATAATGTATAAGAAGTGATATCAGAACTGTAGAATGTTATAGTGTATAAGAAGTGATATCACAGAACTGTAGAATGTTATAGTGTATAAGAAGTGATATATCAGATCTGTATAATGTTATAGTGTATAAGAAGTGATATCAGATCTGTATAATGTTATAGTGTATAAGAAGTGATATCACAGAACTGTAGAATGTTATAGTGTATAAGAAGTGATATCAGATCTGTATAATGTTATAGTGTATAAGAAGTGATATCACAGAACTGTAGAATGTTATAGTGTATAAGAAGTGATATCACAGAACTGTAGAATGTTATAGTGTATAAGAAGTGATATCAGATCTGTATAATGTTATAGTGTATAAGAAGTGATAACAGAACTGTAGAATGTTATAGTGTATAAGAAGTGATATCAGAACTGTAGAATGTTATAGTGTATAAGAAGTGATATCACAGAACTGTAGAATGTTATAGTGTATAAGAAGTGATATATCAGAACTGTAGAATGTTATAGTGTATAAGAAGTGATATCACAGAACTGTAGAATGTTATAGTGTATAAGAAGTGATATATCAGAACTGTAGAATGCTATAGTGTATAAGAAGTGATATCACAGAACTGTAGAATGTTATAGTGTATAATAGTGTATAAGAAGTGATATCACAGAACTGTAGAATGTTATAGTGTATATAAGAAGTGATATCAGAACTGTAGCAATGTTTAGTGTATAAGAAGTGATATATCAGAACTATAGAATGTTATAGTGTATAAGAAGTGATAATCACAGAACTGTAGAATGTTATAGTGTATAAGAAGTGATATCACAGAACTGTAGAATGTTATAGTGTATATAAGAAGTGATATCAGAACTGTAGAATGTTTTAGTGTATAAGAAGTGATATCAGAACTGTAGAATGTTATAGTGTATAAGAAGTGATATATCAGAACTGTAGAATGTTATAGTGTATAAGAAGTGATATATCAGCAACTGTAGAACTGTTATAGTGTATAAGAAGTGATATCACAGATCTGTAGAATGTTATAGTGTATAAGAAGTGATATCACAGAACTGTAGAATGTTACAGTGTATAAGAAGTGATATATCAGAACTGTAGAATGTTATAGTGTAATAAGAAGTGATATCACAGATCTGTAGAATGTTATAGTGTATAAGAAGTGATATCACAGAACTGTAGAATGTTACAGTGTATAAGAAGTGATATCACAGAACTGTAGAATGTTATAGTGTATAAGAAGTGATAACTATAGAATGTTATAGTGTATAAGAAGTGATATCACAGAGACTGTAGAATGTTATAGTGTATAAGAAGTGATATATCAGAACTGTAGAATGTTATAGTGTATAAGAAGTGATATCAGATCTGTATAATGTTATAGTGTATAGAAGTGATAACAGAACTGTAGAATGTTATAGTGTATAAGAAGTGATATCAGAACTGTAGAATGTATAGTGTATAAGAAGTGATATCACAGAACTGTAGAATGTTATAGTGTATAAGAAGTGATATATCAGAACTGTAGAATGTTATAGTGTATAAGAAGTGATATCACAGAACTGTAGAATGTTATAGTGTATAAGAAGTGATATATCAGAACTGTAGAATGCTATAGTGTATAAGAAGTGATATCACAGAACTGTAGAATGTTATAGTGTATAAGAAGTGATATCACAGAACTGTAGAATGTCATAGTGTATATAAGAAGTGATATCAGAACTGTAGAATGTTTTAGTGTATAAGAAGTGATATATCAGAACTGTAGAATGTTATAGTGTATAAGAAGTGATATCACAGAACTGTAGAATGTTATAGTGTATAAGAAGTGATATCACAGAACTGTAGAATGTTATAGTGTATATAAGAAGTGATATCAGAACTGTAGAATGTTTTAGTGTATAAGAAGTGATATCAGAACTGTAGAATGTCTATAGTGTATAAGAAGTGATATATCAGAACTGTAGAATGTTATAGTGTATAAGAAGTGATATATCAGAACTGTAGAATGTTTATAGTGTATAAGAAGTGATATCACAGATCTGTAGAAGAATGTATATAGTGTATAAGAAGTGATATCACAGAACTGTAGAATGTTACAGTGTATAGAGAGTGATATATCAGAACTGTAGAATGTTATAGTGTATAAGAAGTGATATCACAGATCTGTAGAATGTTATCAGTGTATAAGAAGTGATATCACAGAACTGTAGAATGTTACAGTGTATAAGAAGTGATATCACAGAACTGTAGAATGTTATAGTGTATAAGAAGTGATAACTATAAGAATGTTATAGTGTATAAGAAGTGATATCACAGAACTGTAGAATGTTCTAGTGTATAAGAAGTGATATATCAGAACTGCTAGAATGTTATAGCGTATAAGAAGTGATATATCAGAACTGTAGAATGTTATAGTGTATAAGAAGTGATAGTCAGAACTGTAGAATGTTATAGTGTATAAGAAGTGATATAGTCAGAAACTGTAGAATGTTATAGCGTAGTAAGAAGTTGATATATCAGCAACTGTACGAATGTTATAGTGTATAAGAAGTGATATAGTCAGAACTGTAGAATGTTACAGTGTATAAGAAGTGATATATCAGAACTGTAGAATGTTATAGTGTATCAGAAGTGATATCAAAGAACTGTAGAACTGTTTTAGTGTATAAGAAGTGATATCAGAACTGTATCATGTTATAGCTGTACTACAGAAGTGATATCAGAACTGTAGAATGTTATAGTGTATAGAAGTGATATCAGAACTGTAGAATGTTTTAGTGTATAAGAAGTGACTATCACAGAACTGTAGAATGTTATACGTGTATAAGCACAAGTGATTCACAGAACTGTAGGACTGTTATAGTGTATAAGAAGTGATATAGAAATGTAGAATGTTATAGTGTATAAGAAGTGATATATCAGAACTGTAGAAGTGTATCCTATAGTAATAATTCATTAGGATGTTTGTCAGAAGCCATCATGCACAGTAAAGATCTGCCCGAACGCACCCACGGCTGATACGAAGCGGGGCGCTCCATATCTGGACTGGAATCGTGCTCTGCGCACCTTCCTGGACTTGCCTGGGACTGCTTGGTCACTTGGACTACGTCTACAGAGACCCATTAATTAACTATAAAAACCGGGAGTCTACAGGGCAGATCAGGGTATGGTGTTGGTAAACTGATAGTGCTGTATTGTCTGTAAGCTGGCCGACGTAAGGTAAAAATGTCAA
>CM074721.1:21050768-21069245 GCA_037306005.1 Rhinophrynus dorsalis | reverse complement strand
ATGTCTCTAGCATTCAACGAGTTAAATATTAACCCTTTCAGTGTCAGTGAGATATCCAGTACTATTCCAATGCAATGTGTCGGATACCTCTCTGGCACTCCATGGGTTAATATTTAACTCGTTGAATGCTAGAGACATCTCAAACACAGTGTGTAGTACTGTGTTGACTACCTCTCTGGCACTCAATGGGTTAAAAGCCTTATTGAAATCAATGGCTTTTTTTCTTTCTTTTTTTTAAATTAACCCCTTAAGGGAGGCCGGCACTTAAGGACCACAGACAAGCCGCGCGGGGAGCCCCTGATTTACATGTATGTCCTTGGTCCTTTAGGGAAATCCACCTCGTGACATACATGTACGTCACGGGTTGTTAAGGGGTTAAAAATCAGCACTTCAAATACCAAAGTTTATCAGTTTGTTTATATGGTGCTAAAACATAACTTTTATTAATTTTATTAGCCCGTTGGGTGCCAGACAGGTATCCAACGGATTGTAACGCAGTGCACTGGATTCCTCTTTGGTACTTAAAGGGACAGTAACACTTAAGATGTTAAAAAAAATATATTTTTTACAGTTTCTATCCCTTTAAAAGGATAATAATACTTAGTTTTAACTTTATTTTATTTTGTAGGCATTAAAAAAACATGAAGAACGATATAAGTCTTATCTCTCAAACCTTTATGGTTTAAGAGATATTCACAAGCAAAGTTTCCCCTCCTGCCCTTTTTACCTAGTGTAAGCCATCTCTTCTCAGATGTGGAATGCAGTCCATAGACCAGACAGATAACAGCAGGGGACAATCTTCTTCCTATGAGAACAATGAAAGCCCTGCCCCCCTTGACAAGTTTTTCAGGTTTTTCCCTTATCTTAATTGAAGATTGTCCCTCTCTGCAGTCTACCTGGGCACCTCCCTTCTGATCTGGCTGAGCAGTGTTACATCAGTAAAAGGGGCGGGAGGGGGATACTTTGTCATTGAATTACTCTTGTACTACAACTGACAGAATTGAAATAACACTCTCCAAAGTCCAAATACTATGATGATTAATTAGAGCTGCTTTTATTATGAAACATTACTATCCCTTTAAAGGGTAAAAAGCACCTATATGTAATATAAGTAATTTTGGGGTAATCCAATGGCACTGTAGGGAGTTTTAACCCTTTGAGTGCATACCCCTCTGGCACTCATAGATTAACCCTGTGAAGGATAAAGAGGTCCCATTGCGTTGCAATGCGTTTGGAGATTTCTCTAGCCTTTAAGGGGTTAAAAGCTCCAATTAAATTGATGGAATTTTTACGAATGTTTACCTGCCTCCTACACTGATTTTGGTTGATCCTCGAATTTCTCCTGTTTAGTTTGTGCATATGCAAATAGTTGCATATAAGACACAGATTCGAGGAAGGGGACATAGTCGGGGGGGGGGTTGATGTCCGTCTAGACGTATATTTCAGATCATGATACATGGACCCAATAGTGTTAACTAAATATTGATGAAATCTGCTTTAATTTATTGGCTTAGGTAAGTGTCGCAGAACATGTGTTGCCCCGTCAACGTGTAAACTTTCCTATACACTCGAAACCAGCCTAACAGGAAGCCATTAAGAATGTGCTTAGAATTCAGATTTATTTTTGAAGAATTATGTCATGAAAAACGCTCGGCTGACGCGTTCCACCGAATGTATTTTTCACCTGGGATTTACCCCATCCCTCGAGAAGTCGAGCTGCCAAACACTATTTTATTTTTACTTTCAGAGTGTAAGCTGATTCAAAGTCAAAGGCATTTGTTCAGTTCAATTATCCAATGTTTTATGTGAGGGAAGGTGCAGAAGGGATGGATTTTCTAAGACTCAGCCTTTAAATCTTACTAACACATTAACATCTGTGAGCAGGATCCGTGCAAAGAGATGTATTAATACTTGCCGGTATTTTTTAAGGGGAAATATACCATTGGAATAAGCACCTCTTAAATTGTTGAATGGAAGGATTTACCAAGGCAGATGCTCTTCATACAGCAGTCAGTTATAACTATTTACTGACTTTTTTTTGGTATTCAGTCTCGTCTGTATTCTGTGATTGAGTGGGGAAAATTTACTACGTTGAGAATTAATGCAAGGCTTTTTAGAATCAAGGTGAGGGTGATTCTATTCATAGAGATAATGGTCCTGACTTTAGAATCATGGGTGGGACTGGACAGAGTCATAGAAAGAGCTCCGCCATTTAGAATCATGGTTAAGACTGACAAGAACCACAGAGAGAGCTCCACCCTTTGGTATCATGGGTGGGACTAGCTAGAGCCACAGAGAGAGCTCCGCCCTTTAGACGAATGGGTGGAACAGGCTACAGCCACAGAGAGAGCTCCGTCTTTTAGAATCATGGGTGGGACTGAAAAGAGCCACAGTGAGAGGGACCCAAGTGTCCCTCTTTAGGAGATATTAGGGGTCCATACCTCCCAAGTGTCCCTTTTTAGGAGATATTATGGGTCCATACCTCCCAAGTGTCCCTCTTTAGCAGATATTAGAGGTCCATAACTCCCAAGTGTCCCTCTTTAGGAGATATTAGGGGTCCATACCTCCCAAGTGTCCCTCTTTAGCAGATATTAGGGGTCATACCTCACAAGTGTCCCTCTTTAGGAGGTATTAGGGGTCCATACCTCACAAGTATCCGTCTTTAGCAGATATTAGGGGTCTAACTCACAAATGTCCCTCTTTAGGAGATATTAGGGATCCATACCTCCCAAGTGTCCCTCTTTAGGAGATATTAGGGGTCCATACCTCCCAAGTGTCTCTCTTTAGGAGATATTAGGGATACATACCTACCAAGTGTCCCTCTTTACGCGATATTAGGGGTACATACCTCCCAAGTGTCCCTCTTTAGGAGATATTAGGGGTACATACCTCCCAAGTGTCCCTCTTTAGGAAATATTAGGGGTACATACCACCCAAGTGTCTTTTCTTAGCAAGTTCCAGGTTCATAGGAAAATGATTCATTGATATATAGTATTATACACTAAGAAGAACGCTAGCAGTTCTGTGCTAAACCATTTGCACCATACTGGACAAATAAAAAGCTCCATTGGTTTGACCCTTTGAATGCTAGGGTGGTGTGCAACATATTGCAGAGCAATGTGTTGCGCACCACTCTGGCACTCAAAGGGTTAAATCCAGCATGCATTGTAGGACAGTCTAGCAGGCAATGAGTTAAAAGTGATCCGCAACTGAGGTTGTTCAACAAATTAAGAGCTATTTATTCCTGGGGAACAAATCTGCTTTAAACATTTGTCCATATATATCCTCCTATATAATAATTCTCTAGGATGTTTGTCACGATGCAGTCATGCACAGTAGAGACCTCCCGTGTTCGGGCAGTCTCTACTGAGCATGATTGCATCACGTGAGTGAGGCTGAATCGCGTGGAGCAGTGAGGGTGCGGTCCTTTAACCCTTTGAGTGCCAGAGGGGTGCGCAATGCATTGCGTATCCCTCTGGCACTCAAAGGGTTAACATTACCCGGACCTTACACTAGTATGTATATATCCTAGTATTGAAGGCCCGTGTACACGGGCCAAAGTGCCAGCCAGCAGCCTCAGCTGCTGCCCCGGAGCCGGGTGCGGTGGGCTATTCAGAGCACCCCGCTCTGGATCAGAAGTTCCTCTGACTGGAAGCCGGCGTGTTCGTGCAGTCTCTACTGCGCATGTGGTTACGCACACAGGGCGTGACGCATCCTAGTATTTTATGTTATTTAGATATATATACACATGTATAAAAAAAAGCGAATTGGATCAGTTCTGGAGCAAACCATTTCAATCACGGGATACAAACAGAAGTTTCCCATGTCCCCACAGCGGGACTGTTTAACCCCTTGATTGCTAGAGAGGCGTCGAATGCATTGCTTTTGCAATGGACCGGAGATCACGCTGGCTTTCCAGGGATTAACCTCTTGAGTTCTAGAGGGTATGTCACGCACTATTTGCAATGACTTGCATACCCCATCAGAGACCTCTCTAGCAGTCTAGAGATTAACCCTTTGAGCGCCAGATGGGTATGCAATGCAATATTTGCAATGCGCACATAAAGGTGTAAAGGCCCCACTTAAATCAACGGGAATTCTTACTGATACAATTGATCCACTTTGCTTTTAACCTCTTCAGTGTCAGAGGCCCTCTGGCACTCAGATAGTTAATAAGGCATAGAGGGATCAAGTTTCTCAAACCAAATGTGGGTAACGTCTGACTCAAAATAGTGGTTGTTTTTATCCGAGAAATACCGCTACGGCTTCCAGTGGGATGTTTCATTGGATAAATATGGAGCAGTCGGTTTGCTCGAGAAATGCCCCACCTATTGGTTTGATCAGTCTGTCCCAATTGTATTTAAACGCCTTCCCAGTCTTGCCATATTATCTGTCTGAGTCCTGTGTATGACTGAGTCTAGCAGCCACTGAGCATCTCTCATCCTCCTGGGGACCAGCATTGCATGTTGCCATGGCAACCCCGGCTGAACCGCCGCAGGACCTTCAGATAGCTGCCAGCGATGTATCATGCCTGTGCGGAGGATTTACATTTGTTCCCCTTTTAATTTACCACATACTTAAATATATATACATCAGCTTAAAGCTACTGTGTTATAAATCTGTCACAAGCATTGTCATGACTCATAGGATTACCAATGTTTTAGAACTCCAACTTAAACCCCTTGAATGCTAGTGGGCTTGCTAGCATTCAAGGGGTTAAAAGGTACCCCGTGACATCTTGAAGTGACAGCCAACTTCCTTTCAAAGGAATAGTAATGTTTTGCAATAAAAGCAACTCCAATTAATCTTCATAGTATTTGGGCCATGGAGAGTGTTATTTCAGTACTGTCAGAGTTGTAGTTCAAGAGTGATTGAATGATAAAGTATCCCCCTCGCGCCCCTTTTACCTAGTGTAACACTGCTCACCTCAGATGTGGAATCTGGTCTCTTGACCGGACAGGTCACAGCAAGGGACAATCTTCTTAATGTGATCATAAGGGTAACCCTGCCCCCCTTGACTGGTTTTTCAGGTTTTTCCTTATGATCACTGAAGATTGTCCCTCTCTGTGATCCATCCGGACAGTCTTGCTGCTCAGAGGTGAGCAGTGTTACATCAGTAAAAGGGGCGGGAGGGAGATACTTTATCATTCAATTACTCTTGAACTACAACTCTGACAGAATTGAAATAACACTCTCCATGGCCCAAATACTATGATGATTAATCTGATCAGCTTTTACTGTGAAACATTACTATCCCTTTACATATTCTGTACAGGTGACCTCTCTGACATCTAAGGGTTAAAAGGTATAGGGACATTTTTAATGGGATAACAGTATAGGCAATCGGAAGTAATTTTTTAAGTAATTCTGTAGACAAAATATAAGATTAATAAAATACACCCCATAACTATCTACATACAGAATATGTTATGTTTAAAAGCAGGATGACTCTCACTTTAAAGTGACACCTAACCTATTAACTTCACATATTCTGTCAGTGTGTAATATATAAAGTAAAATTACCTAGATTAGCATTTTTTTCATCATCATACAATTTTTTTTTCTTTTCGATCCCTTCTGTTTCCAGAAAACTTTCTGTCAGTGATCATGAAAGAAGGAAGACGGAATATTCATGACATGTACCCCGCTGCCATCCAATCCAAAAACAGAATATCCATGTACTGCACTGCCATCCAATCCAAAAACAGAATACTCATGTACCCACTGCCATCCAATCCAAAGACAGAATACTCATGTACTGCACTGCCATCCAATCCAAAACAAGCATACTCATGTACCCCACTGCCATCCAATCCAAAGACAGAATACTCATGTACTGCACTGCCATCCAATCCAAAACAAGCATACTCATGTACCCCACTGCCATCCAATCCAAAGACAGAATACTCATGTACCCCACTGCCTTCCAATCCAAAGACAGAATACTCATGTACCCCACTGCCATCCAATCCAAAGACAGAATACTCATGTACTGCACTGCCATCCAATCCAAAGACAGAATACTCATGTACTCCACTGCCATCCAATCCAATGACAGTATAGTCATGTACCCCACTGCCATCCAATCCAATGACAGTATAGTCATGTACTCTACTGGCCCCCAATCCCACTAAAAATATCTGAGTTTTGCAAGTGCCTTTAGAATTCTGTCCACCCCATGTTAATTAAAGCATTAAACAATATATTTGGCTCTTCATCTGCTGCTGGACTACAACTCCCTTCACCCTTAGCTGGATAGCAATTCTACCACTTGTGGCGGCAAAGACAATAAAATCTCTAAAAGCAAAATAAAGGTTCATATTACTTTAACGTCTTAGACTGTAGACCAGTGCCAAACAATAAGATTCACACCGAGGGCCTAAATTGTGGTCCTTACGTCCATCAAGGGGCCGGACATTATGGATAACAAAGTAGATTAACCCCTTAAATGCTATAGAGGTAGCAACACGTTGCTTCGCAATGCGTTGGAGACCCCTGAAGCATTCAACTGAAATTTGGGGAATATTTATTTTTCCACCCTATGTTGCAGATGGTTTGCTCCAGAATTGTTCCCCTATTAACCCTCTGA
The DNA here is from genome assembly GCA_037306005.1 of Rhinophrynus dorsalis. Classification (NCBI taxonomy): domain Eukaryota; kingdom Metazoa; phylum Chordata; class Amphibia; order Anura; family Rhinophrynidae; genus Rhinophrynus; species Rhinophrynus dorsalis. The sequence goes on along the minus strand of CM074721.1, from coordinate 21,062,656 downwards.
GTGCCAGAGAGGTAACCAATGCATTGCTACGATACCTATCTGGCACTCAATGGGTTAAACCTTTTTCCGATGATATTTTATGATCCAGACGAGTGGATGAGGGTTTGCAGAGTCAACTAAATAGGGTGTGGTCAGGGAGGGGTTAGACGCACCAGATACCTCCCTGGCAACGAATAAGATGGCACGTTGTAATGTAAAGAAGATATACACTGAGGCCAAAGACAGAGGGTTAGTGCGTTTTATGGTGAAACTAAAATGTGATTTGCCCCAAAATTGCTTCCCTTCTTTTTTAAAACATATCTTTCACTTCACAATCAGAGGGTTAAACTGGGTGATGCGTGCCTGCACCTTTAAGAGGCTGGTTCATCTGGGTGGGGGTTGCTGCGCTTCGGAGCCAGTCAGACATTTTTCTCTTGATGCCTCCATCTGAGGCTCATGTTTACTCTTGAATACGTGGATGGGTGCCAGGTTGGCACAGCTCTCCGTGTTTATACATTTAAATTCAGGGCATGACTCTGACTTCTAAATGATCCTCTCAATTCTGTGCTCATTTCGCAGAACGTGCAGGCCACATGTGACAACTCTGCGAAAGGCCTGAGAAAAACAGTAGGCCTCAAATTTAACCCATCAACTGGCAGAATGGGCAAGCAGAACAAAGCAAGGGGAATCTCAATCAAAGGAACCACTTCTTATTTTTTTTTATTAAAGGGGCAACATAAAATATTGATCTAAATTAAATGTTACAATGCATCTCTGTACGGTCTCTTGTAACACAGGGGTGTTCAACCTTTTTTGACCGAGGGCCACAAAAAAATGACCACAGCCGAGGGGCACATAAGAAAGAAAAGTTTAGTGTCAACAAATATGGTAAACATGGTAAACGGAGTTTGCTGTAACGTTAGACCACAGAAATACAGCTACGAAAGGGAAGATTGAACTTACTCTCTGGGGCAACTGGGAGGGAGGTGGGAAGTCCTGCGGCATCATGCGCCACATACAGGGTGCCGCAGAACGCTAAAGTGCCCGATCATAATATCTCCACTCGTAAGTTAAAAAAAAAAACAGTGCTAACCTTGTTTTATGGATTAAAACCCATGCTCAATTTTTTTTTTATGTGAATGTTCCCCTTTAAGGACAGTGGGGTCCAGGGGTAAGGTGCACAGGAGGACCAAAGTTTTTTTTATGTGTTTAAAGAGGCTGAAACTGACTGCTCCAGTCTCAGAGCAGTCAGTTTTAGGCTGTTCCAGTGATCACAGCGAGTCTTGTCGGTGCGCCGTCAGGCACGTGCACACATAGACACCAAGGGGGGCTTGAGCACCTGCCCTTTTTGTCCAAAGTGCCCTCGTGCCCTTTTAACAAAAAAAAATTAAATCAGTCCGATTTTATCGAGAAGTGCCCTTTTTCATTTGAGTCCCTGCCCCCCAAAATCTCTGTGCACGTCCCTGTGCGCCGTGATAAAAAAAAATCATGATGTGCCTGCGCCATCACAGGTCCTTAATGCAGGGACCTCCATGATCGTCCTGACATGTCACCAGTTGTTAAGGGGTTAAAAAGCGTAAGGTTGGTGTGCTTAAAACCAATACCCTTAATTCCGGAAGAAAAAACCAATGGCAGAACTGGAGTCAACTGCACAGTCCCATTGATTTAAACCCCCTGAATGCTATAGAGATTGTCCAACGTATTGTCACGAGCTGGAGATCTCTTTTCCATTCAAGAGTTTGTTAAAAGCCTCATTAAATCAATGGGAATTTGTCTCTGATGGAGAAGTCCTTTTAACCCAGAATTATTCCCGTACTTAGAAGTACATCGATTTCAGCAGGTGCTTAAAGGGACATTCACGCCTCCCCCACCTCTCCTAAGCAATACACAGCATTAAACCACGTGCAAATGTAAACTATCACTTTTAACCCTTTGAGTGCTAGAGGGGTATGCAATGCATTGCATACCCCTCTGGCACTCAAAAGGTTAAAGAAGAACTATTACCCAAATTAAAGTTACCCCCAAATAATTATGCACATTACGATAAGCACATCTATACTCGTATCATCCGGAATAAGTCCAGCGTTATTGACATATCCAACTTGTTCTGAGACGGTCAGGCAGGCATCTTGCTGTAGAGGCATCTGGGTGTCTGCAACGTCAGTCCCTTCCTGTACCTTAAGGTACAGTGCAACTCCTCCTAGAGGAGACCGGGACGGGCATCGCAGTAGAGCAGATGTCTCTTTAGCAAGATGTCTCTGCACTGATGCCTACCTGACCGCCTCAGACGAGTTGCATTTCTCAGTAACGCCGGAATTATTCCGGATAATACTAGTGTGGATATGCTTATTGTGATGTTCATAATTATTTGAGGGTGATTTTAATTTGGATGATAGTTCCGCTTTAAATTTTTTGGTCCAGCTGGAACTTTCAGGGGACTGGGAGGGTTTGGGAGGTGGGCGTACAGCTGCAGTACACTCCGGGCCTCGGCCCCACGTGATGTCACATGCCGCTCCGCTAGCAAGCGGCAGTGTGAGGCCTTCGATGAATTTAAAGGGATAGTAATACTTCGTTTTATCTTTATTTTATTTTGTAGGCATTGAAAAAACATGAAGAACAATATAAGTCTTATCTCTCAAACCTTTATGGTTTGAGAGATACTCACAAGCAAAGTTCCACCTCCCGCCCCTTTTACCTAGTGTAAGCCATCTCTTTTCAGATGAAGAATCCAGTCCATAGACCAGACAGATAACAGCAGGGGTCAATCTTCTTACTGTGAGAACAATGAAAGCCTTTCCCCCTTGACAAGTTTTTCAGGTTTTTCCCTTATCTTAATTGAAGATTGTCCCTCTCTGCAGTCTACCTGGGCACCTCCCTTCTGCTCTGGCTGATCAGTGTTACATCAGTAAAAGGGGCAGGAGGGGGATACTTTGTCATTGAATTACTCTTGAACTACAACTCTGACAGAACTGAAATAACACTCTCCAAAGTCCAAATACTCTCAGCGTTCTAGCTGAGAGCAGGGGAATCCTCTCCTGGGATCAGCCAACGGAGAGCCGAGCCGAGATCGCGTTAATGAAAAAGAAATACTTCACTTAAAAGGTCTTCTATGTGTGCTTGGTTTGTGCTTGGTTTGTGCTTGGTTTGGAAGCGCACATAGAAGACCTTTTAAGTGAAGGATTTATTTTTAATGAACACAATCTCGGCTCTGCTGTAGAGCCTCCGACGGTCCCGGGACCGGACTTCCCTGCTGTCAGCTAGAACGCTGACGTCAGGGAAAGGGGAGAACTTTGTAAGCGGTTCTCTCTCAAACCATAAGGGTTTGAGAGATGCCACTGGGGGCATATTTCTTCTTTCTTTAATGGCTACAAAACAGGGATTAGTAATTTTGAAGTATTACTATCCCTTTAACCCCCAGCGTGTGCTTTGTTACTGCAACAGATTGTGTGGGGGTGTGAGTGTGCCTTTAAGGTGCTGGTAAGTTCAGTAAAATACAGTGAAAATTAAAGTCAATGATAAATGTCTCAGTTATGAACAAAAAGCAGAAAAATTCAAGGTTAAAGATTTGTGAACGTTAACTATTGTCTCCTCTTTCATGCTTTGCAGAGAGAATGCCATTTGAAATGTTATTAATGTCAACAATTATGCTAACTGTGATGTCATCTATAATTTAATCAACAAACCACATGTGGCCGTAATAGAAGAAGGAGCAATGCAAACTCACTATACGGAATAAATAAAATTTCCCTTCAACTTAAATGGGACTTTAAAGTGGATCTATCACATATAGATATCTAATGCTCATTAGATAGAGCATTTAGAGAAAAAGTTTAATATGTTAGTCATTTTTGAAAAAAAAAAAAAACGTTATCTACGCAAAAATTCAAGTTTAAAAGGTGCCCAGCAGCCTACTTCAGCTTGCCGTTGCAGCAAGCTACTTGCCGCACAGATGCTGCTCCCGTCCCACTACCCAGCATCCTCCGATGATGGAGGATGTCTGTCTCTGAGCTGGAGCGATCTCATTGGCTAGATATCGATCTCTGCCAATGAGATCGCTCCAGCTTAGAGAAAGAAAGCCTCCGTCTTTGGAGGATGCTGGGTAGTGGGACGGGAGCAGAGGCAGTGCTGCAAGCAGGAAGTAGGCTGATGGACATGTTTTAAACTTTTTTTTTGCATAGATAACGGAATTTTTTCAAAAATGACTAACATGTTAAACTTTTTCGCTAAATGCTCTATCTAATATGCATTAGATATCTATATGTGATAGATCCACTTTAATCACTTGAAAGCTTCATTTAAAGGAATAGTAAAAGTTAATATTTAAAAAATATACATTGTGGTGTTTAACCTCCTAAGTAAAATAACGGTACTCCCACTGCTTATAGGCGCTTTATTCTAAAGTTATTACAGCTCGAACTTGCACTTTTTTAGGTGCAGTATCACAGTGGCCTGAAATGTGATGGTGGAGCTGTTGCTACACCATCCTGTGGACAGCTCTGGCAAATTGATCATAAATCTCCATAGGATGGTGAAGTATAAGCGCAGATGTAACAATTCAGGATACGTGATACTGCACGTAAAAAAAATGCAAGTTTAAGCTGTAATAACTTCCAAATAAAACAGCTCTCAGCAGTGGGAGTACCCTTATTTTACTCAGGAGGATAAACCTTACAGTATAAACGTTACCCTATGCTAAGTGTTATTATCTCTTTAAAGGAGAAGAAACATTTTAATATTAAACCTCACACACCCACACTTGACTTATTCTGGCCAAAAAATTCTAATGGCCCTTCTGAATTTTTCCCTTGTGCCTTTGTTCATGAGACAGTCCTGGATGTCATGTCCATGGAGACAGGCATGACAGTTCCTAGCAGGACCAAAGGTGACAAATTCCTCCCACCGCATATGGTAATCTTAAAGTGGACCTTTCACCTTAATTCAAGTTTGCATATTTGAAAACTGTATTAAAAATTGCCTATGTGTCATGTTAACCAAAAGGCCAGTAAATGTATGGTTAAGGAGATATTCACATCTGTTACCATATGCTAATGTATGTTAATTTTGGTACCAGTGACATTGCATATGTTAATGAAGTGTTTTCAGTGACATGCCATATGCTAATGAGGCTATGTGCTATACCAGGAAATGTTCTCTTTCACTTTGCCCAGAAATAAAGTTATGAATATCTCCTAAACTATACATCTGACGGACTTTTGGTTAACATGACATATAGGCAATTCTTAATGCCGTTTTCAAATATGCAAATTTGATTTATGGTGAAAGTTACACTTTAACCGGTTAAGGATCAGACTGGTGTGCACCTTGATCCTTAAAGGGTTAATTTAAGTAAGCTCAGTTTGAAAAAACTGCCAGCAACTGTCATGTCCAACTCCATAGAAATAACTGATTGAAAATGTTATCCCCCGAACGAAGGCACAAGTCAAGATTCTATAGGAACCATTAGCAGTTTCTGGCCATAGTGAGGTAAGTGGGGGTTATTATTGGAGAGGTGTTACTTCTTGAAATCGCTGGGAATTTGGGAAATATTTAATTGTCCTCTATGGTACAGCTGGCTGAATATGGGCCTTATTGATTATTAGTATTAAATTTGAGCCTTTAGTTATCGTTGAGCAAATTAATTCAGTGCTGATAGGAAAGTGGATAGAAATGAATTTGGTGCAGATGGAAACATGGAGATAAATGAATTCGGTGTAGATAGGAATGTGGAAAGAAATGAATTTGGTGTAGACAGGAATGTGACAAGAAACAAATTTGTTGCAGATGGAAACGTGGAGAGAAATTGATTTTGTGCAGATAGGAACGTGGAGAGAAACGAATTCGGTGCACATAGGAACGTGGAGAGAAACGAATTTGGAGCAGATACGAATGTGGACAGAAATGAACTCGGTGCAGATGGGAAAGTGGAGAGAAGTGAATTTGGAGCAGATAGGAACATGGAGAGAAATTAATTTGATGTAGATAGGAAAGTGGAGAGAAATTAATTTGGTGCGCATAGGAAAATGGAGAGAAATTAATTCGGTGCAGATGGTTACGTGGAGAGAAATGAATCTGGTGCAGATAGGAAAATGGAGAGAAATGAATCTGGTGCAGATAGGAAAGTGGAGAGAAATTAATTTGGTGCAGATGGTAACGTGGAGAGAAATGAATTCCGTGCAGATGGGAAAGTGGAGAGAAATTAATTCGGTGCAGATAGGAAAGTGGAGAGAAATTAATTTGGTGCAGATTGGAATGTGGAGAGAAATGAATTTGATGTAGATAGGAAAGTGGAGAGAAATTAATTCGGTGCAGATAGGAATGTGGAGAGAAATGTCTTTGGTGCAGATAGGAATGTGGAGAGAAATGAATTTGGTGCAGATAGGAATGTGGAGAGAAATGTCTTTGGTGCAGATAGGAAAGTGGAGAGAAATGAATTCGGTGCAGATAGGAAAGTGGTGAGAAATGAATTTGGTGCAGATAGGAATGTGGAGAGAAATGTCTTTGGTGCAGATAGGAAAGTGGAGAAAAATTAATTTGGTGTAGATAGGAACGTGGAGAGAAATGAATTCAGTGCAGATAGGAACGTGGAGAGAAATGAATTCGGTGCAGATAGGAATGTGGAGAGAAATGAATTCGGTGCAGATAGGAACGTGGAGAGAAATGAATTTGGTGCAGATAGGAATGTGGAGAGAAATGAATTTGATGTAGACAGGAAAGTGGAGAGAAATTAATTCGGTGCAGATAGGAACGTGGAGAGAAATGAATTTGGTGCAGATAGGAATGTGGAGAGAAATTAATTTGGTGCAGATAGGAAAGTGGAGAGAAATGAATTTGATGAAGACAGGAAAGTGGAGAGAAATTAATTCGGTGCAGATAGGAACGTGGAGAGAAATGAATTTGGTGCAGATAGGAATGTGGAGAGAAATTAATTTGGTGCAGATAGGAATGTGGAGAGAAATTAATTTGGTGCAGATAGGAACGTGGAGAGAAATGTCTTTGGTGCAGATAGGAACGTGGAGAGAAATTAATTCGGTGCAGATAGGAAAGTGGAGAGAAATGAATTTGGTGCAGATAGGAAAGTGGAGAGAAATGAATTTGATGTAGACAGGAACGTGGAGAGAAATGAATTTGGTGCAGATAGGAAAGTGGAGAGAAATGAATTTGGTGCAGATAGGAACGTGGAGAGAAATGTCTTTGGTGCAGATAGGAATGTGGAGAGAAATTAATTCGGTGCAGATAGGAAAGTGGAGAGAAATGAATTCGGTGCAGATAGGAACGTGGAGAGAAATGAATTTGGTGCAGATAGGAATGTGGAGAGAAATTAATTCGGTGCAGATAGGAAAGTGGAGAGAAATGAATTTGGTGCAGATAGGAAAGTGGAGAGAAATAAATTTGATGTAGACAGGAACATGGAGAGAAATGAATTTGGTGCAGACAGGAACGTGGAGAGAAATGAATTTGGTGCAGATAGGAACGTGGAGAGAAATTAATTCGGTGCAGATAGGAATGTGGAGAGAAATTAATTTGGTGCAGATAGGAATGTGGAGAGAAATGTCTTTGGTGCAGATAGGAATGTGGAGAGAAATTAATTCGGTGCAGATAGGAAAGTGGAGAGAAATGAATTTGGTGCAGATAGGAACGTGGAGAGAAATGAATTCGGTGCAGATAGGAACGTGGAGAGAAATGAATTTGGTGCAGATAGGAAAGTGGAGAGAAATGAATTTGGTGCAGATAGGAACGTGGAGAGAAATGTCTTTGGTGCAGATAGGAATGTGGAGAGAAATTAATTCGGTGCAGATAGGAAAGTGGAGAGAAATGAATTCGGTGCAGATAGGAAAGTGGAGAGAAATGAATTTGGTGCAGATAGGAATGTGGAGAGAAATGTCTTTGGTGCAGATAGGAAAGTGGAGAGAAATGAATTTGGTGCAGATAGGAACGTGGAGAGAAATGAATTTGGTGCAGATGGTAACGTGGAGAGAAATGAATTTGGTGCAGACAGGAACGTGGAGAGAAATGAATTTGGTGCAGATAGGAACGTGGAGAGAAATTAATTCGGTGCAGATAGGAATGTGGAGAGAAATTAATTTGGTGCAGATGGGAAAGTGGAGAGAAATTAATTCGGTGCAGATAGGAAAGTGGAGAGAAATGAATTTGGTGCAGATGGGAAAGTGGAGAGAAATGAATTTGGTGCAGATAGGAAAGTGGAGAGAAATAAATTTGGTGGAGATGAAAAAGTGGAGAGAAATGAATTCGGTGCAGATAGGAACATGGAGAGAAATTAATTCGGTGCAGATAGGAACGTGGAGAGAAATGAATTTGGTGCAGATAGGAACGTGGAGAGAAATTAATTTGGTGCAGATAGGAACGTGGAGAGAAATTAATTTGGTGGAGATGAAAAAGTGGAGAGAAATGAATTCGGTGCAGATAGGAACATGGAGAGAAATTAATTCGGTGCAGATAGGAACGTGGAGAGAAATGAATTTGGTGCAGATAGGAACGTGGAGAGAAATGAATTTGGTGCAGATAGGAATGTGGACAGAAATGAATTTGGAGCAGATAGGAATGTGGAGAGAAATTAATTCGGTGCAGATAGGAAAGTGGAGAGAAATGAATTTGGTGCAGATAGGAAAGTGGAGAGAAATGAATTCGGTGCAGATAGGAAAGTGGAGAGAAATTAATTTGGTGCAGATAGGAAAGTGGAGAGAAATTAATTCGGTGCAGATAGGAAAGTGGAGAGAAATGAATTCGGTGCAGATAGGAACGTGGAGAGAAATTAATTCGGTGCAGATAGGAAAGTGGAGAGAAATGAATTTGGTGCAGATAGGAACGTGGAGAGAAATGAATTCTGTGCAGATAGGAAAGTGGAGAGAAATTAATTTGGTGTAGATAGGAAAGTGGAGAGAAATTAATTCGGTGCAGATAGGAAAGTGGAGAGAAATTAATTTGGTGCAGATAGGAACCTGGAGAGAAATGAATTTGGAGCAGATGGGAAAGTGGAGAGAAATGAATTTGGAGCAGATAGGAACGTGGAGAGAAATTAATTTGGTGCAGATAGGAAAGTGGAGAGAAATTAATTTGGTGCAGATAGGAAAGTGGAGAGAAATTAATTCGGTGCAGATAGGAACATGGACAGAAATTAATTTGGTGCTGATAGGAACGTGGAGAGAAATTAATTTGGTGCAGATAGGAAAGTGGAGAGAAATTAATTCGGTGCAGATAGGAACATGGACAGAAATTAATTCGGTGCAAATAGGAATGTGGAGAGAAATTAATTTGGTGCAGATAGGAACAAGGACAGAAATGAATTCGATGCAGATAGGAATGTGGAGAGAAATTAATTTGGTGCAGATAGGAACATGGACAGAAATGAATTTGGTGCAGATAGGAATGTGGAGACAAATTAATTTGGTGGAGATGATAACGTTGCGAGAAAATGAATTTGGCGCAGATAAGAACGTGGAGAGAAATGAATTCTGTGCAGATAGGAACGTGCAGAGAAATGAATTTGGCGCAGATAGCAACGTGGAGAGAAATTCAGTGCAGATGGGAACATGGCGAGAAATGAATTTGGTGCTTTTGCTGGGGGCGTGGCTGATGAGATAGCATTCCCGAGAATTTTCTTTTTACCTATTGATGCCTCTTTGTGTAAGTGAATAAATGATTTAGAGCAAGGCCAATGTATTTTATTTATACAGACTAACTTTTAAACACAGATGCAAACATTCATGTGAGTTTTATTCCTGTGGAGCAATGTAATACCCTTATATACACAACACACAGTCTGAGCTAAAAAGAGGGACAACGGGGTGGGAACGAGCCTTAATATCTCCTAAAGAGGGACACTTGGGAGGTATGGACCCCTAATATCTCCTAAACAGGGACACTTGGGAGGTATGGACCCCTAATGTCTCCTAAAGAGGGACACTTGGGAGGTACGGACCCCTAATATCTCCTAAAGAGGGACACTTGGGAGGTATGGACCCCTAATATCTCCTAAAGAGGGACACTTGGAAGGTAAGCACCCCTAATATCGCCTAAAGAGGGACACTTGGGTGGTATGGACCCCTAATATCTCCTAAAGAGGAACACTTGGGAGGTATGTACCCCTAATATCTCCTAAAGAGGGACACTTGGGAGGTATATACCTCTAATATCTCCTAAAGAGGGACACTTGGGAGGTACAGATCCCTAATATCTCGTAAAGAGGGACACTTGGGAGGTATGTACACTAATATCTCCTAATGAGGGACACTTGGGAGGTATATACCTCTAATATCTCCTGAAGAGGGACACTTGGGAGGTACGGACCCCTAATATCTCCTAATGAGGGACACTTGGGAGGTACAGACCCCTAATATATCCTAAAGAGGGACACTTGGGAGGTACAGACCCCTAATATATCCTAAAGAGGGACACTTGGGAGGTACGGACCCCTAATATCTCCTAAAGAGGGACACTTGGGAGGTATGTACCCTAATATCTCCTAAAGAGGGACACTTGGGAGGTACAGATCCCTAATATCCATATGGTAGGTATGCACTGGACACCTCTCCAGCAGTTAAAGGCCCCATTTAAATTAATGGGAATTTGGGACATTTTTACTTGTCTCCAGTGATTCAGTTCGGCTTGTTGCAGAATTTATCCCCCCTTTACTTAGTGAATATGACCCAGGAGTTGAAAGCAATATGTCTTGCTCTCATGCCTTTGGGTTCAGCATAGTGATTTTCTGAAATAAGACCTGACTCCGGAACCCGCAGGCAGTGCCCTGCTAGCAAAGCACTGCAACCACACTGCTCCCAGCTGTACTGACAATGAGCGGGGTGGGGGGGGGGGGAGGGAGTTGGCACGAAGTCATATCCTCCATTTTAGTCCCAGCTGGTATCAAGCTCCCTGTGAAACAGAGGGGGGAAGACTGGCTAAACAAGGGTCAGAAAAAGAAATATATTATTAGCACACAGGCTTTCACGCGCTTCTTAAAGGAGAACTAACACTTCTTCATACAGATAACCCTCCCACCTATCTTTCTATGGCTAGAAAATCCTAATGACCCATATGAATTTTGCCCTTATGCCTTCATCCAAGACAGTACATTTTACATCAGTCCTGGATGGCAGGTCCCTGCGGGCGGACACGACAGTTAACGACAGTTTTTTTCAAACTGGAGCCGGCATACTTAACCCTTTAACCCCTTAAAGACCGGCCGTCATTGCATACATCCCAGCATTTCAAATGGCCAAAGAGGGACACTTCGGTTTAAAGGGGTGTTGCTTGAGGTGTGACTGGTGGACAGGACATTACTGAAAATGTTTAGGTTATTTCATGGACTATTGACACTTTTGAGTGAATAAATGATTTGGAACAAGACCAAAGTATTTTATTTGCACAGACTAATTTATATACACATATACTGTAATTTAACAAACATTAATGTGAGTTTTACTGCAGTGGAGCAATGTGATACACTTATATACACACCACACAGTCTGATCTCCTAAACACAGGGACACCAGGGTGATACACTTATATACACACCACACAGTCTGATCTCCTAAACACAGGGACACCAGGGTGATACACTTATATACACACCACACAGTCTGATCTCCTAAACACAGGGACACCAGGGTGATACACTTCTATACACACCACACAGTCTAATCTCCTAAACACAGGGACACCAGGGTGATACACTTCTATACACACCACACAGTCTGATCTCCTAAACACAGGGACACCAGGGTGATACAGTTATATACACACCACACAGTCTGATCTCCTAAACACAGGGACACCAGGGTGATACACTTATATACACACCACACAGTCTGATCTCCTAAACACAGGGACACCAGGGTGATACACTTCTATACACACCACACAGTCTGATCTCCTAAACACAGGGACATCAGGGT